>CM074519.1:22077145-22469499 GCA_037379345.1 Perna viridis | reverse complement strand
TCAATTCTGATATTGAGAATTAAATAAATGTAAAATACAGATGAAAATATTTACTCCTACCATTTTTTTACAGATTAAAATGTTGTAAGAATTATACCGCCTCTCAGGTTTATTTTCTAATTCTTACTTTATTATCATTTCTTAGATTAAGTTATAGATATTTAGGTGTTAATTAAACTCTTCTAGCTTATATGTTATCGGAAATGCAATGAACATAGATTTCACAATGTATAAATGAAAAATAAACCTGAAATACCTTTTTGAAAAACTGCATAATATGATTTCTCAATAAAATAATTATCTGTTGTAGCATTCAATCATGTTAACCACACTGTCGATGCATATTCTAACCACGTGATATATGATTCTTCACCTCCAACTTCTGGTGCAATAGAAGTTGAAGGTCATCGATATGTTGCTGCTCATTCCATATATCTCCGCTGGTCTGGTATCGAGGACGATGAGAGTGGAATACGCAAAATAGAAGTAGGAATAGGGTCACACAACAACTCACCTGATGTCATACCGTTTCAAGAAGTTGTTGATAGTGCCGAGATTAATGGCGATGGCATTACCCAAGATGGACATACCTATTATGCAATTGTCACAGTGAGATTGATTAATCTTCTATAAAAAAAAACGAGTCAATATTGCGGTGAATTAATTTCACTAAGCATATCCATGCACAACCGTAAAACATACATGAATCACTTATTTTCATTAGTTGCATAGAATCATTGTCAACGGGTTTTAAATTCATATGCATCTGCCATGTCCATAATAGTTTAATTGTATTCATCGGTGTTTTTTTTTTTTTTAAATCTTATAATTGTAACCATTAAAAACTGTGTTGATAGTTTTACTTAAAGAAATTTTGAATTTGCATTACAAATGGTAGCTGATTTTCAAAGAAATCATTGCAGTACTAGGTTTTACCTCTAAAAACAACTCGCACTAGCGTATTTGTGTAAAAATTTCATCATCGTCCAAATAATTATGCGCTTGTCGCTCAAATATCCCGATATCGATAGGTCATTACACAATGTGGTTCTTCAATCCAATTACACGGACACTGTTGTAAATGTACTCCTTCAATTTACTCTTTTTAAATTTTATTTGATTTTAGCAATGTTTTTTTTACGGTAGTTAATGCATGTCTATGCATTTTACATTCTCAAGGCAAGGATGTAGATGGTGACTCATACTATATAACAGTATTAGACTTTTTGATGTGTTAAAGTTGCTTTAATTGTTAACAGAACAGCTTTTTGAATTGTCCCATCAAAGTTAATTTGTTTTTTTAACATTGTTAATACAGGCTACAAACGGAGCTGGATTAAGGTCTTACACTGTGTCTTTGCCCTTTGTTGTAGACAGCTCACCTCCTCCAGTGGGGCATGTTATAGAAACAAGTCCAGTAAATGAGGTATGATCACAGTTATAAAAAATGAATGATTAGCAATCTATATCACATTGACGATACTCATTACATGTAGCTTAAAATTTACCTATCGTTGGAATTTTAGCTAAAATGTTGAGTTTGTGCATGCATATTTCTCATAAAATGTTAAATGTCACCAGACTTGAATTTAAGTTGCTAAAAATGATAATGCCACAAAAAAGTTACTACGGTTGATTAGGACTTTGTTGTTTTGTTGTAGAAGGATAATACGAATCACATCAAATCAACGTTCATAAGAGTAAATTGGTACGGATTCAACGATCCTCATTCTAAGCTGACCTTTTACAAAGCGGGTTTGGGAACATCACTTAGCAAAGATGATGTAGTACCATTCACTAATATTGGATTGAAAACGTGCAAGTACTTCTTATTCTTGATTCAAATTATGTAGTGTATAAAAATTAATTTAATGATAATTATAATAGAAATGAAGTATAGTGGGATTTTTGTTTGTTAATTTTAACAGAGTACGGTATCAAATGAGGTTATTCATAGTTTTGCTTAATGAATTCTTTTTCATATTTCTCTTTTTAGCAATCACATGGAATCGATTCTTTGTTCATGGAGTCAGATATTATACAACAGTGATTGCTTGTAACGGTGCACGTCTTTGCACTTCAGCGACATCAAACGGTGTCGTCATAGATACGTCACCACCAATACCTGGCCTAGTTGTTGTGGGAGATCCAGGAAAGCATTCAAGATACCAATCGGACAGGTTAGTTTTATAGAGCGGGTCCATTGCTATTGGGTGGGACTTGCTATTGATAACTACATAATTCCTTTGAAAGCAGCTCTAGATCGTGTTCTAAAATTGCGTCAATTTCACTTTAAAAGTATGTTGAGTTATTTTCTTGCAATTCGTTCATACTACAACTTGTCCTAAACATACAATTATTATAATTATAAATCCAATTACAACATACCAATGAAAAATAATAAATTGCTTTGAAAAACGCCATTGTGAATTACAAAGAACACATGCTATTCCAATTAAAAAGATTTTAGACACAAGTAAATTATTAAGTATAGTCGGATATCATCAGTGATACAATGAAATTTATCTGATGATATGGCAATGGTTCTTTTATTTATAGGAAAAGTGTCCATGCGACCTGGATCGGATTTCAAGATCCGCATTCTGACCTTGATCACTTTGACGTTTGTATTGGAACATCAAAATTGTCATGTGACGTGATGAAATATGAAAACGTACAACTGGCGTCATCTTTAATGAAATCAAATCTAAATATGGCGGTCGGAGTTGGCCATTTCGTCACCGTCACTGCGTGTAATAAAGTAGGTTTATGTGCAAAAACAAGTTCAGACGGTTTTATCATTGACGAAACACCTCCAAATATGCTGACGAAGCCTTTTATTTATAACTTGCATATGGAAACTTACAGAAACAAGACATTAATTTCCGATCCATCATATTTAAAAATCATGTGGAAGTTCGAGGACAAGGAAAGTCCGATTGTAAGAACCTTAATCTCAATTTTCAGTAATCTAGATTCACATGTTCCAGTCGATGATGTCATTATATCAGGTGCTAATGAGTACACGATTTGTCTCTCAAGAAACGATTCATTACGACTAGGTGACGTTTACACGGTAAAGGTTACCGCCTGTAATGCTGCCGATTTATGTACCACGTCTTACAGTGACAAATTCATAGTCGATTGGTCACCCCCACAAATGGGAGGTTTTAAATTTCCGTTAAAATACAAACGCATCAATGGAAGTATCACCCTTTATCTTTCTTGGTATGGGTTTTCCGATGCTCAGTCTGGCATTCGTTTCTATCATATTTCCATCGGAACTACGTATAGCAATGCAGATATTGTAGAAGATTTTCTGGTTATACCAAAGCAGATAAATGACACTGATAACACAGAAATACCAACGAATAAAGGGGATCTACCGGAAAAAATAGTACTAACAATCTGGGCAGTGAATGATGCTGGTCTGGCATCACCAGAGTCAAAGGTGACTGTAGATGTTGTTCCTTTAGCATACGATAAATCTAAAGGGGAGCTCATCATACAAAAACACTCTTGCAATATGGAATTTTGCAATGTCGGTTGCACGTTATGTCATTGCACATGTGGCGTTGTTGGAAAGAAATGTGTCTCTAAAGAAAAGGATGACTGTAACGTAATTTCGTCAAAACAAGACATGTTGCAGCAACTACATTTAAATATCTCATTACGATCAGATGATAGATGGAAGAAAGCCACAGGTTCATCGTTATGCCTATACAGCAGTTGGATATACCAAAACAAATCATTTTCTTTCCAGAGGTTCGAATACAGTTTTGGAAGAAATGACTCCGGTGTCGGGGAAGGCATATACAATATGAGTATCGAAGACCCTTGGCACGATGTCGGTAAAAGACAACATGCTTTTTATTGTCTTCAAGATGGAGAACTGAGTCACGGTTCGTACTACATAGCGTATGTCCGAACATGGATATCTCAGGAAAAGTTTTTTATAGCAACATCCTTGCCAATTATTGTGGATCACACGCCACCTTTTATCCATAAACGACATTCTATTACCGATTCTTCTGAACCATGCGGAAAAGATGTTGATTACATATCCTCTCCCGGTAACATGTATGGTTGTTGGAATGGTGTATTTTCTGACGATGAAAGTGGCATTCTGGAATTTATCGTTTCGCTAGGAACGTCAAAAGGAGGTTTGCAACAAATAATTTAGATAGTAAAATCCTTATTTGATACGTACATGTAAACATAAAATTATGCATGGTGATCCGCAAAATTAAACACGGACATCTTTGTAACAAAGATTAATAGGTTCTTAAAAGTCCTAGATTTTCAGAAGATGTATGAACGTACATGTATTTCTTCCGTTTTACGACAAATGCAGTGGAATTACAATAGAGGTCAATGCATAATTTGCATAAAATACGTGTCGAATTACTGGACACTGATTCAAAGAAGATGATTAAAAGCTCTTGTGAAGAAGAAATATTAGTAATCACCCTGAAAATTACCTGAGATACTTATTAATTCTTTATCTTTTTTGTTATTTTAATGTATTTACATATAATGTTAGACAATTATAAAAATCTGCACACAACAATTTTGTTTAATTTATTCATCAACCTTATGAACTTTACTGAACAACTATTACTTTGCGCTTTGCGATGAACAATTTCGCCCATGACAGATACGGTAGCGTGCACCTACCTGTCATGGGCTGTCCGTCATAAAAAACGGCGAAAACGGAAGAACATATCATTTCCAATTCTTTTGTCGTAATTTATGATATAACCGCTCATGTTTGGTTTGGTTTCTAATTTTTTTATGGTTTGTTTCTGTTTCTATTTTTGTTGTAAATATTGTGTTTCTACGTCATGTAAGATTTTTTTATTTTTTTAATTTTTAGTTGATGATATTGTATCGATGTCTAAAGTTGGAACGAAAACGCAAATATCTTGGACAGGTATAGATATCAAACCAGGAACAAAATATTACACCAACGTAGTAGCAGTCAACACCATTGGTCTAAAGACAGAGCTTAGTTCCAACGGCTTTCTCCTTGATAACAAACCACCAACAGAGGGCGTTTTATTCAACACAAAACACCACAACAATAAGATTCATCAGTCGACTGACGAACCAATTTTTTTCTCATGGCATGGCTTTGATGACAAGCATTCCTTCATAAGCCATTACTTAATAGCATTTGAAGTAAACAACATATTAAAGAACAGTAGCGACTCTTTAGCATTCATGAATGCTGGGGATAATATTTATTTTCCTTATCCCGGTCAACCTGGACATGGTGACGTCATAACTGCTCATATAAAGGCAATTGATGCAGCTGGACACGAAAGTCGAATCGTCACTTCAGATGCGTTATATATAGACGGTACTCATCCAGAGTCTTTTGAATGCCATAAGTTTAGCGTTATTAAAGATACATTAATTCACAATATTACACAAAAGTCATTGATTATTTCTGAATCAGTGGCAAGTAAACCCAATGATTTGTTTCAAATTGTTGTCAAAGTGGACATAACCGAACTAGATTTCATGGCGCATTTATCCATTGGAGATATGACTATGTCATTACCATTTCTAAAAAACGCGGATAAATCAGTACTGTCAGAATATATTTACTTGGTGGAACAAACAGACGTTCAAAACGTAAACGTTACTATAGAGCTTAATGGCGTTAGAAAAAATGCAACTGTTTACACGAACATATCAAAATGTTCTGGCTTAAAAATAACCAAATTGAACACTGAAGCCGTAATAGCTCGACAAATATCTCAAGATGAAATATCAGTGTGTGTTCAAACAGTTGATACTGAAAGCGGGATCGGGAAAGTGTCCGTAGGCGTCGGAAGTATACCGCATGGATTAGAAATTTTAGATATGCGACCTTTGCCATTACATCGGCATGATGTCATTAAGACAAATTTTACCCACGGCATGACACTTTTTGTGTCTGCTCTAGTCCAGAACCATGCAGGTATGTCTGCTCTTTTTACATCAAAGCCTTTGGCATTTGACATGACACCTCCAATGATTACTGAAGGTGCAGTTGGGGCAATTTACAGCAATAACACCGATGATATGACAGTCGTAATCACAGCAAATTGGATGGTGTCTGATGAGGAAAGTACAGTTAAAACCTGTGAATATTGCATTGGTAAGGTTATCGATGATGAAATAATTAAAGTTTTTGTAGCAATTGCTTTATGCATGGCTTTTAGATTCTCGGTGATAATAAAAATGTTGAATTGTGATTTAACTTAACTTAATATATGCTTCACATGCTGTAGCCGAATACTGAAGTATGTTATATTCAATTCTGTTTAAAAATCTTTAACAAATTATTTAAGTTGCACTCCAGGTAAGAACCATGCAAAATATGATTTGTGGTTGGAAAGCCTACATATTTTTATTGTTGACATTTTGTTGTAAAATTTTACAGGAAAAAATAATAACGTGTTTACAAGAGATATTAGTTATTAGATATTAGATAAAAAATGTACCATAGGATTCAAAACTAAGGGAAGTAACTCTATAAGTGACACTGAAACACAAAAGCAACTACTGAATTATCGTTGTGAATTATCTCCTTAGAGCAGACAGATTGGAATAAATGATAATAAATTTCAGATTATAGACCCACAAAGCAACTTAATAACAAAAATATAAATTTGTTGTCTTTTTCGGATGTACCATATATTACAGAATTTGCACGATTCTTACAAAGACTGATACTTAAATTCCTTAAGAAAATTGAGATCTGTATGTTATTTGGAAGGCATTTGAACCATTAATGTCATGGCGTATTATTCTAAAACATGTCATTCTGGGTGAAAGACACACGTTTTCTTACATGTTTATTTTACAGGTACTTCAACAAAATCTTGTGATTTACTTAAGTTCATCGAGACACCAAACCTTAATGAATTAATATCTCCACCATTACAACTTGCTCATGGAAGTAGCGTTTACGTTAATATCCGTTGTGTTAATAGTGTACAACTGACTGAGTATGCAAGTTTAGTGCCTTTAGTTATGTCATATATGCCGCCAGTTTGTGCTGATTCGCAGTTGCACGTCACATCACCGGGCTGTAATAACGATAGCAGTCAGAACTTTACTTTTAGCTGGGACAATTTCAAAGATTCGTCGGGACTTAAAACTTACATTTCTGAATTACATTCGGACAAAAAACAGCTACTTGATAAGACTAAAGTTGGTAAAAAGAACTCTATAACAGTAAGCAATCTTGATGCAACAAAAGAAAGGAAATACACATTCACCGTACAAGCCGAAAATGAGGGAGGATTAATTAGTGAGACCATTAATAGCACTATAGAATTAGACTGCAGAAAACCAATTTTAACAGGTACACTTTGAATAAATCGTTCCTTTTTAATGCGTTTGTCTTATACATACAAACAATTTACAGACAACGAAAAACAAAACCATGCGATCAATAGCCTATTACCAGAACACTTTTTACGTAGGTAAAGACAAACTGAAACTCACAAGTGTTACGAAAAGTAACGCTTATTCTGAGATATAACATGTATTTCAGTTTTATTCTTTAACTCATGAATGCATTTCAGTGGTGATGCAGAGTTGATAATGAATAGCATACTATCAATTAATATTTTAATTTCTTTTGCATTTGCTTATGCCGATAAAAAGCAGAAAAACGTCAACATGTTTTACAGAGAACTGATAACATTGTTGTTATCTTCTTTTATTTCGCTCGGTCTTTCAGACTAAAATTATTGCTTAAGGAGGTAGACCTAAGGTAAGGGATACAACAATTGTAATCATTGAAACGTTTGTAGTCGGGCTTTTTATATTAATCTCATGTAAGCATCAAAGTAACTTAGATTGATTTCAAATGAAAGCTTGAAAGCTTAGGTTAAATTGAATATGATACAACCGTATCACTGATTTCACGATTTATGCCCCATATTCCAGGTCTACCTCCTTAAGTTGCTTTTCTCTAATAAAAGTCGTTTTTCCTTCAGGTTCCCCAATTGCTATTAAGCATTTAAGAACAGAATATTACAAGATAACATGGGATATGGTTTTCAGAATGAACCCAGTCATAACAACATTTGAAGTTTCAATCGGATCGACAAAAGAGAGTACCGACGTCCTCAGGCCGACTTCAGTACTAAAACCGTCGTTAGAGTTTCTTTTACCGGAAAATGTTAACGAAGTTTACATTGTTTTGATAGGTCATACATCTTCGAGAAGGTCATTGACCTTCAGACAATTTGTAATTATATAGCGAAGTGATGATCTGTATTGTGTCTAGAGATATTGCTATCCGTTCAATGTATGCATTATAAATATTTTACTGTTTATCACTTTAGTAGCCATTTTGCTTATAAAATGTATTCAGAACTAGTTAAGAGTTTTTTTCTTAATTTTATGGTGAAATGATGATTAAAATCATGCAACAATAAGCACTATCCGTCCAATTTTTCATAATATTGTTTCATATCAAGTAGTTAATTGCTACAATCCTAATAGTTGTTGGTTCTAATGGTGAAATGATGATTTTAATCGTGCAAAATTAAATTGTAATGTGTGATAAAGGTATTGTTATCCGTCCAATTTATTATGCAAGTACATTTTAACTTAAATGAAGTCAGGATGATACAGGCCTTATGAAAGTAGTTCAACCACACTGCGCATTTATGCACCTGTTCACAGTCAAGAGATGTTGAATTTTAATCTGTTTTTGTGTCATTCTATTACTATTTGGCTAATATTTTAAAGAATTGTCGTCGTTCTGTTACCTTATTTTGTTTTGCTTTTTTTTTTTTGGTGGGAGGGGGGTTGTTGTTTTTGTTTTGTTTTGTTTTGTTATGGGTTTTTTTGTTTTGTTTAAGAAAATGGTTTTTACTTCCACATCCACATTTTGGTAAGTTTTTTTAAGAATCAGGCAATATGTAAAAAATCAGAAACATGCTTGTCAAAACCCCACGGATCTTACAATATAAACTACTGGATGATTTCTGTATTAAAAAAAGTTATGTGATCTCTGCATCACTGGATTTGCTCAGAATTTTTTTCAATAGAATGATCATTAAAAAATGAGGTTTTTAACAGAGTTATCTTCCCTTGAAGTGTTCAGCTTCAGTGAATGTCAATGAAATAATAACTAAATATTCCTATCTTTTTTACCTGATTCAAAATAGTTTTTGTTCATACCATGTTTCACCCACTGCCTGATTCTTATACAAACTTACACTTAATACATGTATGCCGAATAAGATGAGAAAATTACACTCATTACAGTCATGTGTGCATGGGCATCAGGGCAGTGTATCAAACAAGTAGAATGTTAATGCAGTCATGTGTGCATGGTCATCAGGGCAGTATATCAAACAAGTAGAATGTTAAAGCAGCCATGTGTGCATGTGCATCAGGGCAGTACATTAACCAAGTAGAATGTTAATGCAGTCATGTGTGCATGGGCATCAGGGCAGTATATCAAACAAGTAGAATGTTAATGAAAGGTCAGGCAAATATTTAAAAAAAAATCATTTATCTGAATATATAATATAAATATTAGAAAAACACACGTGGACACTAAACAAATCTAAATGAGGGATAAGGTCTGAGAGTCAAACTAAATACAAAAAGTATTAAATATACATATTGTTAATTTCGATATAATGTACATGTATTTCAAGGAGTAACCCCTCATCAGCAGCATTAGATTCACATATGAAAGAAAATCATAATCCTAGACAATAAATTGTATACAAGAACTACTCAAAACAAACACTGTCGAAATAGGAAGCCGAATCAATCCCTGAGAGGTTCTACCATGTGCAATACAATGAACAAAGCCTCAATGTTTCATGTATTTTAAAATTTGTAATATTTAAAAAAATAATTAATATGATAAATAAAATCTGATATAATTTGGGATCAGACAAGTCAGAAAAATTACATAAATAGGTGTACTGGGGTCTGTTCCAAAATCTTAGCTACATTGTACCATTTAAACACCAACTTAACTGATAGCATGATTTTTGTTTCATTTTGTGTTTTGCGCGAGATATATCCATTCAGTTAAAAATGTCATATATTTTGTATGTAGAATTAACTCGGTTGATAAGTCATAGATTTATGTAAGTTTAAATATTCGTATCACAGATTTATTTCTTAGTAAGTGGAATGTTCATAGTTATCACAATTTTGCACGATAAGATATTAAATGTAAAACAAACAATTAAGAATTGGCAGTAATAAAAATTTTGTCTATTGAAAAATAACATAAATTTTCCATGTGCATATTGTTTAAGTGCAATAAACAAAATATACACATGGACAATTTATATTATTTTTTCAATAGACAAAGTTTTTATTATAGCCAATTGTAATAAATTAATTTTAAAACATATTTTTATCTTTAATCATGAGAAAAGTAGCTCTGAATTTAACTGAATAGGGGCGTGTCAATATTTGTTTTATCCATTGAGATATGGCAAAATTATTTTAACCAATCAGATTACAGTATTTATCTCAAATGAATTTATTTTATTTTACTCTTTACACTTTTATTTTTCTACCCTTAATGTTCATCGGATATGACGTTATCGGTCGTTTATACCAATAAGGATTTGGTCATAGTAAATATCTTCAATCATCATAAACGCGGTAAACAAATTAGCTAAATCAATTTTAAAGTTTAAATCTTTATCCATTCTTCTATTACTTATCTAATTCCTCTGAAGTATAAGTTATGTTAAAGTATATATGCAGATAAAATAAAATTACAAAGTCGTTGTTACTCCACAATCATTAGTTGTCGTTACTTGGACTGAACAAGATGGATAATGCAATTTATTTCCTGGGTCTCTTAATGATGGCTTCGATTTAATTGATATCAACATGGTTTTTTTTTTTTGGTTTTTTTTTTTTGTTTTTGTTTTTTTGTTTTTTTTTTTGTTTTTTTTTTTTTGTTTTTCTTTTTTTTTGTTTCTGATGAATTGTTCATTTTTAAAAGACAGGCACATACAAATTAAAACAGCATAAAAACAATTTCGAACGCAGCAAATTTGTCTTTAAATTGTTAGTAAATTGTATCCAATCATCCAAATCTTATATCAGGCGTCCTCTACTTCAATTCCAGTTCATTTTGATTATTTGTTATTTATTATAGTAAAGAGATTAAGTCTGTTAAATTAAGCGAAAGTTAAAAAAAATAACCAACGATAGTATTGACTAAACATGGCAACAAACACACAAATAAATAAACGTAAATTATCATTTCAAATTGCCTAAAAACAAAACCTATGCTTCATCATTTTGCCCGTGGGGCAGGAAAGGGTTCAACCTGTGTACCAAACTTGTGTTGGAATCGTACACGCTGAACAGCATCTGTCTTTTCTGTCGATGCACTGTAAACATAAAACATATATTTTGAAATTGAACTCTAAATTTTGCTCACATAGAGAAACTCAGGCTTTAATTGGACTAACTAACCGATAAAAATGTATTGGCTCGAAATAAAAACGATTTACGAGCGAGGCTTAGAATGGTACCGAATTTGTATATATCGTTTTTATCTCTACTCAATGTACAGTTATTATATATTGTTTGTAGGAAAGTGGGTGGAGCCAAAATGTTACCTTGTATAAATATACTGTCAGTGACCGTATATTACCAACAAATATATTGTCATTACTTTTTTTTGTTTCATTGGAACAATTGTGTTATAAAATTACTTTAAACCGATAATTATATTACAGTGGCCTGACGTTTGTCCCCGCCATCTATATTTATTCTTAAATAATTTTATTATCAAACTTTTACAAAATTACGTTAAAACACATTGCGTTGACAATGTTTTACAGCGTAATACCTTAAGGACGTTCCATGCTCAATTTTAAAATGACAAGCTTTCCAAACTTTTGGAATAGATTTGTAGACATTTGTCTTGGGAACAAAACTACCAAATAAAATTGTTGGTCAATGATCTAGTTTTCGAAATGTAAGAAGTTGAAATTTTAACATGTAAAACTTTTAATTTGGAATATCCCCATTTGAATTCAACGGACAGGATTTTTATTCTTTCATGCACAGCTACATATGAAACTCAACATTCATATTACATTTCATCAAAATCCTTTGACCGATTTAGGAAGAGTAGCGCTTACGATGAGTCCGCCGACGGTACTTATTGTCATTTATACTGTTGTCTATAGCTACAACGTAACATAGACAAGACTTTAAGCACGTGAGACATAAAAATATCAACTTGAAATCAAGAGTATTCGACACGAAACTTCACAAGTTGTGGTGAACAGAGTTTGTTTTCTTGATGCATGTTCAATATGAAAAAAAATATTTCCAAATGTTTATTTGAATATAGGTTGAAATAAATTACAAATTGTCCGAAACACTTCTGGAAATTTGGTCTAATATTAATTGTAACTAAATATTAAAATAGTGTAACAGAGGCTTTCCATTACTTACCAAGGCATGATTTACCATCTTTAAGTAAATTGAAGCCACTGTTGCATGAACAGCTGAACGAACCGTTGGTATTCTGACACATGTGTTCACAAACGTCCATATCTTCAATGCATTCGTTGATGTCTAATATATAAAATGTAGAGCATTATGATGTTTATGCCATTGATTAAGATGAAGGAGTAGAACATTCTTTCTAAATGAATAGCGGTAATTCATCGAATTCACAGAATGCAAAATATGAGGTAATTGCAATTTAGATATGAAATAATCATTCAACATCATGCATTGACGGCTTTGACGATCAGCATTCTGATTTTGTAATACGTCTAATTCCAAAACACAACTGCTTTCAACTGGAGATAATATTTCAATTTTGTATAGATGCATGAATATTTTGGTAGAACATTTTGGTTTTTGCTATGTCATATAATAAAAATTAACGCATCATCAAATTTTTGATACAGGCTTTTTAGCTCATTTATTGCAAATCTGCTGCCTGCATAGGACATAATGGCTTTGTCTACTGCGTTTGTTGTTTCTGTTCTTGCAATCTTTACAACTTTTTTTGTTGCGCAAATGAGTAACTTTCCGTTTACATGTTTCTACTGCGTCGCAAAATCATCATACCAACACAATCTGACATTTTATTAGCTCCTGTAGTCAGAGTAGAGAAACCATTTAAACATCTCACGCAGCTGGGTCGATTCTTTTTGCATTGGAAATAACCTTGAGGACACGGCTCACATGTCCCATAATTGAAGTAGGTTCCAGGTAGACATTCTGTTAAACAGTTCAAGAATATAGTTATACTATGTAGCAGTCTTTCTAAAAAAAAAAGTCAGACAGTAGGTGATTCATGCATGTCAAAAAAACGCATCGAATTCAGTTTAATTTCTTGTTCAGAAACATGTACTGATCATATTATCAGCCTAAAATTTTCATTTGGATTGTACACGATAATAGTTTCTTGTAAGTGTTATTGTTCTTGAATTAGTTTAATTTGGTTGATTTTAGTGGGAGATTAATATATGATTTTCTAAAAAGTGTAGATCTGAAAGCGGAAATGACTATCGTTATGAGAAGGTATAGCATATATAGACTGAAAAAGTATTGCTTATTTGGTGAGTTTTTCTACTCCATGAATCACTTTACCATTAGCAGTGTCTGAATTTTATGCGCACTGCTACGTAAATGTTTACACTTTCTAAGTACTCTGTAAAAACAGAGATAGACATTAAATATCCTTATTATATAGGTACAAATACATGATTCTGTACAAGTTTTCAGTTGAAATATGATAACATATGGATACTTAATTGGAAAGAGTGAATAATACAAACATGATCACGAATGCTGAAAGACGTCTAGTTTTAACGAAAGTGCGGAACTTGTTCCAAGAAAGAGTTAAATATTAATGCGTTCTTGTCACGAGTCATTATATTTTGGTTGTTCATGATAATCTATTGACCGTCCTATTTATCATATAGATTTCCTCATTGGTTGCTTTATTTTCAACAAAGCTTTTAAGTTTTGCGATAGTTATGTTGTTCTGTGTTTTGACGTTTTAGCAGGAGAAAGTCAGAGAGTGAAATTGCCGTATTTTTTCGCAGTGTGAAATATCGGATTCTTCTTTTAAAAAAAGGAAAAGTGGATGTATCACTGCAATCTATACAATTAAAAATGTTTGTACAAAATGAAAGCCTCCTTAAACATAAACTGCTTTCACGCTAGTTATTTTTTTCTGCAAGTTTTGCACAAAGTTGGAGAACGAAAACTTACCAATAATTTTCACCGCTACATCATCTGATGTTATACTGACAATGAAATTCTCAGCTTCGCATTTGTATAATCCTTGACTTTTGTGATCTAAATCAACGACGGTCAACTCATAATCACTAGCATTTTCTATCAAAGTACTGTTAAAGAACCATTTTATACTCGGGGTGGGGTTTCCTGACACGATGCATGACAGGTTTAGAGACGCCCCAAATAAAGCTGTCTTATTTGTAATTTCAGTAAGTGCGATCGGAGCTGTAGCGCACCATTTGTTAGTCTCATTCAGCTTATTTAACTCACACATTATTAAAGATGATTTTTCATGCGATTCAGGGATGGACCAGGAATCGTTTCCAAGGAGTTCAAGAAATACGTTTTCCAGATCAGATGTTATGCTTCTACTTATGTTAACACCAGCGATCGAATTATCGATGAAAAGATCATAAAGGGAAGAAAAGGCAAACATTACGCAATTTTTGAAGTATCATCGAAGTTGTCTGTTGTTGTATTAGTCATTCCTAGTACCCAATGGTTCATTAAATAAACTGAATGAGCTTCATTCATTTGAGATTCCAGTATTTGTGAAGTATCTTTAGACACATTGGACATTTGTGATATTAGAGAAGCATATGGAAAATTCGACACATTCTGTAGAGCATTTTTTTAATCTCCATTTGTCATATTGAATTCCTTAAAAGCGTAGTCAGTATTTATTCCTATTGACTCTGGAGATAAGTTTTGGGTTGTAGTGTTTCCTACTACTGTATTCTTGAAATCTTCGACGTCATCCATTGCTGATAAGGATGCATTTGACATAACGTTTAATATGTCGACAGCCTCAGATAAAAACTGATGTATCTTCAGGAAGTTATCGCAATTAAACGCATAATAATCAACCTTATTTCTGAATTCTGTCTTCAAATAGATTTCCGTGTCATAGACAGTAGAAGTGTTGTCAAATGCAAATTCCTCGAAAGCGTTAGTTTCGTTAATTCTAGATACATCTCTTTTATGACGTTGTACGATATGATGAAGTGTAGTCATTATTTGAAATGTAATATCCCTTCTTTTTCTCTTACCTAATACATCTTTAACCAATTCCAGTAAGGTTTTTACAATTGATTTGGATATCCTCATCATACTTAGAACTGGGTGCCTGAAATCAAATTCAAATTCAAACTTGAGCCACTTAAGTCTAAATGCCTGCACCTGACATGAAACATTAAAGAACGATTTATCTGTTGTAGTTACTTGTATTTCGAATCGACAGTTACGAACATCTATCAAAGATTTGATTCCATAGTTTACAATAAGATCAAAAACGTGTAAAGCAGCGCCAATTGTGCATTCCACTGCTTCGATACCTTTCTTTGCTAATTCAAGCACGCCTTTGGTAGCTTCTAATCCAATTTGTGCAATTTCAAGTACCCCATGAGCTAGAGATAATACCATTCTTGACTTATCAACGACAAATTGTGCAACGCTAACTGCCGCTTTTGCAACGTCCAACGCAAGCATTGGTGCCCAAAAGAATAGTTTAGCCGCTTCCCAAGCAACATACGCAACACCCCGAATGATATTACAGCCTGCATTTGCAAGGTGACAAGAAACATTTGGAACACGGAACATACAGTTTGTTTTTTTTTAAACATGGATAACCGAACCATTCCCTTTTACACCAATGAAGTTTAAATCCTGGTACACACACACTGTGACATGTGCGTATTTTGCATAAAGTGTCTAAATGTTTTTGTGCTTTTCGCAATTTTTCCATTGCTCTTCGAAATGGTCCTTTTGCTTTCTCCAATTTTTGTTTAGCTTAGTCCATAGAATGAACGGCTTTGTCAAAAGCAGAGTTTGCACTCCAGATTTTGTTTTGGGCTTCAGTTTTCCTTGAGCTCTTATGATTCTATGTTGTGCTTCTGTTAATTTATCCTTTGCTGCATTCAACCTTTTGTTCGCCTGATCAGTTACTTTTTTTCGTCAACAAACTTAAACTATCAATGAAACTACATCCAAAGCTATTATCATTTTTAATCCATTCTACCCCTCTTTTGACCCTCTTAACACCTAAGTCACCTTTAACATTGAATGTTAAATCATACCAACCCTTTCCCAACACTGCTGAAAATTGGAGCCGTGTATAGAAAATATCCCAAATGTTATCTTCTACATATATGATTAATTTGTTATTTGAAATCAGTACATCTGATGCTTTTCTCAATCCAAGTGCAGTGACATATGTAGTGAAGTGTGCAACAAAGTTACGACTCGATATACCAAAGGCAAGACTTAAAGTAAATCCTCCTTCGACTTTAATGAAAAACCCAAATAATCGTTTTCCGCTGCTTATTCTTACCGATGCTTTGGCAGTTTTCTCGCCTTTCAGTAGGTTTTTTTTTAAACTTACTGCACTTTTCGTTTCTGTCTAAGGAATAAATTAACTCAACTTCTCCTTTTCCAAAACCCAGTTTGCAAATTTTTATGTCAGCATGAAATTGGAATCCAAATCCTCAGTAACCTTCGTTCATTGAGATCAATTGATTTCTGAACTTTTTCATGATTTTGTTGAGATTTTGTTTTATAATGAGAGTTTCATGTCTAACAAAATCCGTTAAATTCGAGGTTATTTCATTTTTTACTACTTCAAGCTTATCTAAAAATAATTGCCATGTGGTTTTGAAGCCATGAACATAGGTATACCAGATTTTGTTAAGCATTTTTACATTCAGACATTGAATTATTGTGACACCGAGCTCTGCAACCAAATTGTTTACAGCTTTCGTCAGATCTAAAAACGCTTTCATGACTGCTAAACTAACAACATCTTTGATCTTCAGTAAAAATATTTCAAGTAATTCACCAAAACGTTGTATGACGTTTTTGAAATCTATTATGTCTGTCTTTATATCAATAGCTGTATTTCTAGTAGAAAAATGATTAGAGCTTGTAATGCAAAAAAGCGTAAAGTCGGAAGTTACTATCAAAAATCCAATTTCTTATGACGGGAATGTTTATGAATGGATTCATTGTGTTACTATCCAAAATCCAATTTCTTATGACGGGAATGTTTATGAATGGATGCATTGTGTTACTATCAAAAATCCAATTTCTTATGACGGGAATGTTTATGAATGGATTCATTGATACAAATGTTCCTTCAGGGTTAGCTGTTTCACTACATATTTCTCTTCATCCATTACCTACGACGTTATCATAAGAAATCTAATTTAAAAAAAAAAAATAAATATAAATAAATTCAAATAAGTTCAAATTCTTGTTCTCACAGTTTGAAAAACAATTAACGAAATTCCTGCAATAGCACATGAACAACTTTGAAACATGGATGATTTGGATAAATAGAGCTTGAACAGCTATACTACCATTCTTACAGTTTCATTTTATTTTTCATTGTGGAGCGTATTCCTTTGCCTTTCGAACCTATTTTACCCTACCGGTGCACCTGGTCCATGCTCCCAGTTTTTAGAGGAGTCCGAGTTGCTTATTTGCTTTTGTTACTTTGTGTGTATGATTTAAGTTGCTTTATGTTCTTTGTTATATGTGTCTGTTTTACATGTTTGGTCTTTGTCCCTGGATTACATTCTTTTGATTACCGCTATAACCTTGGTTCCCTTGATTACTCTTTGATTACCGCTATGACATTGTTACCTTGATTACTCTTTAATTACCGCTATAACCTTTGTTACCTTGATTACTCTTTGATTACTGCTATAACCTTGCTATAAATTTTGAACAAGATAAATATACCTTTTATATTTCTGATTGTTCATCGTCAAAATTTCTTTTTAACTAGCAACGTTTTAGCTTATACGTTGCAATAAAATAATTACTTCATAATCCGTTCATTCAACACTTCAACTTGGCCATATAGCATTTTTATAATTACAACTTTTACACACAACCCCATACATCTGTCGTGTAATCGAGTTAAATATTTTTTTTATCAATTTTCGCATACCAGCTTAAGTGTTTTTAAATGTTCTTCACGTACCTCCAAGTGATATGTATGCGTTTATATTGGCATGTACCGGGATATTAAAATGAAGCTCGATCTCTTCGTTGAATAATCTGAACTTCAAACAAGGTGATACAAAAATCTTTTTAACCTTCAGCAGGACATTCCATTCACCAACGAAAATTCCAGTAAGAAGCTAAAAATGAGCAGTAAAACACAGTTAAAAGCACCGTTCGTTTGCGTGATGAACAGTTTATTTCTACAAGATTGCTCGTGGCACATATACCACACGGTTGTGTATTAGATTGCTAGGTGTACATCCGTGTATTTTCTGTCATGTTGAAGTAAACTGGTTTATCTTTTTATTATTATTTCCGGATATTATTTCGTTTAAGTGTATTTTCTTTAAAAATTCAAATAGTTTCGAATTGTAAAGAAGATAAGAAAAACATGTTTACGTGTTGTATTCGAATCTTATCATTGCTGAGGGTTTAAAAGACTGATTCTTACTGTAGAAAGATTTGGACTTTCTTATAAATAATTCCGCATCACTTTCGATGGAAATGTTAAAATTGCGATTCTCGAAGCTCCAGCATACATTTGAATCTATCCACACATTTGCAGCAGAAGACATCCTGAAATGGATAACTATCACATTGAAACCTGTCAAATGGAAATCTGATACTTTCTTAAGACTTTTATATCAGTTTAAGGTGATATACCTAGGATAATAGTCACAACACTTACAAATCATTAGAACATTAGTATGTATTCAGCATTTTTCATCAATCTCGAGTAAGCATCAAAGTTACTTGGACTGATTTTTTTTTTTTTTTTTTTTTTTTTTTTGTTTCAATTGAAAGCTTGATAGGCTCTGGTAAAATATGTTATAATGCAAACATATCACTGATTCAAGATATATGTGCCTTACCCTAGGTCTATCTCCTTTAAATATAACCAATCGTAAAGTTCAAATTTGGTTCGGTTTAGAAAGGTTTCACTGAATAAAATACTGAAGCTACGAACAATTACGCGAATACTTCGTAAACATTTATATTTTCATATACCACTATACGAATCTTTATTATAAATAAAATAGGCAGTAGTTATTGAAAAAGTTATAATAATCTTAATAAGAAAGCAACGATTTATTCTACCCTCAAAGACACAAAGATCTAGGGGCTTTAGGCTACGAATGAGACCAAATATATCAATTTTGTTATTACATAGTAAACATATGCCAATATAACGCTTCATTTCCTTCGCACACAACTAAACACATAACAAAGTCTATTGATCAAAATGTGGTTCTAGCTAGTTATAGTCTTACAAGTGAATATTGACAAGAACAAGAAATGTTTTAATATAACTAAAGAATTTGAGAAAATTAATCTAATTTTGAATTTGTATAATACAAGAAACGTTTATTGTTCTACCTGTATGTGAAGTCCCTGTAGCCATTCCAAAGATGAAAAGATTTTTGCCCCGAACTGATATCGATATCTTTTGCCCGAGACAATCCTACACCTCCAGGGCGAATGTGTAAAACAGTAGAGTCCCGAAGTGATTTGGAGACATCAAAGTTTTCTAAGACGTCCTGTGATTTAGGTGGAAATAACACAAAAAACGTATTTGTGCTCGCTTGACAAAAGTCCACAAGAAAACAAAACATGTTCCCAGCAGGTTCAGCCGGTATATCTACGTCATTTCCAAATACCGTGATCTTTAGACCGGAGCCGAACCTGAACACGTTATATAAATGGTCTTGGTGAACAGGGGCTCCTTTACATTCTAGTACATTATTGACCTTATTGCCTGGAATCAAATCAGTTTTTAAGTCGGTCAAAGAAAGAATTGATGAGCCTGATTTACTAAATTGAAGCCAATCCGGAAGAATGTGATACAGGCGTTCAAAAACTGTTGGTAAAAATACAGCTATCATTGAATGAACGTCTCGAGGAGTAATTGCGAAAGAAAAACAATCATCAGATCGCCTGTTCTCCAGCTTTACTCCCATTTGTTCTGAATATTGCAAGGCCCCAAAGACTTACTTGATTCCTGATGTGGTCCGAATAACTTCTAATCCGGATATAGAAACAGATATTGAAACAACGCCTATCTCTACAAAAACTACGCCAAATGTATAGTGAATACTATTATTTGAAGGCACTTTAAACCAATCAGCTGTTGAGGAAAGAATAATATTGTTAGTATTGCCATGGTGACCACATGACTCGATCTCAAGAAAGACACATCCTTTTGGGAGTAGTTTTCCGGGAATTTTGTGGACTTCGAAAAAGTTCGGTGCTTCACTTAATGTCCCGTTACCTACAATAGTAAGTTCAGTCAATTCAAAGGCATAAACATTGAGAGTTTTCAAATGTTTATATGTGCTTTATTCAACTTAACGTTAACAGAAAACAAATATCAATACTGTCACATATATGAATTGTACTAAAAACCAATATAGTATTTTCATTTACCTCTTTACATATATGTTATTGTTATTATTATTATTTTTTTTTTTTGGGGGGGGGGATAAAAAGAATACCTGTCAGTGACGGTTTATAAATGAATCAGTTTACTTCGATTAGCTTTGTTTTGTTTTTTGTTTGTTTGTTTGTTTGTTTGTTTGTTTGTTTTTTTTTTATTGTTTTGTTTTGTTTTTTGTTTTTGCGTTTGTTATGTTATGTTTTTGTTCTGTTTGATTTGTGTTAACTGTTGTATTTTTATTGTTGTAATTTGTTCTTTTTTTTATATGTTTTGTTTGTCTAAGGTTTTAGATATAATTTTCAATTTACATGACGCTTTGCATATCGGCGATAACTATAGGTTTTGTAATGGATGAACATCGTTAACTATAAGTTAAAATCATATAATCTCAACATTATAACAAACAAGCCTCGACAAGTTGTGTTAGTTGTTAAAAAAAAAAGAACCCGAGTTGATATTTTGCGATACTTAACTTTCAGGCGTCTTAATGATTCCCTTTAAGGATTTTGGCCGTTCAACATCCGACAACTGGTGGTAATTCTTGCGATCGTCCGTCTATGACGCCACGTATGGTATCGGAAGAACAGTGTTACGTCAAAACATTGCTTTCGATCAATCAGATTTAATAGGAAGAGTATTCAAGGGAACCACAGATGAAAGGAAAGCTGACAAAGTTGGAAAAAGTCATTGCGTTTGTCGTACAGTTTGGTCAACAGTTTTCTTTTTCCATCGCGATCTCTATATGTCGAACACGATATGAGGCTGCACTATCTTAAATTATACACAATTACATAACAACCAAATACATCAGAAATATTTTTTTTTATATTTGATATTTTACATATCCCTTGTTCCTATAACATCGTCGATGATGTGATATCGCAAAATACAAAATATATCTAGACGTTCAAGAAGTAGATAAACCAACAAAATCAAATAGAATTGAAGTTCACTTTTATAACGTTTCATGGAGGACATCTTTCAAAAAAACGTGTTTCATGCTATAGCCTATAAAATGTATCCTGTATCAACCACGTTTTATTGTCGAGACAGATAATTGATAATAATTTACCTATGCATGATCCATCAGAGTTTGTTCCGTTGATACATTCACATTTGTATGATCCAAATGTATTAACACAAATCTCTTCGCAGCCACCATTCACAAACAAGCATTCGTTCACATCTTAAATGAAATGTTGAAAATGCAACATCAAAATTATCGTTAATTATTTTTACATCCAAAGTCAAGTAGGTTATAGTGCCATTAACAGGGGTATCTCTCTTAACTTTCAATTTTACGATACATTCTGAATAAATTGTATATATTTTTACCTAGGGTTATATGGCAGAACAAACAAGGAAACAAAGGCTACAGCGTAATCAAAAGAATGCAACCCAGGGACAAAGGCCAGACACGGAAAACAGACACACACAACAAAGACCACGAAGCAACCAAAACCACACATATAAAGTAACAAAAGCAAATGAGCACCTCAACCTCCACAACTGGGTGCACGGACCGCCGGGTTGCTTATAAAAAGTCAAGTTCGGATCTAGCTAAACGATATTCTTTCTTTCGGATCAGATCACCTATAAAGTAAGCCTCCTAAGAGTGAAAGAATGAGTCGGCGAGAAGAGGAGCACATTTTTTTCCCATTGGAATACCGACCGTTTGTTGAAAAACGCGTCCACCACACTGAAGACATATGTTGTTGATAAAAAGTTCCAGCATTTCGTAAACATCTTTGTCTGTGTATTTGGAAGATGATTTGGAATTATTTCTTACAAAGTATGAGGAATCTCTACCAAGAACTATATATTTATATCTAGGTGTACCATCTTTTTGGAGAAAAAAAAACAACGATTTGTATGATGTTTTAAGTCGGGATTTCAACTAAGTATGGGGAACAGAAGAATACAGTGTTGAAAAATCATAGGTATTAATGCTATCACATTCTGATAATAGTCTTGGGAGCCATGCGTTACTTCTTACGCAAATCAGTAAGTAAATGCTCTGTGGATTCATTGTATGAAATTCTATGGTAATATGATTTGAACTCTCCAATCGACAATTGTAGACATAAATAACCCTGAGTAACTGAATTTGGGCTGAAAGGTATTTTTTCTCGTCACAAAGACGATAAGATATCATGAAGGAAAGTGAAGTCTTTGACAAAGAAGATAACCTGCGAAAGAGTAATCTAGGGAACCAAGATTCTAGCAGAAGTCAAAAGAATGTAATTTAGGGACAGACCAGACATCGAAAATAGAGACACATAGCAAAGAACATGAAATAACCAAAATAACAAGTGCAAAGAAATAAAAGTAAAACTTGGAGTATGGACCAGGTGCGCTAGTAGTGCGTTTCTAGGGTGTCCCATACTAAGAAATGGTTGGGATGCACTTTGCAAACCCGTATAAAGCGATACTTGTTCCTTGTTTACACTACTTTTATGCGTCGAATGGTGTTTCATTAATGTAAACATTACTTGATGAATTTTAAATCATTTTCCTAAATGTTATGACAGAATACCTTGAAAAATATTGATAAACATTACCTTTCTCACAGACATCTCCCTCGAATCCAGACAAACATTGGCAAGTGAAAGATTCCTCCCCGTCTACACAGCTGCCCTCATTTCCACAATGTGCATTCACACAATCGTCTATGTCTAATGAAAATGTTTTGGTTTACTTCCTTTATTGTTCATACATGCACTTATAAAATTGCCTATAAAGTTCCCTGAAGCTTTTGAAAAAGTCAGTGTATTACAGGAGGGGAAATGTACTTTAGCAGTATAAATACAAAGTAACATTTATGAAGATAAATTGACAGAAAAAAAGGCAGTGTGCTTATAACTCGCATATACGATTTGAATTATGACAATTTATGAAAACAAAAAAATTACTGTAGCTATTGGGTCAAGTCGCAGATTTATCATTTATTAAGGAGGTAGACCTAGAGTAGGGGACACGACTCTTACAAATTATTAGAACGTTTCCATCATTTTACAACAATCTCAGATAAGCATCAAAATAACTTGGACTGATATCATTCTGTTTCAGAGGAAAGCTTGAAAAACTTTGGTGAAATCGAATATGATACAAACATATAACTGATTCAAAGAGTTATGTTCCTTACTTCACATCTACCTCCTTAAATCATATAGTTTTATGTAGGTGTTTATAAAAAAATACTCTATTTTATTTGATGAACAGTTGTTAATACCTTTCTCTTTCTGTCCCTGTCTATTTATCACGTGCTAACTCCGATCCAATAGGATTTTGTATTCACCTGGATAGTTTGGTACTTAACCAGAAAACCTAGCGCGTTTTTTTCGAATGAAGGTGCTTGATTTACCTCTCTTATCATGGGTACCAATTTTTAAAGTTGTAAAAGTACTGCCTTTGAATTACTTTATTACGTGGATATATTCGTACCATCATATTTGCAACTGTAAACAGAAGATAAGTTTTATTTTTTGGAAAATTTATAGTTGAGATTTCTAAATGGGATGTTAATACAATAGCTAATTTGAATAGCTACCTTGAATATAAACATACTTGTACATGAATATCCCTCGGTATTAAGATAATAACCAGATTTACACCCACAACGATATGATCCATCGATGTTAGTACATGTTTGTGAGCATGTGTACGTTTCTCTACATTCATCAATGTCTAAAAAATAAGTACGTGTAAAACCAACTGTTAACATTCAAAATTACAGTGAAACCTCTTTCGATTGTTTTGGTTATGAGTACTTCTTGTATACAACTAATATTTTGATTATGATCTTCCTACATATTTGATTATAATGCTGCTGATAAGAGGTTACTCCTTGAAACACGTGTAAAGCATATCTAAATTTACGATATATAAAAATGGTATTTTGTTTATTTAAGAACCACTGGGTCAATACCGTTGCTGGTGGATCTGCAGTCCCCGAGGGTATTCACCAACCCAGTAGTCAGGCTTGTCTGACCCCGAATTATATTAAATTTTATCTACCCTATTTATGAAATCTTGGAGTATTTCAAATTTAAAAATACGTAAAACACTGAAACTTTATTTTAATCGGACAAAATATATCTTCAGCTTAACCATCATACAAAGACGAAAAATGTAAAACTATACCTTGACAAGACTTTCCATCTGCTGTCAGGTTATATCCTTGTTTGCAATCGCAATGAAAAGATTTGCATTCATTAACACAAATCTGACTACAGCCGCCGTTGTTGAATGAACATTCATTCGTTTCTACATTTTAGGAAAATAGAAACATAAATTGTGCAATATATTTAGATTTGTGAAGTATCAATGACACTACGTATAACAAAACGAAAACTTCTGCTTAATTGCTTTTGGAATATTATATCATATTAAATTAAACATGAAACTTTTTTATTCCCTTAAAACGCGTTTTAAGAGGTGTTTATAAAAGAACTTGGTACTGTGTGGTCCTTGCCAAATTATCCTTTTTTTTTAAAAAGTACATATATTAGAGATCAAATGGCTTTTGTAAAAAAATGAATGTATAGTTGATTTTGACTGAGTTATCCACTTTTGATTCGAACGAAATCCCCGTACATAAACCAAAGAACAAAACAACTGACAAGTTAACTCTATGGGGCCAATATCATAGAATCTGCCTGGTATCTACATTGACTATCTCTTAAATAGAGAAACTATATAAAAAAAATACTAGGCCTGAGACATAATGTAGGGGGACGCACAGACGGCAGCTCAACTAAACGAAATACAATTTATTATTTACATTTACAAGACTGAATACAATGAAAAAGGTGGGTATTTACCAACCCAGTAGTCAGACTTGTCAGACCCCGAATCATATCAATATGAGCAGTAGTGCAATTTTCAAAATCCCTTAACTTCTGAGGCTTCATTCCTTGTATTGAATATTGTAGAACCTGGTGATGAATTTGGCTTCCTCTCCCGAAAGTCAAGGTTAGGACTTTAAAGCAGTATATCGGAATTTGCAACAATATGATTTGTATTTTTTGCATTTTGGATGCTCTATGATTTATGCTTTTACTTTGACAAGTCTTCCCATCAGATTTTAGCGTTTCTCCTTCTTCACATTTGCACCTATAACTACCTGGTAAATTCACACACTTGTTACTGCAGCCACCGTTTCGTACTAAACATTCGTCAATGTCTATTTAGAAAAGAAACATGTGTGCTTTAACAGTTGATAAAATGTGAATAATAAATAGTTTTGTTCTTTCATAAGCCTCTTTGGAAGATGGGATATTTTTTCACAAATGTGAAAATTTTCGTCTTTTGCAGGTATGGTGTGAAGAAGTAATCAAGGGAATCAAGATTCAAGCGACATACAAAAGAATGTAATCAGACACACAAAACAAAACAAAAAACAAAAACAAAAACAAAATGACGCAAACATAGTGCCGGAGAACGCCTAGATTTAACGAGAATGCAGAATATGCTCCTTGCAAGAGTTAAACATTAATGTGTTCTTGGCACTAGTGATCGTATTTTGGTTATTCACGATTACCAATAGATTATCTTTTTTTATATATGTTTTCTCTATTATTTGTTGCTATGGTAAACAAAAATTTTAAATTTTGGGAAGTGTGGATTGATGTACTTATTGTGACGTTTTGTGATGTTTTGACGGGAGGGAATTCAGTGTGAATTATCAAAATGTTTTATAGTTAAACATTCGATATATCACAGCTACCTATATGATAAATCTTTTGAAATTCCAATGAAATGTGAATCATTGTTCCAAGAGAATATAAATGTGCACGATCTGCGATGCTTAGTCATCTTTCAAATGCATTTTTCATTTCTGAACGTATTTTCTAGTGTGTGTGTGTGTTTTTTTGTTTTTTTGTTTTTTTGTTTTTTGTTTTTGTTTTTTTGTTTTTTTGTTTTTTCTTTTTTCTAAAATTATTTTTGTCTTTTTGTGATTAAACAAAGTTCTTGAACTAAAACTACCTTGGCAACGAGAACCGGTAAATCCTGGAGCACAGACACAGTTATTAGGACTGACACAAGTACCGCCGTTCGGACAGGTTAATGATCCGTAGCATTTTGCTAAAATGTAAATTTATTATTTAAATATTTTAAAAACTTTCAAACTTGAGTGAGAAAAACTGTCGTTTACCTTCTAGGCTTTTTGATTGTATATATTCCGCCTCGTAGCCAGACAGGTACAGACAGATAGATAACCATCTATGGGCCTCAATTAAAAAACATTTGAAGTTCACTTTTATTTGATGAATGCACATAGTGTGTGGTAAAAAGCTGAAAATATACAAAAAAGGATTTTCCTAAATAATTGTCCAATCAAAATTATCATACATTCAAAATATCAAAGATATTTATTAGAATCAAAATACAGATAACAAATAATACATCACACAATATTTTAAAGAAAAGTGTTATGAAATAAACTTGAAATATCTCCCTTTATGATGCAGGGGTAAGATCAATTTTTCAAACAGGAAAGTCTCCCCCTCAAAGTATCTCAAAATATCTCAAAACTGGTGAAGGGAATGTGGGATGCATAAATAATTATGATATATCATATTTTATGTCACAATATCATTAATACTGCAAGTGGAATGAAAACAACTCAAAATACCTATCATAAACTATAAAGGCATGGCTTATCTAGGCAAAATGTAAGAAAACAACATGTGTGCTAATTGTGTAAAAAATATCATTAATTTCTCTTTTCCCATCAAAAATATGTATGCAACTATAAAATATAAGCATTAAAGATAATAATAAGACTTACATTGTGGTCTGTCATGAAAAGATTGACTCAAAAAATCTCGATGGAAAACGCATTGGTTCAATGCTCTGACTTATGTGGTTCACATTTAATCTCAAACCCGGAAACAGGAAATGACTCAAAAATGAAAGTAAAAGTACAATATCCAAAATAGAAATCAAGCGTACCCTAGGGTCATGAAATAGGACATAGGAATAGGTTAATTATTAGAACATCTAAATATATCAAATGTTAGATATAACCAATGAAAATATAACTAAACAATAACTATTGGGACAAGGGAAAAATATCAAAATTGTAATTGAGAACATTACACTCCCCGTCTGATATGAATATATCACTACTTAAAATTGAATGCAAAGACACAAAGAAAAATCCCAAACATATAGTTTACCTAATTATAGTTAATCATAAAAAAAATCAAAAACCATAATACAACAAATATAAAAAATAAAGTCCATGATTCACAGTTCTCACAAAGTTCACACCTCATTATGGCTTAAAAGAAATAGTTTGTGTGATAGGTCTCACATACACACGAGGTTGACCATCTTTTATTGTCCTTAACAAAACTTTTCGAACGTGACTGTCTTTACTTGGAAACACATGCTCGACAATAGCAAGAGGCCAAAAGTTTCTATGTTGTTCATTGTCTTTTAGAATCACAATGTCACCTTCTTTTATATCGATTTGAGTCTGTTGCCAATTCCTTCTAAGTTGTAATGTTTGCAAATATTGTCGTTGCCACCGAGTCCAAAATTGGTCTGCCATAATTTGAACTAGTTTCCACTGTGAAGTATACACATCTCGGATGTTTAGATTGCTAAAGTTTTCAACACATGCATCTGTTTTAGTAGTTAATAGAGAATTAGGTGACAAAACATCAGGAAATCCTGCATCAGTTGAAATAGGAATCAACGGACGAGAGTTCATTATGGCTGTTGTTTCTGCCATAAATGTACTTAGAACCTCATGTGTTAGCTTCTTGTGTTTATTTTCATACAAGATTGAATCAATGATGCGACGTGCTATTCCAATGAGTCTTTCCCAGGAGCCACCCATGTGAGACGAATATGGTGTGTTCAACCTCCAAACAGTACCTTGATTGTTGAAAAAGGTCTGAACTTCTTTGTCTTCTACACATATTGTAGGGATACCAAGTTCTTTGGCGCCTCCAACAAAATTTGACCCTCTATCTGAAAAGATTTCTTTCACTTTGCCTCTAATTGAAATGAAACGTCTCAATGCGTTGATAAAGCATGAAGTACTCATATCCTAAATGACTTCTATATGAACTGCTCTACTAGAGAGACAACAAAACAAAACAGCCCATCGTTTTGAATTTGAACTTCCACCTCTTGTATGGCGCGTAACTACCTCCCAAGGTCCAAAACAGTCTATTCCAACATAAGTAAAAGGTGGACAAATTGCCAATCTTGCTTCTGGTAGATCTGACATCTTTTGAATTTTAACTTTGCCTCGAAATCTTTTGCACAAAACACATTTTGAAATTTCTGAATATACTATTCGTTTTGCTCCAATAATCCAAAATCCTTCACTTCTGATTTTACTTTCAGTTAAATGTCGACCTTGATGTCGAATGAGTTCATGACAATGTGAAGCAATAAGTTTGGCTATATAATGTGAACCCGGAACAAGGATAGGGTGTTTCTCTATAACGGAGAGAGTTGAATATTTGAGTCTACCACCTACACAAAGAATTCCATGATCATTGAAGAATGGGTCAAGCTTAAGTATCGAACTAGATTTGTGAACAGGTCTGTTCAGCTTCAAATTCTCAATTTCCTTTTCATACAATTCATTCTGAACTTGTTTGAGGATGAACATTTCTGTTTGTTTCCTAAAATTTGGATCGTTTTTACTTACAACCACTTTTTGACCATTCCGTTTTGATTTCCATAATTGTATGAACTGTCTCAGATGTGATATTGCGCGTACAAGCGATTTCCATGAAGAAAACTTGGAAAAACGATGACTTCCAATTGCTAAGTTTTGTATACTGACTTTCAACGCAACTACTTCCGGACGGATATCTTTATCCTGATTTGGTTCAATTAAGGGATAGGTTTCTGTTTGTGAATCACTACAGTTTTCAGAGAGTAACCATGCAGGACCTTTTGTCCATCTTTCAACGAGAGTCAATTTTGCTGTGTTTGAAAATCTTGTACCGATATCAGCGGTGTTCTTTTCTGATGCAACATAAGACCATTGTGACGGTTTTGAGACTTTATGTATTTTTTCAACACGATTTGAAACATAAGTGAAGAATCTTCGAGTTGTATTGCAAATATAACCTAAAGTTATTTGACTATCTGTGTAGTAGTGAAATACATCATGAGATAGATTCATATGATCACAAATAGCTTCTCCTAGCTCAGTAGCAAGTACAGCACTACATAGTTCCAATCTGGGTATTGTGTGACCCTTTACGGTGCAAGTTTTGACTTTCCCATAATGAAACCTAAAAAAGCAGTACTATCATTGTCAATTGCTTTCAGATAGGCAACTGTAGATATTGCTTGTTCACTCGCGTCACAAAAGATGTGGATTTCAGGATTGTGTACAGACGATATTGAAATAGGAACGATCATGCGTGGGATTTTAAAGCTATCTAACGATTTAAGTGATGCAAGCCACAAGTTCCATTTTTCCTCATGATCAGGACTTAGAGGTTCATCCCAATCAGTGCCAGGGGGAATAACTTGACGGAGGAGAATCTTTCCACTAATAGTAACAGGTGCAATGAAACCTAATAGATCAAACAAACTATTGTTTGTTGATAGCATGCTTCGACGGGTAGCTGGTCTGTCAGTGATATGGTGTTGAAACACAAAACTGTCAGATTGAAGGTTCCAAGATAGTCCTAAACTTTGATGAATAGGTAACATGTCATGACACAGATCTAGATTTTTAAGCTCTTTACCAAGATCATCATTTGGGAAGGCTTTCATAACTTCTACACTGTTAGATACGATTTTATGAAATCGGATCTGTCCATTTTGCTTCAATCCGTCCTGCGTTCTTTTCACAAGATCAATTGCATATTTGGCATTTGTAACAGAGGTTAGACCGTCATCAACATAAAAATCATTCGAAACAAAGTTTTTGACGTCATTCTCAGAATTGGAAGCGGCAAGTCGTAAACCATAAGTTGCTATAGCAGGTGAAGGTGTATTGCCAAATACATGAGACGTCATTCGGTACTCAATGAGTGGTTGATTGAAATCATTGTTCTGGTACCAAAAGAATCTCAAATAGTCTCTATGATTCTCTATTACACGGAAACGGTAAAACATTTGTTCAATATCGCCAGTTATGGCTACTTCATTCAAACGAAAACGCGAAAGAATACCAATCAAGCTATTGGTAAGATCAGGTCCTGTCATTAAAAGACTGTTTAGTGATACACCCTCATAAACAGCTGATGAATCAAATACACCTCGGATTTCATTCGGTTTCTTTGGGTGGTACACCCCAAATGAAGGAAAATACCAACATTCTCCAGCAAAGGTAGTTGGTGCTGTTTCTGCTGCACCGCTCTTTAATACTTTATCCATAAAGGTCATGAACTGATCACGCTTCAAAGGATTTTTATGCAAGTTTCTATCAAGTATCAGTGCTCTTTTGTGGGTTGTTGGAGATTGTTAGGTACAGGTGGTTTAGGTTGTTTGAACGGTAGTGGTGCTGTCCAGTAACCTGTTTGATCCTTAACAAAACTACTTTTCATCAGAGAAACAAATTGCTTATCTTCTACAGAAAGATCAATTTTGTTGTCATGTGGAGTTTTTGCAAATATTTCATCCTGAATATCAAGTTTAGGTTGACTGATTTCAAAGTTGTACTCACATAGTGGAAATGTTGTATGCCTACCATTGCTGAGAACATTTGTCTTACGAACATTAATAGAAGATGGTGCATGTACCTTACCAAGACAGACTTCTCCAATGACAACCCAACCAGGTGGGAGTTTCTGTGCAAAAGGTTGACCTTTACCTCCAAGGATTTGATCTTGAACATGGTGGATCTCAGGAATGTCACGCCCTATAAGAAGTTCAACTTTGACATTAGTATCTAGTTCAGGTAAGTATTGAGCTATTCTACTGAGATGTGAGTGCGCTGAGGCAACGTCAGCTGTTGCTATTTCAGGTAAGTCATTAGGAATACATTCACATTCAATTACGTCAGGTAGATCAAAAGAGCATTTGTTGCTTACTGATTTGACAACTAACCCGTTGACAAGCCTACCAGTTAAGGTGGATTTACCGGAACATGAAGACATATTAAATGTTTCTGATGTACCTACAACACCAAGTTTATCTAATAGATTAGGCGACGCAAGAGATTTATTGCTCTGGTCATCTATGGCAGCGTATACTCTAACAGAGTTTTCGGGTGCGGTAACGCAATAAACATCTACGAGAACCGTTTTTCCACATGAACGTCCACCAAGAAGATTTCCGCATAATGTAGTACATTTTGTAGAAACAATGTCTTTGACTGACTCCCCGCCATGATTTTTTGAAGTTTCATTGTGTGAATTCAATGACTTATCTATATGCAGTGCAGTGGGGTGACGTGTATTTCCACAAATCTGACATTTAACAGAAACCGTACAGTTTACAGCTACATGTTCACTCGATTGGCAGCATTTGAAGCAAATGTTCTTTTCACGAAAAAATTTCTTACGGTCTTGAAAGGTAAGCTTTCTAAAGCTGCGACAATCATTTAAAGAATGACCCGCTTTATGTAACGGACAGCGTACTAAACTACTTGAGGTAACGTCTAATCTTCTAGAAACAACAGAAGTACGAGGTTTGGTAGTGCCTACTTGATTAGTGCTGGTGTATGCAAAAGCTGGATCATTTCGAATATTACAGGTATCTCTAATGAAGCTGACAAAAACACTGAACGGAGGGAATATAACAGAATGTGATTTTTTGTAAGCTGAAGCAACAGTTGTCCATTTCTCTTGCAAAAAGTGTGACAGTTTAGAAATAATAGGAATAACACCAGATGAGGAGTTGTAATAACTGAGCAAAGTAGCGTATTGCGGATTTAACATCGCTGATTCTATCTCCGTAAGAATGTCTAACAAATCATAGAGTTTTACATGTTCTTTAACAGTGATTGACGGAAGCGAGTTAAGCTTTCGTTTTAGGGCACTTTCTATCATTTGGGGTCTTCCGTATCGTTCAAACAAACGTTCATAAATTCGCTGAAGTCCTTTAACAGGATCATGAGCATTGGCAACACGGATACTTGATGCGAATTTCGAAGATTCAGACCCTAACCACTTTACAAGAAGATCTATTTCTTCAAATGGAGAAACGCCTAATTCTCGGGTAATACTTTGAAATGAAGCTCGACAAGATTCATATGACTCAGGTTTATCGTCAAATTTCACAAATCTCGACAGCAGAAAGTCTTTTCTGAAAATAAGTTTTGAAATATCGGACATGGCATTATTTGTAGTCTGACTTTGTGGTATTTTACTGTTTTGTACGCTATTCAAGAATGGCAACTGTTTCTGTTGAGAATCCATTTCTACAGTGTTTGTTTTTGGTAACTTGAGATTTTGCACATATTCATACGTGTCTTTTTGTTTTGTATCACCAAGATTGGAGAATACATCTTTTTGTTCCTCATCACCTTGTTCTAGAATGCGTGCTTCTGTTTCGGCTGCTGCTACTTTACTTTCCTGTTTTATTACAATGATATCCGCCTCTAAGGCTGCTTTTTGCTTCAAGAGTTCGCTTTCTTTTTTAATGTATTCTAAGCGTACCTTTTCGGATTCAGCCCTTGCTCTTTTACGACTTGCTGTAATACCCGAGGATGATCCACTAATTTCTGATATTCTCTCTACCATATCTAACTTCTTATTCTTGATTTCTAAAATTACTTTTCGAAAAGTTTCATAACATCTTTGAAAATTGTCATTATGATCAACCAAATACTGCTGAGATTCACTAGTGTTTGTTCTTTGAAGGAAACCTTTATATTCCTCTGATCTTCTACAAAAGTTTTTGTACAATTTTTCAAGATCTTTTTGAAATTGTCTTATATTGTCTATTGCATCTAATGATGGCACTTTCAGAATCAAATTTTCGATTTCGTTCCATAAACTGTCACATTTACCTTCAAAGTCTTCTCTCTGTTCTTCGAACATGGCTTTACCTTTGGCAGTTTTTCTGCGTAGTCTCTTCTCTGACATAAATCCGGTATCTTTTTACTATTCCGCCTCGTAGCCAGACAGGTACAGACAGATAGATAACCATCTATGGGCCTCAATCAAAAAACATTTGAAGTTCACTTTTATTTGATGAATGCACATAGTGTGTGGTAAAAAGCTGAAAATATACAAAAAAGGATTTTCCTAAATAATTGTCCAATCAAAATTATCATACATTCAAAATATCAAAAATATTTATCAGAATCAAAATACAGATAACAAATAATACATCACACAATATTTTAAAGAAAAGTGTTATGAAATAAACTTGAATTATCTCCCTTTATGATGCAGGGGTAAGATCAATTTTTCAAACAGGAAAGTCTCCCCCTCAAAGTATCTCAAAATATCTCAAAACTGGTGAAGGGAATGTGGGATGCATAAATAATTATGATATATCATATTTTACGTCACAATATCATTAATACTGCAAGTGGAATGAAAACAACTCAAAATACCTATCATAAACTATAAAGGCATGGCTTATCTAGGCAAAATGTAAGAAAACAACATGTGTGCCAATTGTGTAAAAAATATCATTAATTTCTCTTTTCCCATCAAAAATATGTATGCAACTATAAAATATAAGCATTAAAGATAATAATAAGACTTACATTGTGGTCTGTCATGAAAAGATTGACTCAAAAAATCTCGATGGAAAACGCATTGGTTCAATGCTCTGACTTATGTGGTTCACATGTAATCTCAAACCCGGAAACAGGAAATGACTCAAAAATGAAAGTAAAAGTACAATATCCAAAATAGAAATCAAGCGTACCCTAGGGTCATGAAATAGGACATAGGAATAGGTTAATTATTAGAACATCTAAATATATCAAATGTTAGATATAACCAATGAAAATATAACTAAACAATACCTATTGGGACAAGGGAAAAATATCAAAATTGTAATTGAGAACATTACAGAGATACTTCCCTTTGCTTCAAAATAAAAAAAAAATATGTCGAAGCCACAAATTTAAAAACGATTAAGGACGATCCTTTCGAGTCATGATTTGATAACGGACAGAAGCATTATTTCTAATGTGAGGTGAACAATGAGATGTAACAAGCAATAGCTTTCCCAAAAAGCTAGCTGTCTCTTATCTTTAACTGTACTTTAAGATACTTAGTATATTGACTTTTACGAGATTTCCGTTGGTTACATGCTTGCTATGTAATTGAAGATGAAAATGGTATTATAGTTGTCAAAAACCAAAATTAAATTGATCCAGTGAAGAAATGAATGAATTAATGAAGCAGTAACAAAAGACAGCTTTTTTGTCTTTTATTATGGTAGATACTTGGATAACTGTAAAAGTCGCAACTATAAATGCTCAATGAGAATTGGTAATCTCCTGAACGAAATTCCTCCTAGTGAAAGTAGTAATTAAAGTGAATATTCAACTCTACAGGTTACTTACTAAACAAATATGTTGGATTAATTGTGTTAATGTGAAGATACAAACGTTTATATCAGCAGATATGATGATTGGAAATCTAAATTATTATTTTTGTTCTAGAATTATATCTAGTTTAATGTGTCCATCATTATTCGATTGTAAAACGACGTTTGGTTGGGATTATGTAGGAGAATTTTGAAAATCCACGAGATATGCTTGTGATAAATGTGGAACATAACTGTCAAATTCTAATTATATATTTGCGTTGGAATAATATTTTTTCATGCTTGTCATTTATATGGTGTCGTTTAATTCGGTAAAGTTTCGTTTAAACCCAGAAGTATAGGACTTTGACCAAAGAGAAATATTGACCAAAACGTTAAAGTCTAATTATTTTACTCTCATGATATTTGAAAATAAGTTGATTTTCATGGGCATCTTCATATGGAGACTTTCCTTTTTGTAAAGTTTCGTTAAATGTGTGAAGCAGTAAAGGATGGTTTATGAGAAGTGTGAAAAGCGCGCGAAATGAAGCTTTATCGTGTATTTTCGGTAGATTCCGCATATTTCCGTAACACGTTTAATTCTATATTTTTTCTTCGAAAGTATTTCTAACACACGCAAGATAGTATCTTATCTAAGTTATTCTAAATAATATTCATCTCTTAAGAACATTATTTTTATTTTCTGTCTTCTTATCTTTTCTTTTGCCCGGGTTTACCTAGTTTAAGAGCCGCAATCCCGTGCCGAGTGCGGATGCTCATCCTCATTTCAGCCAAACGAGCGACTTGTCCAATCACCAACGGTTACCTTTTTTTTCTTGACTGTTACCCATGTAAAGCGACTGCTGGTTCCCCGTGTTTAGCTTTCAATTATTTATCCCGTCTTGCATGACGGGAATCATGTTTGTATCTTGGCAATGTGACTCAATTCTTTGCTTAAATATAGAAATGAAAAGAATGAATTGTAAGAATGAAGATGCTTAAAATTCCAGAAAATTTAATGATTTGATTGCATTTCTTTATTATCAAATGCTGCAGGCGCGGATTCATGGACGGGCGTGCCGGACGTACGCCGCCCTAGAATTGAAAAAAAAACACATTTTTTCACAAATTGTACTCGCTATTTTTTTTTTATTCTGTTTACGCACATACCCCCCCCCCCCAACCTGAGATCCTGTATCCGCCCCTTTGCTGTGTAGTGTCTCCTCGGAACGTTATACATGTACCTACGAATCTAATTTACCAAGGTTACGTTGTTAATTTTGTTTTTGTTTTTTTTTTATTAACCAACTATCTGTATACGATATAGATTTTGATTAACCAAACACACCATTTTACAACTCGCCTTTCTAGAACATAATATTGCTAGAATAGGATTTCATAATATTTTTGTTTTGTACGGGCGCTATAATCTGAAACAACCATCCAATATGTAAGACAAATGAATAAGATTTTGTTTATATACACAGACGAATTTTTGATAGTTGGTGCAGCTAAATCAGTAAACGCATTCAAGTCAATGTTTTAAAAAGGACGAGAAGTGGAACCCAAACAAATTTATTTGACATTCCCTGGTCCTTGTTATATCGCACAACTATATGTTTTTTTTTCTAGTTAATAAGTTGTTGTATTAATTAAAATATGCGTGGAGACCATGACGATGAGGAGTATATAGAAGACATCGGCCTATATACAGGAATGCCGTACCACTTAAACGACTAATCCATACATGTGATACAGTTCGAAACTAGACATACCGCGAAAATCAGAAATTTTAGTCAGGAGTTCAGACCTGAGAATGGGAAGCTTTTAACCCGACTTTTTTCAGTTATAGTCCTGTATTCTGATTGAAAATGTTACTTCTCGTTTGTGTCTGTTCCATTTAAAGTCATTCGTATTTATGGGTTTTGTGCTTCTGTTTGGCGGTGTATGATCTTGCCTTTTACACGATAACGGCCTTCACATGATCGCGGTATCTTAATATATACTGACTTAATGACTTATATGTGTAATAATGTTTTAGAAAGTTGGTTCGAGGACCAGACTAGCCCATTTAGAGCTAAAAGTACAGTTAAAACGATTTTATAGTACGACTCCATCGATTTAAGTCACAGTGTAACACTATGAAAGAAAAAAATGAGGCATTCCCTGTTGTAACGATAAATGTACTTGGAAGAACCTAATTGTTGTTGTTTTGTTTTGTTTTTTGTTTCGTTTTTTTTTTTTCGGATACATGTAGGCCACTCAATTATTGACCAGTATGCTGTTTCTGAAATGAACATTACAAATTTTAGAATTTCATCATACATGTATAATCCTCTCTCACAATATGGCAGCGTTTCACAATCTGCCATATCGTATTGACGCAACAAATTTTGGTAGGCAAAATTTGACGAGGTTCATATCAACACATACCAACTTTCGAAAACTGTTTGGTTTTGATATTTTGTCTTTTTCTTAATTCAGAATCATCATGCTTCTTTTTGACAGGGAAAAACTAAAAGAACATTGAACTAATCACAATTATCTCTTTGTTAACAAAACCGGAAATTTGTTCAAAGTATTCAATTTTGACAAACCCTGTACGTGTGCCCTGGAGTAACCAGATGTGACTTCGAGGGTCTATTTCCTTGAAACATGTATCATTATGTTTAGACTTATTTATCATATTAAAAAAAAACATATTTATCAATTAATTTGCGCATTTTTACATCAAGTCAAAACAATAAAAGAAGATGTGACATATAGCAAATTAAACGCAGGTTTCCGAAACACGAATAAAAGTCTAAAATTGATCTGAAATCTTTCAATAATAATTGAATTATTGTAAAGGCTTAAATAAAGGAAGTAATGCTTATGTGAATCAAATTATGGATGCAGTTATCAGTGCTCATAATGTGCTCTAAGAGTTGGGTAAAATTATAAATAAGAGGTCTTCATAATATTACAAAGAGAAAAATGTTTCATTTAAGCTGTTAACTAAAAACTTTTACTTTGTATCAAAAAAAGTATTTTAACAGTAGCAAACTTTTCAATGTTATACGCGTCCGACATCTCATCTTAACTATACGTTTGTTGTGTTGTTTTTTTTTTTATATATGTTAATCAGTTGTGTCCACGTTGAGACATCACATTGTTTAAAGTTTGGTTCCAGATCGACAGGTTAATTCGATAGATATAAGTTGACTTCTTTTAATGTCAATCTTAATCTAGAGAGAATATACATGTAGTTTTGTATGATCTTTGAACAGAAAAAGAAAGAATGCATAGCTCTTGATGATTCTTCCGCGTAAATTTTCCAAGTAATATAATCATGTTTGATAATTATAATATGACATTATAAACAAATAATATCAAGCTTTACAGTTTGGAAATCTATCTAAAAGGGAAATCAGGGGAACCAGGATTCGAATGGTAGTCAAAAATAGTTTGATTCTGTTTACATTTCAATCTTATATTGTAATTTAAGAATTATCATATTATTTGGACTAGTTACTATATTATTTATGTTCTTAAAAAAAATTGATGACAAAAACTTACCCATTAATTTAAAGAGTTTCGTTTCTAAAGCTTTTTGCGGTCAAATAACATTACTTCCTGATGTATCACACTCCTACCCAGTAATGTTTGGAAGCTCATGCTATTCCGTGTTCGTTCATTCTCAACGGTGCTTACGAAATTGTGCTTTTTTAATAAAATAAGTAGCATTGCTAAACATTATCTAAGGAACTGAAATCGATGAAAGAGCAAGCTGAAAGTAAATGATGTACGAAAGACCGGTAGTGTCATTACTTCTTTCACATTTCCCAATTGATGCGAGACATTTCTCACTTCCAACTTGATATTTCGTAGTTCCATGTGGGAAATGTGAAGTTGAAACGGCGAAATGTCAATTTGGAAGGGAGAAAAGTCTCGCATCAATTAGGAAATATGAAAGAAGTAATGACACTACCGGTCTTTCGTACAGACGAAAATGTGATAGAAGTCGTGCAAAGGTATCACTACCGTTCTTTCGTAATGATAACATTCTGAACATTTTTAACATTGACAGTTTGCGTTGGACAATGGGGAAGTAGAACAGGCTGGAACAATATTGATCCTAGCTGGACAGCACTAAAGTTCTTCCGCAGTGCATGTGCGCATAATTGATGAACTCACATACTTATGAATACTTTACTTTTAACAATGCGTAACAAAATTATATATGCTAGAATAATGTAGCCGTTTAAGGCAACACAAAAAATCGACACAAGTATGACCAGTATTAGCCTATGATTTCATACAGGCAACAGAAACGATTTATTTGACAAAAAAAATGTTTGTTACAAAAACAATGTACCTCTTGATTCAATCATGTTTGTGGTATATTATTAAAGAGATCGATTACTTAGTATTTTTATATTACACCCGTTTTCAGCGCATTTTTTGTCATAAATTGTCTTCGGGACTAGTTCCTCGATATCGCATATATTTAAACATAAAACAGAAAAAAAGGATTTGATGTGCAAATGCTGTGTAATAATATATGCATCTTTTTTAAATTAAATTTGTGAAATCAATATTTTATCAGCTAAAGCATGACCTCTTCATAAACAATGGTCAAGGACAACCTAACCTTATCTTTAATATTATGAATATTTAGCCGCTATAATATCGCGTTTACTATCTTTCCCTTGTCGTTATATGTCATGTTTACTTTTTGTCATGCATCTTTTTTTGTACTGTTTGTGTCTCTAGCTTAAAGAGAACTACATTGATAACTTAATGTCTTTACAAACACCAAATGTGATAAATCTTATGTCATGTTTTGTTATATCTAAGTAACACTGCCTGATTACAGGAATGTTCAATATCTTGTCAAATAAATACCCGATTGCATGCACATAAATGTAATAGCCATCATTTAAAAAAAATCACTGATTGGAATATTTGTCAGTTATTTATACATGTACATGTTTAGGCTTGTTATATTTGAAAAATGTCGGGGATAATATTCCTGCAGGTGTTTCAATTATTTGTTTTAATAAGGTAGTTTTAGTATTGTAATACATATCGTATTTATATTTTTGTATAACATTGCATTTTCTACTGTAAATTGGCAATGTATAATACTTTTTAAATCTATAGCACAAATAATAGTGTGTAATATTTATAGGAAACGAACCCATTGTACGTGAATGTAGTTAAATCTTCGAGATGTTTTTGTACTGTGTTATGTATTTCGTCACCCTTTGATGCAATAAGTCCAAAAATGGAGTTAACTTTTTATTAGGTTATGTTCAAATACAATATAAATGTTACTTGCACTAATGTTAAAAATTGCTCTCTCTCTCTTTCTCTGATCTTATTCTCATTCCCAAAACTAGTAACACCTTACACAATATTACGCCGTCCTATATCCAAATCTTAACTAATTTGTAAAAGCTAAAAAAATACTGATCTTTAATATAATAGTTCATAAACAAAAACTACTGGAGATCAGTGCCATACATCTGTTGATAATTGCTTTATACTGTAGGAAAGTCTATATTGTTTGTGATATTAAATAGACTTAATATTATACTGATATCAGTACTTTATAAAAATTCCAAAACTAATAAATCACACTATTCTATTTCGGCATCTTGCAAAAGCTAACCACGATTTCTAGTAAAAAAATAATAGTTTGCAGAACCTCGAGATTGAGGACTTCAAGGCTAAACCACCTGACTGTTCTTGCAAAAACTCTACATTCAAATGTGGTCCTTTCGGTCAAGACATTCCTAGAGATTTTAACATCATCAAAAGCAAATTTCTCCGTAAGGTCCTTTCTAAAGGTCCCTAGCAAGTATCGTGAACCACGTTCCATAAATTACTAAATAACTAAAGTTCTTATGGATGCCGTGGAGGGACAACACAAGAAAGAGATTAAACGAAAACAAAAAGACATTGATTCTCTGTAAGAATGGATACAAACGGTGAGGTCTTTAATTTTGAAATGCATGAAGGTTTTAGTAGGTCAATGAGTGGCAATGCTACATCAGTTTTCAAAGACCCCGATGTAGCAAAAACATGGCATATACATGACAAATGTGTTGTCGTACCAGTAGACAAAGCCCAAAACAACATTGTTTTTGTCTGAAAAAAGTATTATATTCAATACTTCTAATTCTATAACCACAGCTGTCAAAACGGATCTCCAGTCCTTCCACGACACTTCTTACCCCCGTAGTAATATTTATTCAATGTGGATCCTGCAAATCTTCAATTTAAGATTATTATCAGAACACAAGAGCATTTGAACCTATGAGCTTTCAATTCTTTACACTTCTATTCTTCATACTCAGTTTAAATCCCGACTCAAAAACATACATTGTTGTTACTCAAATGAAAAGAGGGTACACCTAGATACAAATAGGTAGATCTTGGAAGAGATTTTTCATACTTTGCAAAACATCATTCCATGCAAATTATCTTCCAAATACACCGAAGAAGATGTTTTGAAAATGCTGCAATTTTTTATCGATAACATATTTGTCCAGTGTGGTGGACGTATTTTTCAACGAATGATCATGATTCCAATGGGAACAAATTGTGCTTCCTTACTAGCTGACCTATTCATTCACTCTCATGAGGCTGACTTTCTGTCTGCTTTGATCCAAAAGAAGGAACATCGTTTAGCTAGATCCTTTAATCTCAGTTTCCGCTATATACATGGCGTATCATCGTTAAACAATACTAGTTTCGGTGATTGATATATCACATATACCTAAACAAACTTAAGATAAAGGTTACTACAGACACTCTGAGGTCAGCCTCATATCTTGACCTACACTTAGAGATCGATGGTAAGGAAACTATATGTCAAGCGCGGTGACTTTTCATTCGGAATCGTCAAATTTCCTTTCATCATTGACAAAGTCCGTTCAACACCTGCAGATTGAGATTTCATACCAGAACTTATACGTTATGGCAGAGTTTGTCATAACTACACAGGCTTTTTGTATCGCGCTATTGATTTGTTACACTTTGGCTTCTTGAACAGATTTATGTTGCTACACAATCAAGATGGTTGTCATTATGAACTCGTGGATCATTATTGTGTATCCATCGGCACCATAAAAACTGATTTCTTCAACATTTCATAGTTTTACTTTCCTTTTTCATCTACCTCGGAATTGACTTTTTTATTAGCAACTTGGTGGGTGTTTCTAGGAACCAGAGGACGCTTACCCTGTCGGTGCACCTGGTCCATGCTCCCAGTTTTTAGTCGAGTCCGAGTTCCTCATGTACTTTTATTACTTTGTATGTATTTTTTTTTTATCATTTTGTATTCTTGTGTTTGACTGTTTTCTGTGTCTGGTGTTTGTCCCTAGATTACATCCATTTGATTTCCGCTAGAATATTGGTTCCCTTGATAACTCTTTATATATTGGGACAAATACATTAAGATAAAATGATTTTGGCTTTTTTTAGACTGACTTAAGTGTCATGCTATCATTATTTTTCTATTCGAAGACATGAAGTAGGAAGTCGATTGACGTCCTTGAGATAATACCTAAGTTGTGTGCGCCCAGATTATGCAGTGTTTACATGCACATTCAATTGGTTTGCACAATAAATCGATTTGAACAATCATTTTTGTACCAAAATAATAACATTTTATCTATTGCTTAACGAAAATATGAGGCAATTAATAATGTACACTGCACTGCTCTGAGACACACAATCACCTTTAATCTCTGTAGGTCAATATCAAATGTACTAAATGCATATTTCCAATCTCATTGACGAAATCTTATTCCCCACAAACTTATCATTGTACATTTGGTATTGTTACATACTCATTTACTTTTATGATTATTCAATATAAAACAATCTAAAAATATACTCATAGTCGATAAATACTGTACAGTGGTTTTAATTTCAGTGGTTTTGAGAAAAAATACTGTATTTCATTGACTCGTTAATTCGTGGATTGGCAGCTCGATCATACAAATACAAGTTTATCTTTTGTAGGGTGTCTACCTTCTCAGTTGTCGGGTGTCTACCTTCTTTTATCGGGTGTCTACCTTCTCAGTTGTCGGGTGTCTACCTTCTCAGTTGATTGATACTTATTTGGTATCAAGGTGCGCTGAATATAGTATTTTCGTACTTTGACTAAAAACGAAAAAAAAAATCCTTTTTCTTCTTGACTGTCAACGTATTTTACATTCAGACGATCATTTTTTCAACTGTATATTTTAATATGTAAAATACTTTTGAATGTATTTTTATGAAAACGCGCGTACAAATAAAATTGTGCAGACAAATATTGCACATTGTGTAACTGAGGTAAACGCTTAAATACAAATATAATTCGATATATAACTGTTACAAATTAAGTGACTCAATTTTATTAATACTTTATAATTTAACGCCATCCACTTATACCGGTAAAATGAAATGTACCGATATATCAGATATTGATGAACGAAAACATATTAACACGATTAATATTTATAAGATAAAAGTAAAAGAAACAAACCTAGTTTGAACACGTATTATCTTAAAAAAAAGATAGCCGACGCAGTAAAATTTGCTTTTTTATAAATAATTTTCATCAGAAAATAACGCATGGCACGCAATTTCAATTTCCTTTTTCGAATCCCACTAAGTTATCAGTATTTGGCCAATCTGGCAATCTGGAAACAGAATTTTGATCAGGTGACTTGCGTTTCCATGGAAGAGCGTCTTTAAGGTCAAAGGGTAAAAAGCGAAACTATACCGACTGCGTCGAAAAAAAAAATAAATCGAAGTATCCGGATCCCGAAGGAATGTTTTAAAGGAAGTGTTTTTCTCATTTGTGAACATAGTTTGCTAAGAAAAAATAGTAAAAGTTACCAAGGAAATGGGGTTGCAATCCCAGGATTTCCGGCCTGATATACCACTGGAATCAAATCCTAGAAGTATTTTCCGAATATGACAGGATACACTTACTGATTATACATGTACATGGGACAGCTTGTTGACAATATTTTAGCTGTAGCCTTAGAGTATGAGCTGTATAAGCCACAAAATGTTGAATTTCACTTCTTTTCAAGAAAATATAACGAATAAAAATAAACGTTTTCACCCTATCGGTCGAGGTACTCGGTGTTGGGTTAATGAGGCTATTTGTTTGCGGGAGGGGGTTGCATAGTAGGTTTAGTGTAGTTTACAGTCAATGTTATTCATATTCGGGGTTGTTGTAATACATATTGCAGTGAAAGATATCGCAACAGTAGTAGTCATAAGAAAAGGAACCCAATGAAAGATACTATTATAGTAATATTGCATAACTTGGGGTCCATTCAATGATATATTGCCAAATAAGCCTACCTAAACCCCTAATACCACAGTACAAATTGAAATAAAAGGACGCTAAGTATGTTTACTTTTACACTTTTATAAATTGTAATCACATGAGTGGGACTTTAGATGAAAAGAGTAGCATTCCCGAAAAATAAGCTGTGTATATTTTTTGTGCTACTTGCAGTTTCGAAAAGACCATATTGCTTGTTACCTACATTAACGTTGGTTGTTCTTGTTCTTAAAATATTTTGCCATCAAAGACGTCCTTTTGGCATCAGAAAGATGTCATTTTTGTTTCCTTTATGAACTGATTACATTTTTTATGTTTAAATCTGTATTTATTCGTTCGTTCCGCTGTTAATTTTGCACACTTTTGCAGTGTACCAGTGTACACCCGTTTTGACTAAAATCATTTTTACTTGTAAGCCATTTGTTAGGATGTTATTTTTTTTCTGTTCCTCCATAACTTAAAAATAACTTAAAAGCAGTAAAACATAGTTGTAAAAAATGGTTCGACAGTTGAAATTGTAATATTGTTAATAGTACGTGGGTTGAGATGACCACCCGTGCACCCCCACCCCCCCCCCCCCCAACTCATCAACCAAAATATGATTTTCAGGTACCCTTATACCTCCCAATTCAGAATATTTTTGTCGCTAAAAAATTCACTGAAGCATTTTTGTATTTTTCGGCTACTTTTTATACCTCCTTGAGGCAAAAAATCAATTTTTTGAGTATTTTGATTCTACGAAACTATTCTTTCTTCAAAACGAAGTAAACTTACATATGTATGTATCATCATGTAGCCCATTGTATCAGTGTTACAATGGTACCAATAAACTTTCAGTAACACAGGCTTTTGGGGTAAAATGAATAAAATGTACCCCTACCCCGCCGAAAAATTGCTTAAATTGACATATTTTTCAATGTCAAAACACCAAGAGTATTTCTACGTAAGTAAAATTTGGTTTATTTGGTATTTTCTGTTTAGTAGTATCACAATTCATACTTTTGGGGTTCTTTTCATAACTTTTGCCGATTTTCGTAGTCAGAGAATTTATTAAGAAATGCAAAAAAATGGGATTTTCGAATTTTCCGTAAAAGTCAGAGAAATTCTACTCTACAAGTTATTACTCGGCAGAAACGTCCCAAATTTGGTATCAGTCGATAGATAATTCTATTTTTTCTACATAAATAAACCACACCAAACTAATTTTTAAGAAAGATTTTACAAAAAAAAATGGTAAAAATATTACCCCTACCCCTAGAAAACTGGTCACAGTATCAAACAGAATTCTCATTCACATCATAACAAGAGTGTAGAACTCATATTTTAAGTATTCATTAGTAAGATAAAGGTATATAAAACATATCTGATCAATCCAGACGCTTCGTTTTTCCTTTTAGGGTGACAATTACTATAAAATCGGAAAAACGGGAAATTTCGGAATTTCAGAATTTTCTTCTATATCTCTCGATATTGTCTTTTTTTAGAATTCCGTAGTTTAAACAAGCTTTTTTGTGATACAGCAAATTTATATTATGTGTAAGCAATAAATATTTGAACTTTTTCAAATCATATAAGGTGGGAAAATGCCACCCCATGAAAAAAAAATGCCTCAATATGAATTTAAATGTTACTTTTTGGCAAATAAAGATGTACAATAGACATGTTGGATTATTTTGTTTAAATTAGCATTCTGTCTAACATTTGTTTTTCATTTGAGGCGTCATTTTTTCAGTTTCAATGTGACTATTATGAGTTTTTCATAAAAAGGGGAATTTTCGGAATTTAATTTTTTCTTCAATTTCACGTACAATTTTCATTTTTTTTTCAAATGCTGTACTTCAAATAAGCTTTTGTATATTGAAACACAATTATATAGTGTCTTAGCTTTCTAATGAGCCTAAGTAATGAATATTTGAACTTTTTCAATACCAATTAGGTGAAAAATTGTCACCCCTACCCATGAGAAGAATACCTCAACTTAGACCAAAATGTTAATTTTAAGCATATAATCGATGCAAAAAAGACTTATGTTCTCATTCAGGCGAGTATATTTCAGTTTGAAGCTAACAATAATGAGTTTTTCATAAAATGGGGAATGTTCGGAATTTCATATGTTCTTCGATCTCACATATAATGGGTATTGTATTTCAACTAACCTACTTCGAACAAGCTTTCGTGCATTCTGATGTGAATGAGAATTCTGTTGAATACTGTGACCAGTTTCCTAGGGGTAAGGGTAATATTTTCACAATTTTATATGTGGTTTATTTATGTAGAAAATGATCGAATGATACCAAATTTGGGACGTTTCAGTTGCGCAATAACTTGTAGAGTAGAATTTATCTGACTTTTACGGAACATTCGAAAATCCCATTTTTTGTATTGTTCAATAAACCCTGACTACGAAGATTGGTTAAATTCATCAAAAGACCCCGATATTATAAATTGTGATAATACTAAACAGAAATAACAACCAAATAAGCCATTTTTACTGTAGTATAAATACTCTTGGGGTTTTGACATTGAACAGTATGCCAATTTAAGCGATTTTTCGGCGGGATTGGGGTACATTATTTCAATTTTACACCAAAACCCTAGGCGTTACCGCAACTTTATTGGTACCATTGTAGAGCTGATACATTTAGCTACAAGATAGTACCAAAATATGTTAGGTTTGTTCACACATGCTATCCCATGAAGACTTAGACGGTCAAACAATTGAGTCACAAAAATCTTGGTTTTTTTACCCAGTGGAGTACAAATATATGCTTATACTGAAAAAGTATCCGACAATATTCTTTTACCACAAATTGATTCGGTAATGGGAGATATAAAGTTATCTGAAAATCCCCATGAAGTTGATGAGTGGGGGGTGCTCGGTGGACCCTCTCAGCCCATGGACTATAATTATTTACCGAATGCTCACAATACTGCTGGATTTGCTTTAAATGCTTATAGAATTAACATATAGACGATCCAAACGATGTTGGTGTTGGAAATAAAAAATGACGTCCCGTTGAGAACAAAACATTAGAACTTAAAGGCGACAATGGGATCACCTTTTACAATTAAAACATTTTAAGAAGAAATGCGCATTGTCATTTTTTATTAGTTAATATGTATTCCAATGCAAATTCGAATGTACATTAGAAAAAAAACCGGTTTATTAATTCGAGTTCATCAATGCACATTAGATAAATTGAACCAATGTGACAACACATTTTACTAAGATATATAGAAATGTAAGGAGAGGATTAGCATTAAATGCTAACACAAGAAAGGATATTCAAATATCATCAAATTGTCACAGATAATGTATTTCTTTATATGCTGATTTTTTATGCTTCATTTTTAGTAATGACTTCGTTCATTTTATATATTACGTACACAAAAAGCAAATGTAGCAAGTACGTGCCAATTCAATTTGGGTTAAAAAAATCTTACAGTAGTTCTTAAAGCATTAGGTAAATAAATTGCAATATGACTGATTATTATTTCTGACACTATATCTCACTGCATTATTTCTATGGATACCTTTACCCCTGTTTTAACACAGAAAAATTTCTTGACAACAGAAATGTTTAAAAGATAAATTAAACAAAAAACACACTAATCTCGATTTTTAAGTATGTGACAAGTACTTGAATAATATTAAACTAGCAAATCGAGACAAGTAACATATAACGGGTTGGTTTTCGTTCAGGGTAGCTTCACCAACCCCCCTGAACAGATAATGGAAAATATACTCATTCCTGCATGTATCTGGTTTGTAATTCTAGGATGCGTAGGGTAAGTAAACAATATATATGCATTACCATATTTTTTTCCTCTCAAAATCGCCGTTAATACCTGCAATTAAAAACGAAAATTAAACGCATGCCGTTTTTTTTTTATTTTCAATTATTCATCATTGACTTTATCCAGACAATATAATTGATGTTTATGCAAATTTATAGGCAGTTGGAAAATAAGAAAGGGTGTTTTAAAAATTTACAAATATGCCTTTGGCATTTGGGTATTTTATGAAATTGCCAAAAATTAGAAGCATTCTACAAAGTGCCCACATAGATCTAGATTTCATTTTTAGAAAAGCAGAGGGAACTTTCTGCAATCACACTGTAACCTGTTTGAAGACAACATACCACAAGGTATATTATACAACGAGCTGTGGAACATGGAACTGGCATCGATGCACCAGAAATAGGTATACGCTTTTAAATATATTTTGGGTGACATTGTTCTGGAAAATCCAACTACAAAACAAAGGCATTCCGATTACACTTACCACAGAATTACAGAGAGCATATTCATTACTATGTAATAGTAATCAAGGGAACCAAGATTCTAGCAGAGTGTTAGCCAGGGACAAAGACCAGACAGGGAAAACAGATACACACAACATAAAATAACCAAAGTAATAAGTTCAAAGCATTGTTACAAAATATATATATTATCACGTTAATCTTTGTCAAGATTATGTATAATTCTTTCATGATGGTAGTGTCCTCTGCTGTTCTAGAAACACCGGCTGAGTTGCTCATAAAAAAAGCAAGTCCAGGGTACACAAAAGAGGACTGGAAAACTATGATACGTAGAACAAATCGGTTCTCATGGTCCAGATGGACACACCGAAACGGTCCACGAGTTTATGATGACGACCATAACATTTTTGAAGTGATGGCATCAATTTTGTAACAACATTATCCTGTTCTAGAAGCCTAATTGTAAGCAATCTAGCGCCGTACATAAGTTGGCGTAGTTTCGGCAAGCTCTGGCATAACGTCTGAGTCGTGATATAATAACTCCATACGCAGCTGCTGAAAGGATGTTGCCACAGATGAAAGTTGAATACGGAATGAAACGTCTTTGCGTTTGTTATATAGTTTGATAGAGTGTTTCTTTACCATCGATATCTAAATGAAAGTCTAGATGTAAATCATGTTATATTTTCAACGGTTAGAAACACGACACTCTTTAAAGCGATTACTTTTACTAAGGTTTTACACCAAACGAAACAAAATGACACAAGTTATTTAAGTTGCTGTCAGTGTAAGAAGCAGGAAGACATTAGTTGTTATAACAGTGATATTGTATATAAAATGACATTTTATACCCCATATCAAAAAGTGGATGCTTGAATGGAATCACATTGACCGTCCGTACGAATTCCGTCACAATCACATCAGTCCCCAATTGATTTATTTCGGATTTTGTTTGTGGCTTTTTGATGTAAAAGATATACTGTAAGGCATAATTTGTCAGTAATTTTGTTTATGTCCAATATCAACTTCCTGTACTATTGAAAGGTTTACCTAGCACGTGCAAATTCATGTTTCCAGTGTTTTACATGTACCCATCAGGCAGATATATCTTATATTTTGCACTGATCTTCATAATTAATTTTACTTAAATAATTTTAGTAATTTTGTTTTGATTGATGTAAAACCTGTGTCATGTTCTATATAAACAATTGACAATTACAACATAATTTACATAGTGATAAACAAGTTTTAAATTCAATGCACCTCAGAAAATTTTTTTACATGTAATAGAAAGAGAAGTTTTTCCAATTTGAGAGTTGGCCGAAACGCAATGAAAATGTTCATGCTTGCTTGATATTTTGGCATTTTACATGTATTTCATATTCCATCGGTCAGAAATTATATCTGTTCACCACATTATATCATTTTCTATTATATTTGTCTTAAGTGTTTTCTTGGTGTGTTTAGTGTATTTCAGCAATAAACCGGTCCCGAAGTCGTATAATGTTTTACGACTTTCCGGATTGGTACATGTACTTTATGCATGATTTCAGGGCGGTAAAGGTTACAAACATTGGAGACTGCATTCAACAGAAGTGTTGTCCTGGCTATAATGGTACCTTGTGCTCAAACGGTTAGTCATATAAGAGCTTTTCATTAACATAAATATTTTAAATATATTATTTAAATTGAAAAAGAATAGAAACATTAATGAAAGGGTTATTTAGGCTTAAACAATCTGTATGTATCATCTTTTGTACGTTAAGTCAAAATATATCATAGCAATTGATAATAAATATTGCAAACTTTTCTGCCATAATGCAGAAAGTAGAACCAAGTCAGGCATGTTCGATCATTTATTTTGAAGATCCATAAAATAACATGAAGTCTGCATGGTAATTGATTTGGTAAAAATATTGTGAGTTGACACAGATCCAAATGAAGATAAACTTGTTTGCAACAATCAACTCTGTGTGCTTACTGACGGGAGAATTAGAATAGTGGAGAGTAACGACATTAAAGAGCATGCAACATCAATGATAAAACCAGAGGTGTTCTGGTACAAAATTGAAAACTGCTGAATATGTCAATATGTAAAAAATAGTATAACTGGGACTTACAGAACACTCCCGTCTGGTATCTATCCTTTGATACCGCTTAACCAAAATATAAATATCATTTGTCAAATTTGAGTTTCATAAAAATGTCAAAACCTAGCAATATCTATATTACATGGCAATTAACAAGTATTTGAACGCAGTTTTAGTTAAAATTGTATAATTAAAAGTAGCAAAATCATTTCACTGATGGTTCGTGTGTATGTAACTGACTTTCCCTCTATGCACACACGGATAAATGCCTTGCGGACTTTACTATCTTCACTCTTGATTGCATCAACTACAATGGCCATTCTATACGATTCATTGATTTGTCCCGCAGGAGAACAACGTCGCCTTTTTCAGATCATCTTACTGTGAATGCCACTTGCGACGTTGTTGTAGAGATTGAAGATAATCGGACCGCCAGTGTTTTTAGAATATATCAAAACATACTTTCACATGCTTTCTCTGTGCACGGTACATTTCCTTCATACCATACGATGTATCTACGACGGGTAAATAGTCTGTTTTCCTGTTAAAAGCATCGATGGGCTACGTTTCAACGGCGTATCCGGATCGGATGAAATCTTAGCAATGGGCCTTGAGTTAATAATCGCTACCACTTCTTCCATGAAAGTTGAGAGAATTTCGTGAGTCAAGGTTTTGTTGAAAGATGTCATGATCACAGAGTCTAGTATCTTTCGCGTAACCCCAATCATTCTCCCCCACATTCCTCCCATGTGGAAGAGTGCGGAGGATTAAAGTTCCACACGGAGCCAGACTCATACAGATAGTTTGTTATGTCCTTGCTCTCAATGTGAATTGCTTCGATGTCTAAGTTGTCAGTTGCTCGTATGAAATTAGAACCACGATCATAACGGTAAACTTTGACTGGTTTTCGCACAGACTGGAATCGACAAAGTGCGTTGATGAAGGAGAAACTACTCATGGATTCAATCAGTTCGATATGTACGGCTCTTGTTGTCATACATATGAACGATATTACCCGTCTTTAGCGTTCGCGGATTCTACACGTGTCTTTCGTGTCAAGACTTGCCATGGTCCAAATGTATCTAATCCTACATATGTGAATGGTGGACCTGGTATTAGTCTATCGGAAGGCAAATCGGCCATTTTCTGCCCTTGAAACTTTCCTCGAAGTTTCCTGCAAATAAAACACTACTGTATAAATGACGATATCGCACGTTTCGCACCAGTATCCTGCTTTCCTCGGTGCTCCTTCAGTTAAATGTCTGTCTTGGTGTTTTACTGAATCGTTATAATAGTCTAAGAGTAGTTTCGCAACATGACAACACGTGGGTATTATAATTGGGTTGATTCTCCTTTAGGAAGTTATCCTTTAATTTTGTTCAGACGTCCGTCCACCCACTCTGGGTTTACCAGAAGAATCTAAGAATGGTGCGAGAGCGATGATAGAAGATTGTTTCGATAAATTCTAGCCTGTGCCCAAGCATTCTATTTCTTGAGAAAATGGTTCCCTTTGAGCATGCTTGTTGATCACCATTTCAGCTTCTTTGTAGGAATCTGGTTTTTGGCGTTTCACAACGATGCCAACCTTTACATGACTCGCTTTTGATCGGAATGTTTTGGCAATATGCTGTAACATTGATATAGTCTTTACAAACTTAAATTTCTTCCAAGATAATGTTTCTTGAAATGTGCTGCTATCACATTTGAAGAAACGACTGATGTTTTCGACACGATGACCTCTTTGTCTACATCAGGGTCAACTTATGGGTAAGAACGAATATAGTGTTCTGACAAATGTTCACTGTCTTTCCTCAAGAATGATAGTCCACGCATCCAAGGTAAGTTTTCCATATCAATTGTCGTTAAGTATCTAGTTCCACAATCTGCGGGATTCAAGTGAGTATGAACGAAGTTCCATTGGGCTGGAGTAGAGACCTTGAGAATGCATTCTACTCTGTTGTACAAGTAAGTATAAAATCGTCTAGCCTTGTTATTTACGTATCCAAGTACAACTTTACTATCAGAATAGTATTTGATCGATTCCAATGGAATGTCTAAATTTTCAGATACCTTGCTGAACAGGGATTTTATCTCCAGTGAAGTTAATATGTTTTAAGTCCTTGCCTACATCTTCTGCTGGAAATGCATTCATCAAGCCGACACTATTCGATGCTATCTTGTGTAAGCGTATGTTGCCGTCTGTCTAAAGTACTTTCTGGTTTCAAGTTAGGAGGTTTATCACATTTCCACTATCTGCCATAAAGGTTAACCCGTCGACTACGTAAAAGTCCCTATTGACGAAATCTGACATCTGATTGGTTGCTATTTTCAACAGTTTTTCGTAGTCCGTATGTTGCAACTGCCGGTGACGGACTGCTGCCAAAAACATGGACGCATATGCGGTACTCAATAAGAGGTTCATCAGGGTTATTGTTTCGGTACCAAAAGAATCTAAGAAAATCACAGTTTTCCTCCCTCACATCGAACTGGTAGAACATTTGTTCTATATCATCTGTTACTGCATACTGATCAATATGGAAGCACAACAAGATACCAAGTAAATTAATGGTTAGATTAGGTCCGGACATCACTACGCTGTTGAGTCAGACACCTTCAAAAGACGCTGAAGAGACGGATGCTTCTCTAATCTGAGCCGGTTTGTTGGGATGATACACCCCAAATAGAGTGAGATACCAGCATTTTTTATTCACAATCGCGGCTGCGATTTCTGCAGCACCGTTATTAAATATTTTCTTACTGAATTCGACAAAGTGAGCCTGTTTTGTAGAGTTTTTCTGCATTGACACATCCAACATCTGAGCTCTTTTTCTCTTTTTCCGAAATATTTGGTAATCGTCCGATCTGTTTTGACACATCCTATCTGAATCATAATGTTCTTTCACAAATAGTTTGTTTTTACATGGTTCAAATACCGCTCCGCTGCCGTCTTTCAAAACTAAGTCTTGTTCACGTTTATGTTGTTTTGCTTATGAACATTGCCTAAGCAGACTTCACCTACAATCACCCATCCGAAAAATAATTTTTGGGCATACGGTGTACCCTTTGTTCCAGTTATCTGCTTCTGCATGTGGTGTGTCTTTGGCACATCTCTACCTATAAGTAACTGTATCTCAATTTTATTGTCTAACTCGGGTATCTGATCTGAAATGGACTTAAGTGTAGCCATTGCCTTGTCACATCGGGAGTTGGTATTTCAGACCTTTCATTTGGTATTCCATTGCACTCTATAACATAAGGAGATATCAAATGAGCATTTCCTGTTGAAAATTCTATGACTAAATCCTTCCTGCATCTACCGGTCATCGTGGAATGTCCTGAACAGGAGGATAATATGTAATTTATTGATCTTGCTGACATTCCTAACCTATCGAAGAGTTCGGCCTAAGCCAAAGTCATGTTGCTTTGATCAACTGAGATCGCATATACTGTCATCGCTTTTTCCGGAAAACATTCGGAAACACACGCACTTGGGTTATCTTTCCACAAGATCGACCACCCAATCCACACAAATATGTGCACTTTGATGAAACAACATTTTCTTCATCATTTTGTCTCTGAGTATGTTTCTCCCCGCCATGAGCGATGTGGGGGTTTGGCTTTTCAAAATGAATGACGGTGATATGATTGCTAGAGCCCCACTTTTCACACTTTATGATTCCATTGCAGTTTCTGGCTATATGTTGATTAGAACTACAACACTTATAGCATATCATGTTCTCCTTAAGAAAATGTTTCTTTTCATATATCGACTTCCCTGTGAACGTACTTAAGGCGTGGTTCGCTCTGTGAATAGGACAGCAATGAAATGTGTCTTTCTCTATCTTTTGGGTACTGATGTCTGTTTTTCTATTGAAGACTGTCGTTGATCCATGTGAAACTTTACGAGGATCTCGATTGTTGTTTCTTCTAGGAATTGGGGTCTCGATATTGCGGTGCATGAATACAGGATTGTTTTTAATAGCACTCATATCCTGAATGATTTTCACAAAAAATGAGAAAGGAGGAAATGGTACCTAATATGTCGATTTGTAGGCTGATGCACGCGAGATCTATTTTCTTGTAGGCTGTAGAGAAGCTTTTCTACAATGGGATTGATGCCAGACGAAAGAAGAACGGAATAATCTGGATTCTGTTTTGAAGACTCAATCTGAGTTAGAACATCAAGCAGTTCATAAAGGCGGTCGTGATCTCGATTTCCAATTTTCAGAAATTTCAGAAGTTTTGACTTGATAGAAGATTCGACCATTTCCGGTCTCCCATATCGTTCATCAATACTCCCCATATTCTACCTAGACCTAGACCTCGGATTCACAACACTCACTGCACGAATATTCTGCAAAAATCTAGACAATTCGGGACCGAACCATTTCACTTAAAGGTCCATCTATTCCAATTCGGTACTTCTAGTTCTGCTGTGTTAAGTTTGAAACTTTGCTTTGCACGATGTTTTTGGAGAATCATTAAAGTTCTGAAATCTTCTTGTTTCGGTCCATAATCTAGTTTTAGCGTGGAATCCCATTGAGATTCAACGTCGGAGCATTCTTTGGAAACACTTTTTCATATATACATATATATATATATATATGGTAAGATAGTACATTTAACTCATCTTTCTTGTTATTGTTTTCTGATAACTGTTGAACATGTTTGAATTGTTAATTGACATGATTTTCTGTGAGCTTTGATTTTACATTGTGTATGAGTTCTTTTGATGACAGTGATAAACTTTTTCACGGTCCTCATCAACATTCTCTAGAAATTGTACTTCTGCTTCCGCAACGGCAGATTTTCTCTGTTATTTTGTTAACGCTAAATCAGCCTCAATTTCTCTCCTTTGGCGTTCACTTTCGACTTAAGCTTTGGTTTTGATTTTGTTCTTTGAATTTCCGCTAGTATGCATTTTTTGGCTAATACCGAACTAGAAGTGGATTGTCCTGTAGTCTCTGTAGTTCTTCTCGAATTCACAAAGGTTCCAGTTTTTGACAAAGTCTTGACTGCTTCAAGTTTCAATGATTTGATATGTACAATCATATCGTTCATAATTTCGACACTTTTCTCCGATATGACTTGAAGGCTGATAGTGTTTCATTACCGTCAGTGGTATTTTGTCGGGTCAGAGACCGGTAAAGTCAGCACTTTGTTTCACATACTTGTCTTGACATTTAAAGATTTTTTCTCAAGTCTCGAAGTGTTTTAATTGTTTATCAGATTCTCCACATTCTTCTAAAAGTGCTTCGAATTTCTCCCATGTTTTCTCTGTTTTCTTCATATGGTCAGCTTTCTGTGATTCATAATAGTGTTGAACATCAGTTGTTTTGTTTTTTCTTTCCCGTACTGTCCCAGGGACTTATTTCCGGAATCTTCTGATTTCATGATGATATTTTGTAGGAACTACAATTTTTTTACTGTGTCTTTAAAATCTTTTTACTGTTCTGCCACAATGCAGAAAGTAGAACCAAGTCAGGCATGTTCGATCATTTATTTTGAAGATCCATAAAATAACATGAAGTCTGCATGGTAATTGAGTTGGTAAAAAGATTGTGAGTTGACACAGATCCAAATGAAGATAAACTTGTTTGCAACAATCAACTCTGTGTGCTTACTGACGGGAGAATTAGAATAGTGGAGAGTAACGACGTTAAAGAGTGTGCAACATCAATGGTAAAATCAGAGGTGTTCTGGTACAAAAATGAAAACTGCTGAAGATGTTAAAATGTAAAAGAAAATATAACTGGGAGCTACAGAACACAAACAAAAGTAGTACCACAAGGACTGCCATTCTAGGGTTCCCATTAAAATCACAGTCCTCATTAACAGGGATTATGAGGGCACATGTAAAATAAGATACCACGGAAAGACCTCATTTTACAATAGTACAGCAAAACACAAATTGTGAAAATCTAAATCTGATTTTTATACATCAATTTGATATGATTGTTATACTTCAATTATACAAGTGGTGACGACTCATCACCACGGATTAAGACCTGATTATACAATACCTGACAATATGTACAAAATATAGATTTATAAATAAATATTGGTGAGTTTTCTGTGATAGTTCGTGTACTCATTGAATTTAGAGGAAAAAGACACCGTGCATTATATAAAAGTATATAGAATTTTAGTACTAATAATATGTTTATGTAAAAAAGAATTGCAGAGTCCTAGTTTAGCATACTGATTAAACACATATGACATAATTTTAAAGCTATAGTTTCACTGGTAACAGTATTTGTAACAATAAATCTTGTCTCTTATAAAGCAATGTTTGCGCCTTACTGACAATCTTTTGATGATACCTACACATATTTCTAATCTTCAATATTGTAGATTATTGTATCAACTATTAATAATAATGTTTTTATAGCTCCCATCCCAAGAAACATTAATCTTTCTGATTTTGTCTAACCGATTCTATTCCGAAACTATTACAAAATCTATTTAGCATACCAAATATTTCCTCCCATCCGAGTTGACAATCTTGCATTTGATGAATATATGAGCCACATGTTTCTTTTTCCTGACAAAAAATGGTAGCACCCATTAAACTTATTAATCTTTTGCAAAACTGTTAAGTAGTGCTCCAGCTAAGAATCATGCAAATTGTGATTATTAGGTAAAAAGCCTACATACTTTTATTTTTGGATATTTTGTTTGAATTACCATAGTAAACAGAAATTAACATTCAGTTTTTCATATAGCCTGTGTTCTTAAGAGTTAAAAAATGTACTGAAGGAGTAATCAAGGGAACATGGCCGGTGTGCACTGGTAGGGTAAGTGTCCTCTGCTTTTCTAGAAACACCCGCCGAGTTGCTCATAAAAAATCAAGTATGGGGTAGACAAACGGGGAAAGGAAAACTATGACCCGTTGAATAAATCAGTTTTCATGGTGCTGATGGATACACCATAACGATCCACGAGTTCATGATGACGACCATAAAACTTCTGTAGTGATGACTTCAATCTTGTAGCAACATAACCCTGTTCCAGAAGCCTATTTCTTAGAGTTCTAGCGCGATACGAAAAGTCTGCGTAGTTTCGGCAAGCTCTGTACCGTATGAGTTGTGATATGAACACTCCATACGCAGGAGCCGAAGGGATGTTGCCACAGATGAAAGGAAAGTTGACAATCTGAATGAAAATTCATCACGTTTGTCGTGAAGTTTGGTCAATAGTTTTCCTTTACCATCGATTTCTAAGTGTAGGTCAAGATATGAGGCTGACTTCACAGTGTCTGTAGTATCATTTATCTCAAGTTCTTTTGGGTACATGTGATGTATCAAATCCCCGAAATTAGGATTGTTTAAAGATAATACGTCATCTATATAGCGGAAACTGAGATTGAAGGATCTAGCCAAACGATATTCTTTCTTTCTGATCAGTTCAGCTATAAAGTCAGCCTCATAAGAGTGAAGGAATATATCAGCAAGTAAAGGAGCACAATTGTTCCCATTGGAATGCCGTTTGTTGAAAAACACGTCCACCACACTGGACAAATATTTTGTCGATTAAAGATTTCAGTCTTTTGTAAACATCTTACTCTGTATATTTGGAAGATGATTTGGAATTATTTCTTACAAAGTATGAAGATTTCAAAATTAAGGGAGATAAGTCAAATAAATGACACTCAAATACAGTAGAATCTAATTGATTTTCAATGTTGATTTGAATGAATAATTACATATTTTATAGTAAAGACCCATAAAATAACTTAATTACAAAAAATAAATAAATATATATATATATATATATATATATATATATATATATTTTTTTTTTTTGGTGTATTGCATTTTTCAGATTTAGCATGATTCTAACAAAGACAGCCACTTAAAGAATATTATGCAATACTTTCCATTGTAATTGTTTTGCTTCTATTTTTGCAAAAGGCGCTTAAGATACTTTTGCATTGGAATTTTAAATCAAAGGTGATATCTCATTAAGCTTCACAATACGGTTGTAAGTCCACGATAAAAAAAAGTCTCTGATCATGATATGGGACAGTTCAAAATTTGAAGGTGGTATGATAATTACGTTTCTGGTAAAATAATTAACGCTGTCAATAATGGTTTGTATTATCCGTAGTAACTTGTTAATCATTTCGTTCTAACGATTTTAAATGGTCGTGAGTAAATGCCGAGTTGATCTTACTATACTGAAATATCATTTTTTTTCTGATAAGTTATTATAAATTGTGATCGAATCTACAAAAAAATACAGGAATTGAGATCCAAGATGAGCCTTTCGCTTAAATTTAAAGTTCACGCTTCCAAAAAGGTTTGCATCTAGTAATTTTGTCTTTGTATTTTGAAACTCAACCAAAAAATTTTACAACTTCTGCTTAAAAATTTGGAAGTTTTTTTTATCTTGATCACATACATAGAAAAAAATCTGTATCGAATATCCTTATCATATTTGATTGGTATACTTCACCATTTCTATTTCATAGCCTTTACACGTAAGTGAAAGTTTAAAAATTTAATAATGAAGACCATACCATTAAAGGTAAGGTCTCTCGACTTCCATACTGGAATGCAGTTTTTAATATTTTTCAATCTTTTCAAACTACACCTCACCCATGTTAAACCACTAGGGCTATTATAGGCTGTATATTTAATCCTGTTTAGTTTAAACATATTTTATTTGTCGAATAACGTAAAAAAGGGATTAGACACAAGTACATCTGACTTATGAAGTAGTTTCCCGTTAAAGAAATATACAATAATCTTATGAGTATGCGCATACAATTTATTTTTAAATTACTCATATAAAACAAAGGAAGAAATAGAGAAAGAGCGTTAAAAGATTAAATATGGAAGAGAAAAGATAAACAAAATGAGACGTGTGCTTGTGTGTCATGGTGTGCCTGTTTAACGGAAGTAATAGAAACTTAAGCAACAAGGAATCTCTTTGAGTTTTTTTATATATATTTAAAAATATACTTCAGTAATAATACGTTTTGTTCGTTGGATATATCCTCATGTCCATATAAAAATAGTTCTAGATTAATTGGCAAACTTCCCGGTAACCACACAAGATCATTCATTAAGTTCTACCTTAAGAGACTGTAAACAACATTCGACAAAAATAGTGGTATTGAGTTTCTACTTTGAATCTACATCTGCAAGTTCGAATAACAACATGTTTACTCTATGAAGGTCATAGTTAAGCAATGACGCTCCGCCTTTCATTTTTGTTAGAACAATATTCAGTCGTCTGGGTCCAAAAGCATAGTGTTTAGGGATATTGGTTTTTACCTTCGAAATAATCTTATAATCTGTATTTGGGAAAGTTATCGATCGCCATATTTTGGTTTCCCTTTCCCAAGACTTGAATACAAGGGTAATCACACGTCAATGTTGATAGTCCAAAAGTTTATAGTTACAAGCTATATGTTACACGATTTTCATGAAATCATCAGTGGTCCTTTTACACAAATTCGTAAGAGTAAAATTAGTCGTAAGTTATGACGTCACAATACTTTCTTGTACTATGACGTCATAACTTACGACTAATTTTACTCTTACAATTTTTTCGTTTAAAGGATCTCTGTTTTTAAGTACAAATAAGTTTTATAAAACTTATTTTTCATCGTATATACTTTTGATATTTCTACTTGTTATGCTAATTGTGATCATTACAAGTAACCAAACACAACAACAAATATGACAAGAGTAATCAAGGGAACCAAGGTTATAGCGGTAATCAAAAGAATGTATTCCAGGGACAAAGACCAGACATGGAAAACAGACATACACAACAAAGAACATAAAGTAACTAAAATCATACATACAAAATAACAAAAGTAAATGAGCAACTCGGACTCCACTAAAAACTAGGAGCATGGAAAATGCTTTTGTTTGTTGTGTAACTAAACAGATCCGTTTTATTTTCTTTAATCAATTCGGATTCGTGAAACGAGTTACGTTGAAATCTTATTTTATTAGCAGTACTCCCATATACTTTAAGGATTGATTCAAATTACAACACTGCGACAAAAAAACTGCATTTTGTCGTATAAATGTATATACATTGTACAAATTGATAGTAAGTTCGAATATATAGCGGAATATGAAATACTTTTTCAAATTCTGGTTAGTTTTTGTTTAATGATCCTCAACCGATATTTCGTAAATGAATTTCGTGAAACAAATGTTGAAGAATGCTTTTGTTTTAAAACACATTTTGACAAACCAATACAAGAAAAAAAATTATAAATGCTATTCGATGAAATACAGAGTATAAAACTAACTTGACCAAAAATTAAGTTCTCAACTATAACAAATTCAATATGGCAAAACATATCTTTATACACAAGTGCATAACCTTAAGCGTATTATGAATACATACTTATACAGCAATTTGCTATGGATCACTGACGTGTCAAAATGGTGGAACATGTGAATTACCAAATCAGTGTAAATGTGCACCAGGATATACAGGTCAGCGGTGTGAAAAAGGTAACTGTTTACAACTGGGGACTAGTTTGGGATTATCTGCCCTGATTATCATTACCACTGTGGGCAATCGAGTCTTATGAACATATATTTACACATATTCGCTTCTATACAAATAGTAATAAGACTTCCTTATCTCCGTATATTTAAAAGAGTAATCAAGAGAACCAATATTATAGCGGTAATCAAAGGAATGTAATCTAGGGACAAAGATCAGACATGGAAAACAGACACACACCTCAATGTTGATAGTCCGAAAGTTTATAGTTACAAGCTATATATTACACGATTTCCATGAAGTCAGCAGTGGACTTTTTTTCACAAAAATTCGTAAGAGTAAAATTAGTAGTAAGTTATGGCAACCCATAATGTAATATTCAATGAATTAAACTTTTATACTAATTTATTTTTTATGCTTTTTTTTGTAAATATCTATGAATTGTTTACCTTTGGAACATGTGCAAAAAAATCTGCAAAAGGTAATCTAGGGAACCAAGATTCAAAGGGATATCGAAAGAATATAATCTAAGACTTAATACTAATAGTGAAAACAGACATACACAACAACAAAACATTACATAACCAAAATACACGTATAAGGAAACAATTGTACTCCACTATAACCTAGGTATATGAAAAAGCAGAAAATTAGTACTCTGAGGGGAAGAGCATGACGTTTCACAGGTCAAACTACGCAAACTAAGAAATATCTACAATTATGAGTGTGCCTTTTTTCAAAAAGAAACTTTCCTTCTACAACAAAAAACGTTTTGCAAAGAATATAAAATAAATATGAACCTGACAAGTTAGCTCTTTTGCTCTTACTGCATTCGTACTAAAATGTAGTAAAATATAGGAATAGATAAGTGACAATTTCTGAATATTTCATATTTTTATTAATAAAAAATGTAAAAAATGAATAAAATACGCATTACAATAGTGAATCAATTTCTTTCGTGTATCAGTTTTTCATATATTATGGCATGACACTTAACTTGTTTTATTTGCTAACACATTGATTTTACTCGTGTTCTATTCATCCTTGTGTTTGCTTTGTTCTAAACGATGGAAATAAAGAATTAAGAAACAAATATATGATCATAATTTATACCTCACAATCAATTTACAAGTTTCATTTTTTTTCTAGAAAAAAATCAAAATGAACACAGTTGATATATATGAACTATATACATTTTAACCATGTAAGCAAAATACAAAAACAAACACCTTTCTTGGGAGAAACATGTTATCTACCTCACAAATGTTAAAAGACCATATGTAATTCAATATTTCAATAACCATATTGAATAAGAGAAAACGTGTAGTGTTTCAGTTTTTTATCATGCTTTTACTCATATTTGTATTATTTTGAAATTTCATACTTAATCAACATTCATTATATATATTATATTATACATATGTCCATGTGAAAATATATATCTTATTTATTTTCATTTAGCGTTGTTCCTTTTGTTTTATTTTGTATAACACCAGATATCAAACTAATTTTATTCAGCTTTGACAATGTGTCTGTTTTATACCATTTAATACATAAATTTTAAAAACAAATTGACAATTTATTGCGAATTTTTACCATATTTTATGTTGATGTAGTAAGGCAACGTATGATCTTATTAGACATTGAATTTTCGAATCTAATTATTCAATATCCGTGTTAATGTTGATGAATGCATGCTACTTTGTGATACTCTATGAACAAAACTGCAAGATTTGTTTTACTAGCCAATACGAGATATAATGCCATAAAGTCTATGTACGTGCATGTCAAGAACTATTTCTGTGTTTCTTCAGAAATGTTTCGAGAAGGCGGTAAACACAAATAGCAGCTTTTAGACCAAAGATGTTATTTGTGTCGGTTTCAACCCTAAGATCTATTGTCATTTCATTTCTATAATTTTGAATGCAAGATTCATTATTACAGCCATATGTAATGAAACAACGACATGCCTTAATGGTGGACTTTGTATAGCTCCAGAGACTTGTAACTGCCGAATTGGTTATGCCGGTCCTTATTGTCAAGGTAACACAATAAATGCAAATGAAACAATAGCATAATAATTCAGTAGCTGACAAAATAGTTCTAACACGTCAATATTTACAAGAATTGACTTTAAAACAAGTAACTCAAGTAATCTCTAAAGATAACAAAAATGCCAATGATGATAAATAATCAATATAATTAATATTTCATTGTGTTTTCTGGTCGTTCGTATCTTTTTGTTTTAGTTGTGGTTTTGTAAATATAATTAAGTGAGATTCAGTAAAAATGACACATAAATCATAGATATCACGATAACTTCTTAAATAAAAAAAACTTTTTTCATAGACAGGACATGAGCTGCATTTGCTAAGATAACTATTTAAGCACTGTATTTGGTTAACTTTGAGGTACTTATTTTTTCTAGCCCCGTGCAGGTCCGGTGTGAAAACAATAGACCCGCAGCAGCGCTAAGCTTGTCGTAAAAGGCGACTAAATAGTGCTCAGAACCCAGGCCGGGGACTAGGACGCTTTGCCCACCGTGTTGGGAAAGATACCACGTTCCTCGCACGTTAAAGAACCATGGAGCTCCGCCACATCAGGCTTAATTGCCCGACCCTATCCACTTCTCCCTATTTCCAGTGGCAATCAAAATTTTTCGACCCCATTATCCATGTATCCCACCCCATTTTTCGTTTCATCATCATTTTATGTTCATTTTATCATCAATTTCATGTTCATCGCCTGAATATAGCTGAAATATTGCTGCTCGGGCGTTAACCCCAACAATCAATCAATCAATCATAAATTATCTACTTTGAGATAAATACGTTTTTTTTTCATTAGATATAAGACTTTAAAAAGCTTTCCGTACAATAATGACGTAAAATGTTTGATCGTACCGGTGTGTATGTTTTCAATAATCAGTTCAGTTGTGTCGAAAACTGATTATATAATCTACTTTCATTAAAAATAATAAATAAAGCGAGTTATTTTATCTTAATATTTGTTTCTGTTGTACATTCTGAGAGCTATCAACATTATAAGAAAAACTAATTATAGTTGATAGATTGGTGCAGAAATAAAGCCATTACAATGAAAAACTTTAAATGGCATTTGTCTTTTATTTTGATTTTTTCTTGGTCTAATAGTATTTTTTATAGAAATAATCCGCCTTTACCACCAAAGCAATTTGATTAGACCTTAACCCATTTGAAACTTTCATTGTTGTTCATCTTCATTTATATTAGCCAAACAAATATTACAATGAGATGGTATTGGGGATGGGGAACATCTACGACATTTTTGCATCATTGTGGTGTGGTTTCATTACGGATTATAGGCCTTGCATAAAAAATTGTAGATGGTTAAAACTGATCTTCTACTAATGACAAACTATGCGAACAATTGACCTATCGCTAAAATAAATAAATTTGTTCAAAAATAGAAATGAAAGGCTATATTACAAAACAGCGTTTTACATTCACTTTTGCTTTGAACTTTATCATATTAACGAGTACCTTGATGCTGCAGCTGCAACGTACCATATGCAATGTAATACCTACATTAAGGTTATATCATGTGATACACGTAACAAAATTAATTTTAGTTTTTGTACTATCGGCATCTACAAAGTAGATTACAGTTAATGGTCATTATCTTAAGACTAATTGAACAATTGATTAAAGCTGAGATCATGTTACTTGTTTAAGGAGTAAAATGGCAAATATTAATCAAACTAGCTTTCATTTTTTCATTGTACGTGGTGAAAATGTTTGAATCGGCAAAATGACTTGACTCAATATATTACTTGTAACGTAGAGATCACATTTTTTCACGGGTCATTGAGATTGTCCTTTACTGTGACGTTAAAACTCGACCAAGGCGTACTTGAAACCGTTATTGATTTTAAAGACAGCACACATGTAATGAGGTACATAGATATATACTAATCAACTGTTACCTATTAAAAGGTAGAATAAAATGGTGTAAATAAAACAATCATATATTCAGTATTGTAAAGCAACCAGTAACTTTGTTGCATTCTTCCAGTTACACGATTATTGTCAATAAAGTTTTGAGAAATAAATCTGACATACAGAATGCTTAATTATTTTCGTCTTAAAATATAATAAAAATATCTACATACATCACCCTCAATCGACCTATTCAACAATGTTGTATTAGGTAAGATAATGATGTAACACAACACAAGTAAAACATCAACACAATTTTTTGTCACATTTTAGCGCTTTGTTACGGATCAACAACATGTCCAAACGGTGGATCATGTGTGTGGCCAAATCGTTGTCAGTGTAGACCCGGATTTACAGGAACACATTGTCAAGGTAATACTTAAATCATTCTATGCATTATGAGATATTATTTGTGTGGCCTATATTTATCATTATGTATTCGTTTTTTTTCTCTTCAAATTTTTTTTTAAAAGTTTGATTTACAACTGTTACTGATAAAGATGCTTAAAAGGTTTTTACATGTGTAATTTCTTTAAAATACAATGACTGACTTATGTTTATAGAAATGCTTGAAAACATTTTTTTACGACTGAACACACAAAGAAGGAAATCATTCACACGAGCCATGAAATTAAACGCTATTGTATTCAGTAACAATTGGGTCCATGACAGTGCTGATAGACCATGGGACCCCAAAGTTATTCAAAAGCTCAGTAGTCAAAAACGTCTGTTTTACAGTGCACCAAACCTTCCTCCTGTATTGCCGCGTGAATATACTGGGGTTAACTAAATAGCAATTGTATGATGTAGTGTCATAATTAGTAATTCAGGGGTCATATCAGTACAAAATTAATCATTACTCATTGTTTTAGAAGAAACTGAGTATTCTTCAACAAAGGACTGATATCTGAAAAAAGACTTTGGTAATATACCATCTGACACGCATTTCCTCAAACCCATGAATGTTACCCATATATTTATGGCGTCCAAGGACATCAGAGTAAATAGAACTTGCTCCAGCGTAGAGAAGCATTTTTAAAATATAAACACCACATCTGCAGGAGATGTAGGTACATTGCTACACATATGAGGAAAATACATAATGTCAAAACAAAAGCCATCTCTTTTATGTTAAATTTAAGTACTAATATGATTACCTTTGTCGAATTCGAAATGAAGCTCCTTAAATGAAACTAAAGAAGCTGTTTTGAAGTCTCCGATATCTCGAGCTCTGTGGAATTATTGAACGTAACATTTTACCAAAAGAAGTATTATTAATAGACAATATATCATCGATGTATCTGTATTTGAAATTAAAGTATTTAGCATCTATTATATTATTGTTCTTTACGATATTCTAACAAAAAATCAAAATAAATATCAAAAACAAGGCGCATAGAACAGGAGCACAACTAGTGCTCATTGGAATGCAAACTTGATGCTAAAAATAGTTCCTTCAAACGTGACAAATATGTTATCAATAAGAAAGCCAAGCATGCTTTCCGGTATAGTACACTTTACTCTTCTGTAATGTTTAAGAAAAAATATATGGATTTGTAACCTAGAACAACACAATTCCTCGAATCAGAAAAATATTTACTATGAATAAGTCCTTAGAAGGAGATTTTAATTACATATATATATAAGGGATATATGTAGGATAGAGGATCAAATTTATGATGCATGTCACAAGAAATCAATATTATACAACGTCTCAGAATGTGACGACTCTATTCGCTACACTGCTCCATCGGATCAAATTGATACAGGGAAGATAACGTAAACTTATAGAAGGGTCTGAAAAATTCCCAACGATGTTAGAACTGTCAAATTTGCGAATCAAATATATCCGCTTCTGGTCGTGAAAAGTGAAGAGGCTCTGAGCTGAGCTACGTCAGATATTATGTAAGACAACCTGTATTCCACATATTTCACATCAAAAAGCGAAATCTGTAAGATCTTTCTGAAGGGTGTCTGGTACTAGAACACAAATGATTATAATGTAATGAAAACATAAAGGGTGTTGTATACGTAGTAAAATGTTATTATATCTCTCTGAATGTGAACATGAACAAACAAGATTGGGTGCATCTTTTCTCCTTGACTTCTTTGGTCATGACTACGTTTAGTTCTGTGGTAGATGTTTAAGAACTTCATTACATTAAATCATAGTGACTGCGTTGTATAATCGATTTAACCAAAAGTAAATTTGATTGGTCATGATTTTGATAAGAAAATTGGTTTGAGCCAGGATTTCTTGTCAATAAACATGGACTTTTATCTCTATTTTAAGCATAATTATACTTGTCTTAATTTATTTGAGCTGCTTTTTGCTCTAGATATTGATGAATGTCTAATCAAAAATGGTGGTTGCAGCAACAGGTGTATTAATACACCCGGGGCATACCGATGTGAATGTGAGAAAGGACTGGAAATGAAATCCGACGGAATGACTTGTCAAGGTATCAAAATCAAATATCAGAAATCTAAGTAATGGCGTTAGAGAGTATAAACGTAAGGTTTATGTCAATTACTAATGTTAAAATTGATTTTGAAGAACGATATCGATATATAAGTTAAAACCTAAGCTGAAACATAAAATAAGTTTTTGTTATTTTTTTTCTTTGATATGTATATATACATTGTACATATATAAATATAAATATATAACAATTATAAAAAAAAAAAAAAACAAAAATGATATGGAAATTGTCAAATTGCCGAAGCATATTTTAGACCACACAGTCAGCTATAGTATGCTTTATAAAATACAACTTTTGCTGGCCAGGTGATTCCTAAAGTTGTAGCTTAGTATACAGAACAGCTCATCTAGATGTTGGTATGTATGATGGAGAATCAAATTAACGACACAAATCGCATCAAATAAACAGCATACATACGTGCTAGAATATGACAACTCTATTTTTTATACTGCTCTATCGGATAACGTTTGACAAAAGAAGATAACATAAGCATACAAGGATCAAACATTCCAAACAGTGTGAGAATATCTAGGGCGCTGGTCTTTAATATGTTGATTGAAATTATGTACTTTATATTAAAAAATAAATTTGACTTTATATGATGTATATCCACGTTCAATAGACAGGAACGAATGTTTGGTGAACAATGTATCCTGCAGTCAGAAATATGTGAATGAATACAAGTCCTTTCGCTGTGAATGTAGAAATGGGTACCAGCTTGGATTATATGGAAAATCTTGTCACGCTATAACACTTAACACCTTTTTTTTCTCAAACATCCAGTAAAATAAAAGTTCAGTTTTGACCTCAATAATACAAAACGGATTTTGGTCTCATTTGAGCTATAGATTCTTTGTGTCGATAATGGCTCAAATGAGACCAACATTGGCAATATGTTCATTAGCCCAAGATCTTACTCATGTGTATTTCCATTCCCGCGTATAATATGATATATAGGTTTTGCTTCTAAGACGATTATTATTATAGTTTTGACGCCTTGTACCTGTTTAAATAAAATCCCATCAACCTTTTTTCGTATTTGTAGATTACAATGAAGCAATAAGAAACAAACTTAGGCAATCGGAAAAGAATGAAACTTCTATAGTTGCCCTGCTCTTCAAAGAGTGATGTTTGTTTTTAATATCCTTTACCGCAAAAGTCTAAATGTTTGTGTTTTATTGGCCTAGATCGAAAGTCTGCATTACAAAACCTTTTAAATGTTTTGAAACACATAGCATATCACTTTATCATTGGTAAAATTCGTTCTGGAAACAAAATTGCATGTCTTTCTTAGTACACTTGATTCAGGTTCAATTGATTATCTTGTAATATAAACAGTTTTTTTTTCTAATTAGATAGACAGGAACATATTTTGCTGTGCGAGAATTTCTTATCTTACCCATGGGCTGAAATAGGTCATGGGCACTTTTTCGTTAAAATTGTCAAAATTAGATGTAGAGTTACTGAAAGAGCCTATTTTACCAATATCTGTTTGAAAATACTTTTAAAATAATACATTTAACAAGAATCACTGGTCCAATTTACGTCATGACCCGATTTAAATGTAGGTTATTTCAATTAAAATCTTCAAGCAGAACAAAACTCTCAAAAGTAAAAAAAAAGAAGACTCCAGCTTCTATCATGCATGATTTAGAAATCTCGCGATCATAAAAGGAACCCAAAAAGCATTCTTATAATTGAAAGCACTAGCGATAAACTCAATAATGGTGCTACATTAAGCTTTGAAAAACAACAACAATCACCCCCGCCCCACCCCCCCCCCAAAAAAAAAAAAAAAAAAAAAAAAAAAAAAACCAAAAGATTAAGTGACGTTTTTTATGCTCTTATTTAACAGGAAATTGAAAATATTTATTGATTTTATTTGATGAAGCACGATCATGATCTATATTCATAACTGTTTGCTCAAAATTATTATTTTTCGATCATTTGCATTATGAAAATGTAACACTAAGGTAGAAAAATTAACGCATGTAAACAATACTTTAGGCATTATAAAACAATTAATTTCTGAATTCGAAATTACTTCAATATTTTTGAATTGGCGTGTATCCTAAGTACTATTGTATACTGCTGAATGTCTATTGCACCACGATTTTTTATTTTTAATCTAGTTTTAAACATCTCATAGAAATTTGAATTGATAGTATACATGTATTATTTCAGATATTAATGAGTGTTTAGTTTTTAACGGTGGTTGCGATGAGACTTGTGTTAATACAAAAGGATCATTCCGCTGTGAATGTGAAAAAGGACATAACTCTGACGGAACATGCAAAGGTATATTGTTGAATAAGTTCCACTATAAAGTAAACAACCAATAATACACAAAACAAAATAAACAAAAACAAAACAAAAAGTAAAGAAATGGAAAGACAAACACAAAACAAAGCAAAGTAGAAAAAAATACCTTAAATGAAAACAATAAATTTTAAGTCCATATAAGCACTCAAAGCTAAGACAATTGAAATTTATAAAGTAGTCGAAAAGGCTTTTTTTTTTTTTGGGCAAAGTTTGTCGTATTGCTTAAAACATGTTCTTTGAACAAAACAGAAAATTGATATGCAAAAGTAGTAGTAACTATCCGTTCCATTGCATTTTCAATCAAATGTTTGTTTTCTCAATGTTTATCAGTGTTTTCCAATCTTTCAGCACCACTTACTTAATACTGCTGAATGAATGCATTTGATTACTGATACTCTCTTATTTTGATAGGCGATGGAACTTTAAGTAGTAAACAGAACATCTTTGAAGTACATAAAATTGCCAGAAGATTATTACCGAAAGGATGTGCATTGCTGGAGGTCGTATCATGTGGACATACTGGTCAAAACCGCAGTATTCTTCTCTCTTCAACATCTGATTGGTTTAAACTATCATCTAATAATAGTATATATTACACCTACGGCGTAGTATTTGTTGAGATAGGCTTCGTCTCAATACCTGTTTCAATATCAGGATTAGAAGTTACTAATACCGCATCTGGAATCAACTTAATATTTGGGGCATTGAAATATTCTGAACACATTGGTATCAAAATTGAAAATAAGCGATCTGATCAGTGTTTACTTTTTGCAATTACTCGTCGAGATGTTCATGCAATGATAGGTTCGTTTTTACCTACCGTATTTGAACGCCTATATGACACACTTCCGGAATGGATTCGATTTAGTAAATCGGGTTCATCAATACTTTCCATGACCGACTTAAGAACTGACTTAATTCCGGGCAATAAGGTTAACGATATACTAGAATGTAAAGGAGCCCCTGTTTACAATGAGCATCTTTATAACGTGTTCCGATTCGGTTCAGGTTTGAAGATAACAGTTTTTGAGCATGAGCTACGTCTTCCGGCTCCAGTTGTAGGAAACAAATTATGTTTTCTTGTTGACTTTTGTCAAGACAATGCTGGTACTATTTTCCTTTTATTTCCCCCGGAGTCACGTAACATATTGGAGAATTTTAATGTGTTCAAATCTCTTCAAGACTCAACTGGGTTACAAATCCGTCCACATGGTATAGGGTTGTCTTTGCCAAAAACTATCAACATCAGTTCAGAGAAGAAAACATTTACGCTTTGGTGTGGTCATAAAGATTTTACATACAGGTAAATATGAAACAAAATGTGTTTTCTCCTTAAAATATAAAATACTGGAACAAAGGTGAAACCTTTTTTATCTTATCTGAACAGAAACGTTTTATCTTATTATTATTTATTATTATGACAAAGTTTTTATATAGCGCTTATCTAACACAATTAAATATTACACTAAGCGCTTAACATTACACACTCACGAACACATACACGCATTTACCCACTAAACACATGCACGCATTTACCCACTAACCGCTATCATACAACATGCACGCGCTTACACAAACACGCATAAAAACACACACCAACACATACACGCACAAACACACACACACACCAACATACACCATCACACATACACACTGTATATAATATTAGCATAGGCTTATGTATAAACAATAATAATAATAAATTACAAGTACAAGACATGTAAATATAAAATATGTAAATTAATATGTAACGTTTCGTTAAAATACATTGAGTTAAATATTTCAATAAACCAATTTCGAAATAATAAAAATCATAATAAAAATTAAAATTTTAGAAAATGTACTTGTTGTACTAAGGCATTACATAAAATTGCTGTCTATACATGGAACATTCATTAAAAATCTAAGAAATGTACGCAAAAAGTATATCTATATAAAAGAATCAATATCGTTTATTACTGTGAATATACATTTATACCTTGCACTACCGTAACAAGTTCAAGTTCGAATTTCTAGCTGGTCTGATGATGTTTTATTGAGTTATGGCCTATGGGCTGGGAACATTCATTCAAAAACATTTCCCCACTTACTTTCGTCATGCTTGCATGTATGTACGAGGTACAGTACCTGCACCGATCCGTGCAACAAACATTGCGATCGGTCATCGATCACCGATCAGTTTCCGGTCAGTCATCGACCCGTCAAACCGATCCATTATACCTGTGATCGCATCAGGTGACCACAGAACGGTCACTGTTTTTTTACGTTTTTTTTGTTGTTTTCTTTGTCAATTTTACACATATTGACATAATGTAATATATTCAAAATTCAATTATTACTTTTATTTTACATTTCTTTTATTTCAAACAAATCTAACGTCATTTTACATAATAAAATTGCGATCAGATTGGTCACCGGTCATCGGTTATCGATCCATCAGCGATCGATCAGTCAATGGTCATCGATCCGTCAAATCGTTGCGCTGATCGGTTCAAGGACTGTAACTTGCTTAATCATGACCAGTTACAGACAAAGTGTTTTGTTTCAGTCCTTTTATGTTTTAATGAGTATTGGTCTGTGAGTTTCGAAAATTAATGCAGACTCACTTTTATGGATTGTGTTTTGTTATCACATTTGGATTTTTTTTTTCTTTTTTACACATATTTTTCTGCGGCAGGGAACTTTGTATAGCGATGTTATATTCTCTGAATGCCTGCTCCTTTAACTCTTTACAGAACGTGTAATCTTCTAGATAACGAGAACCAATCTCGTTCGATAAATAAAAATTGTTTGCAAAATCATCCTTGTTTAAGCTTTTAACACCCAATCTCGGCGAAAACCATGCAAAAGCCTATAGATGCGTCCAAATAGTAGTTGATCAGAATTAAATGAAACTTTACACACTAACAAGGCATTTGCTAAGACAAAGAAATATAAAGTGGAAACAATATTTTAGAACCAGCAGCGTCACCTATTGATATTCCAAAATTTAGAATAAACTCCAATGAATACAGATTATTTTATTATCTTATTGTCGTGTACTCCGACTGGCCAAAAACAATTTTCAAAGTCCGAGTTGCTCATTTACTTTTGTTACTTTGTATGTATGATTTTAATTATTTAATGTTCTTTGTTGTGTATGTCTGTTTTCCATGTTTGGTCTTTGTCCCTGGATTACATTCTTTTGATTTCCGCTATAACCTTGGTTCCCTTGATAACTCTTTCAACATATATGAAGAAGTGCTATGATAGGTCTGTCCAATACACAAATAGTGTATTTACAGTTTGTCGTTTTACCGAACAAAAATAGTTTCCTTAATGTAATAAAATTGATAGTTTTAGCATAAATTAGATGGAATAATCTTTATAAAGTAGTGTCGTATTTCATGATTACCTTACATCATATTTTCCAGTTAACATATCTGTACTTGATTTATTAGGTTTAATCTCCTGGGCAATTATTGATTGTTTCCACAGTAACCAGTTGAAATTATTTACCTAAATTCCAACAGAACTAATTAATTTTAATATGCATATTCCCTATTGTAATGTACAATTTCAGCAGTAAAATAAATTTTGTAAATTTCTTTTTATAAATAAATATTTATATATTTTTATTTATTTATCTTTATTTTTTTTTCATTTATTTCTATGTATTTAAATTGATATACATCTCATTTATGTGAATACTAGACGAATTCCAGGTTTTAGTATAACTGATGATACCTACATTGCAGACTTTTAAACATTGTACGTAGAAGGTTCTATATAGATAAAATTCTTCCAAAGGAATTTTATTTTCTGCAAAAAAGGACAAACTTTTGTATGGATCTTTTTCATATATTTTCACGACCATAATACATAGCGAGATATCAGAATGTAAGAATATTAAAATCTCAGTCAAGCAGTCAGCTGTTTCAACAGATCTGGAAGCTGACACCAAGCATGTATTTCAATAATAATATTATAGTTCATAAGCGAAAGATAATAATGAATAATTTCGGTTATATTTCCCACTTTTTATTTATAAAATTGGACAAGTATCTTGTACGTAGATAAATAAAAGCTATTCAGTTTAATACCATTTAAATATATATAATGCAGATTATACACTAAGAATAAATACACTAGATTTACATTTACAAGAAAATAAAACCCATTTAGTTTATGATTTATTCCAGATAAGGTTTACCATGGATAATTTACCTGTGTATTCCTATTTTGTTCCGGTTGTCGTATTATGTTGTGTCTATTGTTGAAGAAAACACAAATGTACATTCTCTCAATACATACCAACAGTCGTCATATTTCGTTGATGTTAAACTTCATTTCAAGCCACTAGTAATGCGACAAATCATTAAATATTGGCTGTCTAAAAAATGAAAAATGGTTCCCAATACACTATGGGTTATACTGAGTAAATTCACAGGGTACCAGTAAAATCTTCTTCCATGATGCTTATCCACAAATGTAAAAGAAAAATTCCAGGACCAATGCCCCCTTCCACCCCATGTGGACAATTTTGCATGGTATTTTTAGAGATAAGGGGTAAATAATAAAATGGGAATTAATGAAACATACGGTAAAACAGTTCAGAATTTGGTTAATGTATATGTGTATGAAACTGCATACAAATAGAACTATTGAAATATTCAAAGATACATTAACAAATTTTCTTCCATTTTAAACTTGTGATTAAAGATGTACGTGAACGAATGGTTATTCAATTTTTGCCAGACAGTTATTACAATATCCAAGTTTTCTGCATATTTCATTTAAAAAAACAGATTTTTCTGTAGCCTATTCATGAAAACGCTTGAAAATCGAAAACATATATTTTACCATTCCGAGTGGAAGGGTAATCAAGAGAACCAAAGTTACAGCGGTAATCAAAAGAATACAACCCAGGTATAAATATCAGACAATAGAAAACAGACACACACTACAAAAAAACATACAGTAACTAAAATCATACATATAAAGTAACAAAAGCAAATGAGCAATTGTGACTCTACTAAAAACTGGGAACTTGGACCAGGTGCACCGATAGGGTAAGCGTCATCTGCTTTTCTAGAAACACCCGCCGAGTTGCACATACACATTCAAGTCCGGGGTAGAAAAACGAGGAAAGGAAAACTATGACCCGTTGAATAAATCAGTTTTCATGGTGCTGGTGGATACACCACAACGATCCAAGAGTTCATGATGACGACCATAAATCCTCTGTAGTGATGACTTCAATCGTGTAGCAACATAAACCTGTTCCAGGAGCATATTTGAGTTCTAGAGCGCGATACAAAAAGTGTGCGAAGTTTCGACATGCTCTGGCAAAGTAGACAAATGATTTAAACCGCCCATTACTAAGGGAAATTTATATTTATAATTTTGAAAAAAGAGAGCGTTTAATGTATATCATCAATTTCAGGATATCCTCTGCAGCAAATGTTTGGCTAGAAGCGAATGTCCGTTGGAGATATGAAAGCAGTATTTTTAGCGTTTCTATTGATAGTAACGCTGAGATATATATTGGAAGTCCAAGCCTGTCAACTGTGAGAATTCTTTTTTTTATTCTCAATATTTATGTTTTTTTTTAATTTTCAGTCAGAGTAATGTATTTAAATATAACAAAGCTATACAGGATGAAGGGAAGAATTGAATTGAATTATAAAATGAAAAAAAAAAAAACAGAGAAAGAAACACTTCTATTTTAGCATAATATAAAAGCAAACAAAAACTAAATAACTAAACTAACTAAGACAAACGGTGTAATAGAACACCACATTACACAACTGAATTTTATCCAGAACTACTTTGACATTGAAAATGTCATGAATGTACTCAGTTACCTCTATCTAGTCTGTGATCTATTTGTCTTTTTACGTTTAGCTTCTGACTGGGATTTTTGTTGATGAATGGAATGTCCTTTTGAAAGTGAAAAGTATTTCTGTGACACCTAAATTGAAGTTCAAATTATTAAATCAGGAAGTTGAGCTATCCATCGATATATCAAACCCAGCCACTGTCGATGCATATATTTCTCTTGGGGGTAAGTATTCAAATTACCTTAAATAGACAAAGAACAAGTCACAGATACAAGTAAGACAGTATAAACCGAACCCATACGCTTTAAATTTTGGTTTCAGTTAAGACAGGTTTTCGGTGAAACAAGGTTAAAAATACATTGAATTTATAAAATGAAACTTAATTCGATTGGTTTCTGCTTCTTAGAAACATTTGATTTGTACACAAAAGCTGGACTCTGCAGTATTATAAGACTAATCTGCCTTTAGAGATGACTTAATGAAAAAGTGAAGCCACTGATTAGAGGCGGTTTTCTTAAAACTTTAAATCAAATGTAATTATTCAAAAGGAAATGCATTAAATAGCTATTTTGCAATTTAAATATTTTTATATTCTTTTCAAACTTGTAAATGACGTCAGGAGTATCACTTTTTCTCAGGAAATAAATCAAGAGACATGTGTGATGATACGGCCAACCCAGAAGGAGCATTTGTTTCCATGCATGTCAGTCTTAATCCATTCCGAAACGTCCCAATAATACAAAAATGGATTTTCGATGCAAACATTCGACTGTACGCTTTTTTTTATGACAAGTCCAAGCCATCAGTCTACTAGAAATACAACAATCAGTATATTCAATGACATACTAGATTTGAGTAAAGCCATTAACCGTTTTGGTGATCTGTTAATATCATTTCTGCAGAAGTTCAAAGATGATATGACTTACGCCGTCAAACAGGCTTTTTTAGATCTTCAGAAAGCAGTTGCGTCGTTCGGAAGCTTGGTTGCAAAATTTGTTGTTAGAAAATTTCTAGGCCTAAATCAAGTGGCAGACATGCTTAATCAAATTTGGAAAAGCTATACAAACGACTTTAAAAAGACGTGCGGGGGGATTTTAAACATGCTTGAATTCGAAAATAATGCCATGGCATCAAACCTGAAACTATTTTTGAGGAATGAAACACTTATTATAACAAACAACATGAATATTACGATAAATAAAGTAAGAAATCAAGTGTCAACATTGATCGAACATTACAATGGATTTGGATTCAAATTCCATGCTGATATTAAAATAATCAAATTGGGGTTCGGAAAAGGAGAAGTTGAGTTTATTTATTCTCTAGATAAAATCGAGCAATGCAGCAGGTTCAGGAAAGCATACAATCTTCTAAATGGTGAAAAAACGGCTAAAGCTTTAGTTAGAATTGTCGCTGGAAAAAGATAGGGATTCTTTATTAAAGTTAAAGGTGGTGTTGAATTATCTTTTGTTTTTGGTATCTCCAGCCACAAATTTGTTCTACATTTTTCATCATACTTCACTGCACTTGGATTGAAAAAATCGATTGACGTCATAATATCAAACGACAAGTTAACTATATATGCAGAAGATAATCTTTGGGGTGTTTTCCTTGCAAGGCTTCAGTTTTCAGCAGAGTTAGGAAATAATTGGTATGCTTTGACATTTAATGTTAAAGGGGAACTAGGTGTCAGAAGAGGAAAACGAGGATCGGAATGGGTCTCAAATGATAATGATTTTGGCGGCAGTTTACTGGACGGTATAAGTTTGTTGACGAAAAAAATGACTGATGCAGCAAATGAAAGATTAAACAAAGCAAAAGAAAAGCTTACAAATGCGCAACGTGGAATCACAAAAGCTCAATCGAAACTTTCCGATGCTCAAAACAAAGTATGGAGTGCAAACCCTGTATTTGACAGGGCTGTTCGGGCTATGGATGGTGCAAAGCAGAAATTGGAAAGGACAAAAGTACCATTTCGAAGAGCAATTGATAAATTGCGTAGAGCTCAAAGAAAGGTTGACAGTTTATGCAGAATACGAACCTGTCACAGCGTGTGTGTACCTGGAATCAAATTTAGATGGTGCAAAAAGGGGTGGTTTAGATATCCATGTTTTAGAACGACTAGTTGTATGTTTCGTGTTCCGAACGTTCCTTGTCATGTTGCAAATGCTGGCTGTAGTGTAATAAGAGGAGTTGCGTATGCTGCATTAGAAGCTGCAAAACTTTTTGTCCGAGTTCCAATGCTAGCTCTTGATGTTGCTAAAGCAGCAGTCACCGTTGCGCAGGTTGTAGTTGACAAATCAAGAGTTGTATTAAATCTAGCTATTGGTGTTTTAGAAATCGCAAAACTTGGCTTGGAAACTGTTAAAAGCGTACTTGAAGTTGCAAAGACTGCTTTAGATGCAGTAAAATTTATTGTAAGAGCAGCTTTACATGTTTTTGATCTTATTGTGCAATACGGACTCAAGTCCCTATTAGATGTTCGAAACTGTCGTTTTGAAATTCAGCTGTCGACAACAGATAAAGCGTTTTTTGATGTTTCATGTGAGTTACAAGCTTTTCGACTTAGTTGGCACAAGTTTGAATTTGAATTTGATTTCAAGCATCCAGTCATAAGTATGATGCGCATTGCCAAGTCAACCGTAGAAACGTTGTTTGAAATGATTAAGGATATCTTTGGAAAAAGAAAACGAAGGATTATTTCATTTCAGACATTGGCTACACTTCATCATATTGTACAACTTTATAAACGAGAGGTAACGAGAGGGAACGAAACAAACTTTTTTCAGGATTTCACATTTGATAATTTTTCTACTGTCGAAGACACTAATATATATATGAAAACGAAATATAGAAATCGGATTGAGTATTTTGCATTTAATTGCGATTTGTTCTTAAAGATGCATGCATTTTTATCCGAGGCAGTTGAGTCTTTACATGCTATGTCAAATGAAACCGTTGAAGCAATGGAGGATATTGAGCACTTCAAGAACACCTTAATGGAAAATGTTACAACTGAAAATTTTACTCCCGAGTCAATGGGGATAAATACCGAATACGCTCTTACTGAATTTAATATAACGAACGAGAATGTTGAAAATGCTCTTCAGAACATGTCAAATTCACCATATGCGTCAGTATTATCGCAAATGTCGAATGTGTCTCACGATACTGCCGACATTCTGAACTCTCAAGTGAATGAAGCCCATACGGTTTCTTTAATGGACAATTGGGTACTGGGCATGGCCAATACAACAACTGACTACTTTGATGATACAGAATGCAGCGGTTTCAAAGATTGTGTGATGTTTGTTTTTTCTACTTTCTATGAAATTTTCATCGACGATTCAATTCCTGGTGTTGATACAAGTAGACATATTACGTCCGAATTGGAAAACATCTTTCTTGAACTCCTTGCAAACGACTCTTGGTCCATCCTTGAATCAAACGAAAGGTCATCGGCGATACTGCATGCATTAAACAGGCTCAACGAGACTAACGTTTGGTGCTTTGTTGCTCCGAATGCATCAACTGATCTAACAAATACGACAGGTTTATCGGGGTCATCTTTAAATTTGACATGCATGGTGTCAGGAAATCCTTTTCCAAGTATTAGATGGTACTTTAACAATACATTGATAGAAAACGCAAGTGAAAATGAGCTAAAGATCATCGCAATAGATCACAATAGTGAAGGGCTATATAGGTGTGAGGCCGAGAATCTTGTTGCAAATGTAACCTCCGAAGATGTTGAGGTTCACATAGCAGGTATAATAGGCACATATTCATTGTTTTCATTTTTATTAACAACTCCGTGGGTGTTTCTAGAAAATTAAAGCAAAGGACACGTTTCCTACCCGTGCACCTGGTCCATAGGCCAGTTTTTAGTGGATTCCGAGTTGTTCATTATCGTTTGGTACTTTGTATGTATTATTGCGGTTTTTTGTTGTTGTTGTTGTTTGTATGTCTGTTTTCCTTACTTGTCTTTGTCTGAATCTTGGTTCTTTTAACTTCTCTTTTAGCACAATACAGTAATTTGCTATAACTTTCAGTATTGTGTCAACAAATTATTAGTCGCAATGGTCAATTTAACTGACAATCTAGGAATAATCACTTGTGTTAATAAAACATATTTTGATGTGTTCCTTGATGTTGAATTTGCCACGCCATATAGATTTATCAGTTATGGACAATTTACGAAGCCAATACATTATATAATCTAACAGGTCCATATGTAACGTATTGACTTTGTGAAAAACCTTAATTTGTATATTGCATTTGTAGATAATGTATTTTCTTTTTGTCTGTTTCGTCTGCGGCGTTTCCGCCATTACTGACTGAGAGTAATTACGGAACGGAACGATTTTCATCCAAACCTAAATGTAGTATAGCGTCAATTTACTTATACATAGGAACAAAATGTCAATATACATATACATAGAAACAGGGCGTCAATATATATATATATATATATATATATAGAAAGGTCTGAAAAAATCCCAACGATGTTAGAACTGTCAAATTTGCAATGCAAATGTTTGGTCGTTCGAACTCGTACCGCTGTGACATCTATGGCAACACCGCCTGCACTTAATCCAGCGCCCTAGACCACTCGGCCAGCTAGGCTATATAAAAATATGGCTTTCGCTGGCCGGGTCATTCCTCCTCGTAGGATTAATCTAGGGCTGTAACTTTGTACACGATGTATGGTAGCAGTGTAGTGAATAGAGCCTTCACATTCTGAGACGTTTGTATAATATCGATTTGTTGTGACATGCATCATTAACTTGATCCTCTATCCTACATAATATCATCTAAATGAACTGTCCCGTACTACCATACATCCCTAGATTAATCCTACCAGGGGTAATCCCGACCAGCGAAAGCTTTATTTTATATAGCCTAGCTGGCCGAGTGGTCTAGGTCGCTGGACTTTGTGCAGGCGGTGTTGCCAATATATGTCAAAGCAATACGAGTTCGAGTCCCGCGGAGGGAACGACAAAAAAATTGCATCGCAAATTTGACAGTTCTAACATCGTTGGGACTTCTCTATACGTTTACATATTTTCCCTGTATCAATTTGAACCGATGGAGCAGTGTAGTGAATAGAGTCCTCACATTCTGAGACGCACACACATACATACAAAACATAGCATCAACATACATTTAAATAGAAACAGAAAGTGAATATATTTACAGATAGGAAGAAGGCTGCATATACGTGGAATATACTTTGCATCACGTGATCATAATAGCCAATGAACACATTAGACTTTAACACCATATCTAATTTTTATGTATATATATTAAAACAAATGACCCTGCTGTATTATCGATTAAGATTACCACAGATGTTTAATGGTGGTTGATTTATGGAAATGAAACCACCCAAGCATTTTTATAGCCTTTATTCCACACAAACGATTTTGTATATTTTAATCACATCAAATGGATATCCTTTCGGGATATTTATCATATAATGTAAAATGATAATACTATGATTTTTACCTAACCCCATATTCGTATCCCATGTTTCATACATACTGACTATTTGACAGAATGCCTACCTGGAACCTTCTTTGAAAACGGTCACTGCGAGCCTTGTCCTAAAGGGTATTTCCAGTTTTTGAAGAATCAACTATGCTGTGTTGAATGTTTCCATGGTTTTACTACTATTAACACAGGAGCAAGTGCTGTATCTGAATGTTCTGGTATGTAATTATTCTACAAACAGCATTTTAGAATTGTCATATGTAACAAAGTATATTCAACTAGAGAGAACGAGAGGGGAGAGAGGGGAGCAAAAAGTTTATCAGATTAAAGTGCAGTTTGGTTCTTATACTGTCACAAATTCCTGCTTTAACAATACAAGCTTTTTGCCCCTCAACACTATTTTCTATAGTCCGTTGTAATAATAAATTGCCGAGGCTACCGTAGCTTACTTATATTTGGAAGCATGTTTACAACCATCCAATAATATTGGGTTAATTTAATACACGCAATCAAAGATGGGTTTTTATAAATAACTGAGATTATTGAAATACCATATGCAAAAAGAAAAATGTCAACAGCAGTTTACAACTGTTAAATGATCAGTAGCATGTGATGTATAAATCAGTCAACATTCATGATAGAATATTACGATTGAAAAGATCGATATAATAAAAACATTTTATTCTTGATAAAGATATGTGACCTTCTTGTATTTTTCATAATTAGATATCAACGAATGCACTGGCGATACAAATATCTGTGAACATGAATGTCAAAATACTAATGGTTCGTTTAGCTGTTTGTGCAATCGTGGATACAAGTTACTTAAGGATGGTAAATCTTGTGTTGGTAAGATTTTAATGTCTTACGCTAGTCTAAAAATGTATTTCAACTTGCCATGTTTGTTCATGTTAAAGTCGAAATTATTCTACAATCGACGATAAAAGGCATACTTGTATGTATATCTCTTCGATTACATTTAGATAAAGAAATCATGAGGTTTGGATTGTTAATGTATTCGTTGTGTTTAAGGTCGTTCATGTTAACCCAGAGTTTAAATGTTCAGTGAGCTCTATGTAGCCAGCTACATGTAATATATTTCGTTTCTCACTGGACTTTCAAGAGACATAACGGGTAGTTAGAATTATATATATAGATTTGTGAGGTTAAACATGCTTTTTGGTTGCATAATTAAATAGAAAAACAACTGATTTAAAGCATACAAAGAACTTTATTCATTTGGATTGATTGCAATATAATAGAGAACCTCTCCTGTTTGACTGCTGTTCTTGATTGGTTTTTGTTTTTGTTTTTTTAGCTATAAAAAGCAGTATTACTGTGAAAGTGATTGCAGCCGCTATGTCCGGAGCCATTATTGTTTTAATTATTTCTGTAATTGTGTACAAGATGAAAATCAAGAAAATATCAAAAGTCAGGTAAACTGTTTAACAATATGTCATGAAACGTACATTTAATATATTTGGGTTATTGTTTTACATGTATTGATATAGACAGCCATGCAGATAGAAATGGAAGACAGACAATGCCATTAAAACATAGTTTTAAATTTTAGGTAAACTTATAGAAATTTAATTCACTGAACCGCAAAAGAACTGTCGCACATTTTAATTTCAATTGTTGTATCATATGAGGTAAAAAGGACCTTTTTCTATTCTTATATGTGAATTAGTATGCCTTGATTTGGTTAGTTTTTGTTAAAGTTACAATCATGTTTAAATGAACACTTAGCTTTAACCCATTAATACCCATTAAAATGCAATTTTTGAAGACTAGTGTAAAACTGAGTGCATGTGGAATTTATCTATGCCTAAGGTAGCTTAAGGGACTGAAACTGCAAATTGGTCTTTTGGAGTTCTAAAATTAATATACATGTTTAAAGATTTATTTATAGGTATCGATGTAATAGAAGTAATGTGCCTGCTCGAAACGCCAAATTTAATGATTGAAAAGGGTATTGAATCATTCGAATGGATTTGATTCCCTTTAACATAAAATAAAGAAAACGAGGCACTCAGTTACCATTATTACATTGAAAGGAAACACTTTTTATTTACTGTACTAGTTTCAGTCTAAAATATTGATGTGTATGTTTTTTCTCATTTTTCGCGGCGATTATTGCTGTAAAGTACACTCAATGGGTGTTCAAGGGCCACCTTAAGAGAGATATGGAAGATATGTAAAGAGCTGCTACTGCTGCTATCTTTACATGAAATCATGCAAACAAAATTGAAAAAAAATGATCTGTAAAGAACTGCTACTGCTGCTATCTTTACATGAAATCATGCAAACAAAATTGAAAAAAAATGATAACGATAAGATATAAACAGACATAAAATAGACAAATAAATACATATTAAAATAGCATAATGAAATTCAATTTTTTGAAAAATGTCTCCGTCTCTTGTTTAAGTTCTATTTGAGAATTCGGATACAACACGCGAATACAACAATCGGATAAACTTTAAAAATATCCTATATGAATGTAAATATAAATTATTAATAAATGTGAGTAGCCATATAATTGAGTTTGCGTTTCTTTATAATTCAACTTATGCAAATTATTTATCTTTGAAATGTTACAATATAGTATAATCTATAAGAAAAAATACGTCATACAGATGTTTGATAACACCACTCTTTACTGTAACCTTACTGTAACGCAAATACTTATAAACTTCATACCTTTTTCTATTTGTATTATAAGTTATTGTTTAACCCTATACATGCATGTATCTAGCCTATTTTGCATACCCTATACCATATCTCTTCGCGAAATATACTTGAAGTAGAGTTTAAATATGCAGTATAAAGAACATGACATGTCAAAATCTATATTGCATGAGGTATTAACCCTCGACCTATGTACCCCGCTGGGCGGTGACCCTTGATGTTATGTAGAAGTCTCAGATTGATACAGCATGTGATACCAATTTTGACATATCATATTCAACATGTATCATCGGGGTGTTGAAAAGATATATATATTCAAATAAACAAATTATCATCTGAACATCTAATTAGTTTGTATCATCATTACTTTCACTTATAGCACATTCCCTGATTCAACAAAAACGGCGGATGCTGTTCAGCGAGTAAGATGTCAATATGAATTTAGAGTTCCGACTGAAGCTTTCCCTACTGTACAAAAAGAGTGAAAAACATATCAGACTTATACAGAAACTCATGAGATTTGTGTTTGTTTAATCTAGTTTTCGTAAATATATAAACACATTATTTGACACAAAATTTATTTGTTCCTGCCTCTTAGCTTCATCTTTGATCTACTTTGAATTGTTACAAATATTTAAAAAAAAAATTATGTGATATAGAACTTAGATATGAGTATTCACATAGGTTAGAAAACATGAACATCATAATAACTTGCCAGTTGATTGTATTTCGTCCAAGTATTATAAATTGTTTATATATGTCCAATTATTATTGCTTGTTAATATATGAATGTTACAGAATCTTATTGAATGATTCTTTTTCTGTCTCCATAGTATCACAGGCTCTATTGCTTTAATAAAAATGTTTTACAGGAAAATCAGTCATTAAACTTTTACATTCGAATACCATCAGAACTACAATAATATAATGAATAAATATATAATTATTCACCTATTTATTACTAACCAGAAGATTCTAAGCGGTAACCAGAGACACGAAGGTTTTAGTATCCATGCCAACATCTAATAACGTGTTTGGATGTAGACATTGCCTTTTTGACTAATTTCTTGAAGTGCATATCACCTAAATACGCTCTAAAAAATGAACCACAAAAATATCGAAAATATTGCTTAACATGGCTAAATAAGGAAGAACAGACGAACAAGTTCAGTTTTTGATGAATAAATAAAAGTAAAAAAAATATTTTTGTTTTAGAGTTAACTTCATGCAATGAAAATGTAATAAACGGACGAATTTAGACGTTGCATACGTTGTTGGGGTCACATTCGATTGAACCGAGCTGGTAACGAAAATCGAACTTTTGCTGTTAGAATGTGGAGTTATCAAAGGCAATATAGATATTAAAATGTTCGCAAATGGTTGCTGTTCTAGGATTACAATCATAAATCTTTGAAAGATGCCTTTAATTGTGGAGAGAAAGCATTAAAACATTTTTCGATTACAAGAAAGTCCATTTTTATGTGTGGGCGGATAACATTAAGAAATACTTCCTTTCCATTTCACTAATATATCTAAGTTGTTTCTAGGCAAATTTTAATAAAACCTACTGTTTTGGAAAGAGCAGTTTTTCCTGCAGACGATGTCATATTTTTCATTACGTAATGATAAGATCAAAGCGTATTATAATATCACAAATGTCACCCCTTTGATTTGGACATTGCAAAAATAAAACCGATTTGACAAAATGTTAGACACTTTTTTTTTAACTATGCGAACAGCATTTTGTAATCGGGACTTTAATTAACTATATTGACAATTTATTACATAAACCTAATGAAAATATATATAAAATATTCAATCAGTCTTTTCGTTAAAAACCTTTTTGTCCATATTTCAATTATGTCACAAATCTTCATTTTTTCGACGTTGGCCATTGGCTATTTCCTTGCTTACGGTGGTAAAATATAACAACAAATAGTATTTTTACTAAAGTTTATTCACGCTTAAAGGACTCTATCAATATCAAGAATATCATGTTAATTCTAAAAAATAATGAGTTTTATTGTCTAATAGTAGATAAACACGCACGTATGTTGTGATGTCACGTGGTGTTTTCCAGACGTTTTTTTACACGTTGCGTGCTACACAGTCTTTATTAAAAGCTTTCTTAGTTAGCTTTAAGTGAATTAATAACTAAAAAATTGTGAATTTTACATGTATATATGCTGCAGACAGTATATTCTAAAATAATGGATCAGCGTACCTGCATCAAAGTATGTTGAAATGTGTAGACACGCGCGCTTGAACATTCGCGAGTGAACTATTGTAAAATCAACGTATTTCGTGATCGTTTAATTACCTCTTGACAATTATTTCAGCTATAAGATATAATAAGCTGTACAAATATTGCAAAAATATTTTTTTGATTTTTTTATTTTCAAATTGGACGAAAAAAAAAAAAACAAAACAAATCAAAACAAAATGATTTATTCTGGTGTGGCCTTTGTCACCCATTATAACTCGAAAACCGTAAGAGATATCAAAAATTTGACTGTAAAATGCAGGCAGGATTATTAATGAGGAATCCAATGAAGAATCCAATGAAATAAAAAAAAATTCGAAATCTGACCAAAAAATAAAAGAAAGAAAAAAAGGAAATTGTTTTCGATGTTGCCGAACTTTGAAAACGGTCCAAAGCACATACAATCTGCTGTACATTTGTTTAGCCGAATTAAATAAAGAACACATTCAAAATAGAATACATAAAATCGAAAAAAAAAAAAAAACAATCAACATAAGTTTTAATAAAATCCGTATTTTTATTTTTATTTTTTTGTATTTTTACCCTTTTTGACCCCTTTTTCTAAAGCGGCAGGGGCAACAAAGTTCACATTAAATAGGAATCTTCTTAGTTGTTGGTAAAATTATATCAACATCTAAGAACAATTCGTCCACCACAACGACGACTGTGCCATAACCGCAAGTTTTTTTCGTCGTATGACAAACTCAGGAGATTTCGCTCTCAAATTTTATCAAAGAGGGAGATTTTCCAATGTTTCGTTTTCTCGAAATGTTTAGAAACGGACCATATAAAATTCCGAAATGAGTACTTGTATTCGGAAGTGTCAACTTGCATTTACATTAGCATAATTAGAAATATAAACCAAATAGAAAAGATTCACTTTATAAGTTTTCACAATGAAATATAAACCAAATAGAAAAGATTCACTTTAAACACTTTAACAATATGATATCCGGGGGGGGGTGGTGGTGCTACTGACTTTTTTGCTTGTAGGTTTGTTGGCTTTCTGTTTTAGTGAGGGTGTTTGACTTTTTTTTAGCGCGTCAAGAAATTTGTTTTCATATTTTTCTAACATTTTTCTCACAGGATAAAATTTCCTTGCAATCATTTTTAAATGGTTTATGCCAAACTATTTACCATATCAGGATGTAATCTGATCATTTCAATTGACCAAAACGTACGCAAAATCAATATCGAATCGGATAATTAAATAATGAAACATGTCGAGTGTGTTATTTTATGTAATAAAATTAATAAGCACACTTCATTTCCGTGTAACAATTGCAGACAGATGTACGTCTCAATACAAAAAAGACGACAGCTACATAAGGCAGTCACATGCAGCAAAGAACATGAAATTGTCAAAATAGCACTCACGTTCATAGATCTCATTTAAATGATCATTAGTTAGCCGCATCCACAAAATAATAACGATAGTAATCATGATAATAATTACTAATTGTGTGGACCAGGTGCTTCGGTAGGTAAATTGTCTGTTTTACAATATCACGCCCGGGATGGTTGAAAGAGGAAAAATAACAATGAAACGGTGAACAAATCGGTTCCTCTAGGGCAGGCGTACTCTGTTATTCCAGATACACATGCTTTCATGTGAAGGTACACCAACGGTGAACAAATTGTTTCTTGTACTGAAAGCATTCTCTGTTATTCTAGAAACACCTGCTGACTTGCTCATAAATTGTCCTGTGTGGGGTAGGTCAATTAATAAAGGAAAACTATGACACGGTTGTTCTAATGGTGCAGATGAATACGCCGTAATAGTTCACAAATTCATGGAGAAATTTTTGTAGAGACGAATTTAATCTTGTAGAAACCTAGATATATTCAGGAAGCGTTTTCATAATTTCGACAACTCCACACGAAGAGATATTGTCACAAATAAATGAAATACTAAAGTTAATGAATTTTGTTTGTATATTTTAGTCTTTATTTTTTTTCTTTCTACCGGTCTCTTAGAGTAGGCTAAGATACGAGGTTGTATACAGATATAGGATAAAAACTTTAAATCTATCAGCCTTAATTTAGATGGTTTAGTTGCAGCAGTTGCTATAAAGAATAACTGTTAGGCAACAAAACGAACAGGCTTTATCTCACACAATATTATCAATTCGAAAGATGTACGAAACTAACGTTTCCAAACAACATTTATGTTTGTATCAAGTAAGTTTTAAAATCTTCAACATAAACGCTCATTAAAGTTGATTTTTTTTATTGTTAAATACCCATATATTGATCAAGGGGTTATGTTTGGTTTGTTTTGTTTTGTTTTGTTTTTTTTTATTTTTTTATGTCTAAACCATTAATCGTAAATATTTTTCAGTGTTTATTACAGCTAAAACTATATTCACTCCAAAAGGAAGGTACATGTAGTAAATTAGTAAACAGTGCTTTACTGTTTCATTATAAAACTTTAGCTCTCTGCATCCTTAAGTGTTACTCTTTACATTATTATGTTTTTTCATGTGTTTTCCTTCAATTCAAACGTCTGTATTAACGCAAAATGACATTTTCATTACAAATAAACTATTTTATCACTTTTTTAACAAAATGCGCTAACTGTAGAAGTAATGTTGCACGCAGGTCATCGGGCCATTTACCTCCTTTGCATCAGCATTACATAATATCATAAACTTTGCCTGGGGAGGGAATGCAACCCACATGCGCAACCACAGTAGTTGATTCAATATAGCATTAGACAGGATATAAGCATAATGTTTTGAAAAGAAAGAAAATATTGAATTCTTCAAATAGAATACTATACCTTTTTTTCTGTTTTGATACATCAACTTGATAATTGCATGTAACGTTTTCAAAACTGTTCTTAATAAAATAGTGACCTTATACCCAATCTATTAGTTTGTTTTATAATCCGTATCCAAGCAGGAAAATTACACCTAACTAATCGGTCTGAAAATGCTGCTGCATATCCTTATGTAAAATACAACAAACACGTGTAACAATTAAGAATAAAACAGCTACACTAAACATGTAAGTATTTATAACTCACAAAATATAACTTATTATATTCATATTTCATATACTACTATTATAAATAGTCAGTACTTTTAATTAATGTCCACAACCTAATTTATTTAACCAAATGCAAAAAAATGTTTTAAAGTATTTTTGAAACCACTGTATCTACATTTGTTATCTTGTTTTTTTTTTATTTTGTTTTGGTTTGTTTTGTTTTGTTTTGTTTAGTTTTTTTGTTTTATGTTTTTGTGTTTTTGTTTTTCTTTCTTTTTTGTACATTTACAGGTATAGTTCGTGGAAATATTTGTAGTATACATAAACGATGTTCCATATCACACCAGTCATTCTGTATTAAAATTAAAGTAGTACTCGCTCTGATCTACCGTAACCTTGAATAATAAGACTTTATGAGTAGATTGCAACTGCTGATAACCACCTAAAGGCCAAGTCACATCATCTGACTTGGGCAGAAAAACATCTGGCCACTAAAAGTTAAATTTCTGGTCATAAGCGTCTAACCTGAAATACAAAATGTCAAATATGATTCGACTTTAGAAAATGAAGTCACAACCTTTGAAATTTTAAACAGAAAACAAGTTTATCGTCAAGTACATTGTGTGTACAAATGTATCCAACTAACAATCTAAGATTTCCATTATGTTTTAAATAGTGAATTTAACTATGTGATGATAAAATACATTCATGCACAAAACATGTCTTATCTACAGAACTCTAAAAGTTAACTTAGCCAGCTATAGAAGCAAAAACAGATAATTCCATCCATAAGTTTCTCATTGTGCAATGTCCAGTTGTCTTAAGTGTAATTATTTCCACACAAAACGTACCAAAGGATACAAATCATTGATCGTGAGTTTATCCAACATTTGGACGTTACCAGTGCAGTGTACTGCCAATCTATCATGATGACCGCTGATTTAATATTACTGACCATAATTAAAGTAAGGAACACTGTGTAAAAAAAAAAAACATTCAAGTACCTTTCTACAAGATTCTGTTTTCTCACATGAGCAGTAGCACCTCGGATAACGAGCTTTTCTTTTCAGTTGCAGTCCAGTCCATTCAATGTGCGTCCTCACTGTTTATCCGTAACCTTTTGCACCACCTTCAGGGAAAAGCTGTGAAATGTCGCTAATTAGTTTGCGGTCTCATTGGGGAATGAAAGAACAGAAAACATTTTGCCGTGAATGTGAAAAGAATTAAGAACTATCCTATCGATCAATGATTAAATTACAGAAAACACTAGGAAAGAATCATGTTTATGTACTATGTGTTAGTCTTGTTTTTAGATATAAATAACAAGAATGAATTGTAAGAATGGAGACGGTTAAAATTATAGAAATGCTTTGATTGTATTTCTTTATTATCAAATGCTGTGTTGTGTCTCCTAGTAGTGATATACATATAAATATGTTTTATCAAGGTTACGGTTTTTTTTATCAACCAACTATTCAACATAGATTGTGAATAACCAAAAAAACATTTTAGAAAGGTTTGAAAAATTCCAAACGACGTTAGAACTGTCAAATTTGCGATGCAAATTTTTGGTCGTTCCCTCCGAATTTGGGAATTTTCAGAACTTTCTATACGTTTACATATCTTCCCTGTATCAATGTGATCCGATGGAGCAGTGTAGTGAATAGAGTCGTCACATTCTGAGACGTTTGTATAATATTGATTTGTTGTTGCATACATCATTAATTTGATCCTCTATCCTACATAATAACATCTAAATGAACTGTCCCGTACTACCATACATCGTATACTAAGTTACAGCCCTAGATTAATCCAACGAGGAGGAATGACCCGGTCAGCGAAAGCTATATTTTGTATAGCCTTGCTGGCCGAGTAGTCTAGGGCGCTGGATACATTTAGTTGAAAGAACCGAATTTGCTGTTTTTGTTGCTGTTTTGTTTTGTTGTTGTTGCCAAATTGGGGGTGGGTACATTCAGACCACTCAATTATCAGCCAGTTTGCTGCTTCTGAATTGAATATCAACAGTTTTAGAATTTCAACATACAATCATTTTTAAGCAGGTTTCAACAAACAGTCGTATATTGACGCAACGAAATTTGATATAGTTCATATAGCACACAAACTTTCAAAACCTGGTTGTTAGATCTTTTGTCTTCGTCTTATTTCAAAATTTTATGAATATTATTATTATTTTTTAAATATATATAAAATAACTGTACTGATTTCTGCAATCCTGTAGCTACATAATCCTGTCCGAGTAACCTAAATTCTTCAACCTTCTCCTTTTGTTACGAAAACAAGTTAATTCATTTGTATATATAGGTATCATCAGGTACTCCAATGTCTCAGTATTTTAATGGTACCAAGTAATTTAAGATTATTGAGTTATATGCAATGTGTGTACCCATATCCTACCCGCCAATCACTTAAATTGACATATTTGTCAGTGTCAATAACCATTATCTATGTTTCAGTACTTTAGGGGTTTTGTCAATTACAAATACAAATATATAGTTACCTTTACTAAATTACTCAAGTGTTGGTAAAAGCATTTAGGATATTTTAAAAAGGTTAGTTACATTTGTATACAATATAAGCAATGATCTTTATCTGAAAAGAAACGAAAATAGATTTATTCATAACAGATATTTCCCAATCTCCCCAATGTTCATAGGAGCATTCAAAGAGTAATCAAGAGAACAAAGATTCTAGCGGAAATAATTTTTTATCCCTTTTTTTTATCTATTCGACCGGCGGCATTTATAGAAGATTTTAGGCCCTTGTGGTGTACTATTCTTGAACCAAGTATCAACTTTCTACGATTTTGTTACCAATTTTGAAATGCTGCTATCTTGAAACGAATACCTTTTTGGGTGTTTAAGAATGACATTCCATAGCTTAAAAAGGTGTCCTGTTTTGAGCCATTTGTGGTTGCATTAGATTTAACTTAAATTTTCAAGAACAATCGCGAACAATTGTAGGTAAGACAAAAGAAAAATAATAACCAAACGTGAAAACAAGACATTGGGGGAAAATGATTATAACTATATCGAGAACAAATCATAACTTCTAATTTGCTACATTAACATCGCTTAGCAATGTGCATAGTTTTATACAAAAAGCTTCAAAACAAAATTTGACATATTCAACTGAACAACCATGACTTTAAGGAGATAGACCTAGGGTAAGGACATAACTCATGAAGTCAGTGATATGTTTGTACTACATTCAATTTCACTTAAGTCTTTCAAGCTTTTATTTGAAACAGAAAGAAATCAGGCCAAGTTACTTTGATGCTTACATGATATTGATGTAAAATGCTGAATGCAAACGTTCCAATGATTTGTATGAGATGTGTCCCTTACCCCAGGTCTACCGCCTTAAATACATGTATGTAATTTTTCTAAATTGTATCTGCAACAATTAGTTCAGTTTATTTTCGATAAATAAGTAATGTAACAGAGGATTCTCTAAATCAAACGTACAACAGCTTATTTGATTCCTTGAAATTAACCCTAGAAAATTTCTCAAAACTGGCTCATCATATTTGATAATGTAAAAATAGAACTAGAATCTTTACTCTAGTATACTTTTGACAGAAACAGCTTCTACTATGAATTAGACGACAAGTTTTCGGTCCTTGTGTATAGCAAAAAAAAAACAATAACTTTGTAACAATGTAAATGTCAAACTGTCTGTGAGCATGCAAAACGCATAATTTTGATAGTTGCTCTGTTACAATTATAAAAGTCGAAAGGAGGTAACGATGTTTAGAGCCAGAAATCTACCTTCTTTTTGGATCAGTCTATCGCGAAGCTCCTGCAAAAGATGGTGAATAAATGGAAGAAACATGGCTCTTTTCCAATACTGATTATGGTCTTGTGCCGGAACATTCACACGATGTTGTTGTCTACAAGCTCTCCGAGAAACACAGAAAATCACTTCTACACTGTTTCCGATCGTAACCTCTCGTTCATTGTTACTATCTCGCTTTTCCTGCAACAGCACGCATATTTGAAACAACGATTTAAACTGATTCAAGTTCGTAGGAGCCTTTCCTGTTGTTTTACCTGCCTCAGCAAAACCTGTTACAACACGATTTCGGATTTGATCGGCATAGATCTCTATTATTCAATTTTGAATCCTTGAATATTTTATCAGAAGTCATTAACTATGAAGCAATTACTTTGTTGGAAAGACCAATTTTGAGCAATCTTTATCAACAGTTCCATTTTGAATTCATCATTCTTTATTATTACGATAGATATTTCGTTGCATTATCATATTTACGTATAAATCGTAATAAATCAAGAACAAAACTGTTCAAATCGATGGAACAAGGCTTAAGTGAGAGGTAATTGCACATTTCTTGAGGTCAAACTTGCCACCATGGAATCAATTAATACTGCAAGATTTAGTTCTTTGAAGTCATTATCAAACGCGGCCAGCTTTTTGTATTGACAGGTAAAACATTTAAACCGTATAAACAAGAGGATTCAGACACAAATATATTTACATCGTTGTTAAATCTCATACATTTTAAAATTAAAAATTCACTTATTATGATATATAGAGGCAACGGTACATAGATGATGTTACCTTTGCCAACAGTCAAGTAGTTAACCATTGCCCACCCTCTCTATCTCGATTTTATTTTACAAAAAAAGCTCGAGCTCCCGAGCTTCCGCCTTGCTACGTACACACGTGCAGGATATAAAAAAGCAACCCGGATATGTGAAGCAGATACTTGACAGTGATGCATGTGAAGGTATTGTTTTATGTTGTATGTTTTAACTTGGCTACGATTGTACTTTCAAGGTAAGAAAAGAACAATTTGACTTAAATTCATTTCTCAAGGGATAAAGAATGTGCCAAAAATATAATGAAATAGGGGAAAAATCATTACCATTCTTAAACAATATCGTGAAAAATAGAACTTACTACATATCATATCAGTACACTCTACTTGTCAGAAGTACATGAACACGTATTGCATCCATCTCCAGGCGGAAAGCTTTCCCCTATTTGATACGATTGACCATTAAAGTAACAGTCTGAAAAATACAAAAGAATGTACTATTTTAGAGTGAATTACATAGTATTGTTTTCTTTCAACTGATCATTTATGTTAATTGATAGATAAGCGATTGCTGCCCAATCAGTAAATGCAAAAAAAATATTAATCCAGTAATATATATATATATATATTGCAAATTTTGATATGGTGTACACGTGTTGTAATTGGTAACACTATAATATATATAAGTTCCCAATGCAAAAATTAAATGTATACAAGTGATACTCAAAACCAAAACTATTGAACTATTGTAATATGAAGCGAGGGGTTCTACCATGTACTTTACAAGAAATGAAGCCTCTGAGATTTAGGTATTTTGAAATTTATTTGTACATGTAATACTGAAAATTTTGATTGATATGATGAGTAAAATCTGATGCAAATTCTGACAACTGGGATGGTAAATACCCTCTGAGAACTCATATCCACCATCAGCAGCAGTGACCGAGTGTTTGTTGAATTTAAAATAAGCAACTATTTATACCTTTTGTTTTGTTTTGTTTTGATGTTTTTGTTTTTGTTTTTGTTTTGATTTTGTTTTGTTTTTTTGTTGTTTTTGTTTTTGTTTTGTTTTGGTTTTTTTTTTTGTTCTTTTTGTTTTGGTTTTTTTTTGTTCTTTTTGTTTTGTACTGTTTTTGTTGTTGTTTGTGTTTGTTTGTTTTTTTTTTTTCTCAACTTCTAACATTGATCAAATGATTTGCTATTTATCTTATTGGCGTTGACTAAATCAGATATAACCGTGCATCTACCATATGTATTTTTTATTTAATAAATAGGAGTGTCAAGACTTGTTTTTAAAAGGAGTATGGTAGAGAGAGCGGTATAGAGTATAGTTTAGCTCGAATGTGATGAAGTCCAAGAGGTTTTGTATGAAAGGTAGAAAACCATCTATGGAGACATCATGTATCTTCGGTGACGTATAGTGGCGATACCCATGACTCCTTTTCCGTCTTGGATTTTTGTCAAATAAATTCATCACATTTATTCTATTGTTTTATTGGCTTGAAAGGTTTTCTATACTTTTGATGTTGTCATTGCCTCCGTAGGATATTGCAGTACCTAGTCTACGTATCCAGTATTTCCCTCTTTCCCGACAATAGCCTTTACTTATGACTTGACTGTTCGTTTGGTGATAATTTTCTTTTTTTTAGAATACGAACTGTCATAGAGAATGATTTTGTTGATGAAAATGTTGATATACTGTCGGGAATATGTTGGTATTGATTCCATGACAGCATATTGATCGTTTGTTTGTTTGTCTTGTGTTTCGCCGACATATACTAGACCGAATGAGTTGCATTCTAATCCATATATTAATATTGAATTTTTCGTTTTGCAACTTAAGTCATCATGACTTCTTGAGTGAAAGGTTTTGTTCGTAAGGGTACTAATAAAGAAAGAGTCGGTTATTAGAATGTTGAATGTTTTGCAATTGTTAATATCACATTGTGATATAGTACAATGTGGTTAGTCATCGTTGTAGTCAAATATATCATTTAAAGTAATGGAAGATGGTTTGATTACATTGACAAAGTTAGATTTTTTCTACCGGAACAGATGGTCTGCAGACTGTACGTGCGATTGGGTACTTTTGTTGCATAGACCTCCACTACATCATTCCGTTTACAGATATAACTTTTCTTTAAGTATTCAATTACTGAATAATATCAAGAATACATTAAGTTCAAGAAGAAATGAGATAAACAAATAGCGAAAACAATACCGGAAATATTTATGAACTTACATTGTTTGGAAAGAATTGATCTTGATAACTACATATCTTAATCAATTTTAAAATCTTTATGTTCTGCAAAAATGAATATTTGTGAAAATATTTTTTGGGTATCGGGAAATGGTTTGTATGGGTAACATAATTTTAATCAGTAGATTTCAAGTTGTACTCGATATATTTAAACGTACATTAATTTAGTTAGACGCTGTTTGGATCTAGGTAGATGAATTAGTCTTGTTGTAGTCGCTGCATCTTCATTCTATCGTCAGATATACTAATCGTTTAAACGTCTGGGTAAGAAGATAGTCGTTAAAATAAGTATTATATAAAATGTTGTAAAGGTGACTTGGCAGAGTTCACAAAAGGGTGATTTGGTGCCAATTCAACAGAAACAATTATTTTAGTGTTCATATTTTCGATTTAAACTACTTACACTTTATATTTTACTGATATGCTTCGCAAATATCATCATTAAATATAAAAGAACACACATGCAGTCATTTAATCAATAATTTTAACCTTGGTAACTGTTTGCAAGCATATACGGGAACGTATTGAAACGTAATCCGACCTATTGATAAAGCGACCAAATACTGTACATTTAAACCTGTATAAGAAGGTTTATAGTGTTAGTAATGTCAAGACATGATTGATTGATTGATTGATTAATTGATTGTAGGGGTTTAACGCCCGAGCAGCACTATTTCAGCTATTTTCAGGCGATGAACATGAAAAAGATGATGACATAGAAAATGGGATGCGTCACAAGGATAATAGGGTCGACAAATTTTGATTGCCACTAGAAACAGGGTGGGATAGGTAGGGACGGGCAATTTAGCCTCCTGTGGCGGAGCGCAACAATTCCTACTCCTAGCGAATACCACAGCAGACGTCTTCCATGTTCGAGGTATGTGGCATCTTCCCCAACATATGAATGGTGCATCACTATGATTGGCGGAAAATTTTCCGTATTATAGCCTGACAACCCCGGGATGTATCAGGCCAGAGGTACCCCATTCCAGCACCTGGGCATACAACCCAGTTGCTCTTTGGACAGAGCACTCTAGCCCCAGGCTAGGGTTTGATCACTATTTAGTCGTCTTTTACGACAAGCTTAGCGCTGCTGCAGGCCTATTCCTTTGACACCCGGACAAGCACGGGGCTCAAATAAATAAAGAAATAAAATTAATACATGTCATGTAATACAATTTGCCAAACGCCTGTTTTGTCATGATATTATTATTGAATAAGTAAAACATAGGAGCTCAGAACATCACAGTTTTGCTTCATTTACAAACCTAATTCCCCATTGCAGCAATAACTCTCGAGTAAAAATTCAAGCCTAATTTCTGCAAACTAAACCGATATTATTTGCTTTTACAATCATAAATGACAATCTATTTATTTTGTCTATACATAAACCATGAAATAAAAGTTTATATAACATGGAATCGCAGTTTTCTATTTATCGATCGTGCGAAATTTGAGACATTTCATTATTTAAACAAAGAAACAGCACAACAATGAGAAGAACATAAACACATGAAAAATGACATACAGTTGTCATTATCAAACTGTAAAGTATTTTAGTTGTATATGCTTAATCAGTTCTACTGTTGACCTGTTTTATTATTTTTTAACAAAAACCAGTTACCCCTTTAATCACCTTGATAACCATATAACTTATTTTATTTCATAAAATAAAGGAACACGATAAACTATATAGTGAAATTGTGAAAAAAAATGTTCCTAAGACATAATTGTTAAAAAGGGATGTCTTAAATCAAAAAGTTATTTTCATATTTCTCTTCTATCTGCAAAGTTGATATTTTCATTTGAAGTGTTTGAAACTTGTCATTCTCAGATCAAAACCTGGTCAAAGCTTAGTTTGAGTATTACCCCTTTGTACTAACAAAACTAGCTTGCGACATTCGATGACATTGTTAATTTATATATCTTTAATAGGTAAATTAAGATACTAATACATGCTTACGTGCTTACTGTATGGCTGGCAAATTGTATGTTTATAGTTTTGTTGAAGAAAAGCGAATAATATATAATTTATAGTATCATTTCCAACACAACAACCATAAACACTTTGTATAGCAAATGTGCTTATCATTTTAGATCGCCGATACACGTCTTTTTATTTTTTTGTTTTTTTTTTAAGAACAGAGGTGAAACACTAATGATTATAAGGTATCCATTTAAGTATATATAATGTATGAAAATATTTTTATTATAGACTATGCCTGATCTTTATCATGAAAAGAGGAGGATTTTTAACTTCAAGAAACCTACACGTTTTTGAAATTCAAATTCAATACGATCAAACTGATAGAACACTTCGTTACATCTACGACAGGACTGGACCGATGCATTGTGCTTAGAATGGAAGCTGCAAGGATGAACCACTTTAATTATCTAAACGAGTTAATGTTTCCAGAAATGTTCAAATAAAAACAGCTGGATGGGATGGTCCTTTGCCTTATAGTGCCGCTTATGCAAGCTTGGTGGCATCTGGTATTAGAAGTTTCGCAATTGAAATTTGCGAAGTGATAGGCTCGAGTCTTGTATCTCTTATGAGAGATCACTCATCAGAAGGAAAAGAAAACATAAATATTGAGTCAATCGGGAATAACATTGACATAGAATTACCTTTGAAGTAACGGACTATACTAACCATGCTCATCATACCCGTAGGTTTGTTTTGTATGACAATACTTCGGCCATTGAGATCAATGATAATCAAATTGGCGTGTTGAAACGGCTTCGAATGCAAGTAATTACCAATGGCAAGCCAATCACGAGAAACTGTGTTATTCTTGGTCTCAAAAATATTTTAATGATTAATACAAGAAAAACAATCCCTTTCGTCCAATCAAACTTGACACATATACACATATAATGATATAGTTTGGGTAAATGATCAGATTTTCGGCATTCTACCAATAAATGGTACACTGAATATTAATGGGATAAATAGGATTTTCTATTCTATACTATACTAAGAAATGGAAAACATGTCTCCTCCGGTCGCGTTGAAAAGTTGACTTCGAAGGCTCTCTGTACGTATCCATCAATGAGGGACGAGTGTACTCTTCATTTGCAAGCTAGGGACATTATGAACCGTACTCTCAGTGTTTCGCTTTTAATTGACCGTCATGCACCAGAAGTATATGACATTTGGTTAATCCGAGGCGGAAAAGAACAGCTATTTGTTCATGATATTAACTACTTAACCCATTTTAACATACATGGTTTTTTTTGTTTTTTATTTGTTTTTTTTTTTTTTGTTTTTTGTTTTTTTTTGTTTTTTTTTTTTTTTTTTGGGGGGGGGGGGGTGTTCTGAATTTAACGTTTTCCTATTTCAAACTAACCTTCTTTTTTAATATATTGAAGCATTTAGTTTCTATAAGTCATGTATGTCTATATGACCTGAAACGTTTTAGTATCGGCAACTTCGACACTATTGTTAAGAAAACAATAGCAAACACAACGACATTACAATATCCAAATGAAGAGGGACAATATATTGTGTCTGTGATAACATATAACAAAGAAATGTGTCCTTCGGCGGTAATTTTGCAGTTAACAAATCGTCAGAATCAAAGAACGTGTCGCTGCAAAATGGTAAATGTATCTTATGAACGATTGCAAATACTTAAACACTAAGAACATTTAAATAGAGATATATAAAGAAATATGGGGATGATCTGTCCTTTTGAGATATAAAACACAGTTTTGTAGCAACGCCATACTTCTATGAATTGAAGTTAGGCCGAACATATCAAATACAAGTTGATTTATGCATTAAAGTGAATTGTAACCTACGTCTTTGTCACATATTATTCTAAGCATCTAAAGACAAATCACCGTAACTTGATTTGATAGGAGTTGGTTTTGTATTAATACACAAAGTTTGCCAGAAGACTTTTTGAAGCAAACAATATCGCCCTACTCAGAGACACCACTTAGATAATAAAATTTTACATATTATGTTGTAGATGGTGGGAGTCAAGTGACGATAATAGCTGGTACGATCATTGGAGTTGTTGCCATTTTCTGTATCGCCCTGCTCATATTTCGATTAAAAAGGACAGGTGTTGAACTAATTTATTTTCGCTTTGTATCAAAATAGTCAATTAGTCAACCCTGAGTAAAAGAAATTTTCAAGAGAAGTTAAATTATTTCAGAACACGTTTCAGGTTTGAGTGTTCTATCAGATTTTTAGAATTTCATCTAATATCACCGAAAAATAAATTAAATTGTCAAAGATTTTCAATTGATTATTCACTTTTGTGCAATGTTGATTAACCAGGTAAGCAATTTAATATAAAATAATGAAATCGATTATAATGCGATTATGTTTATACATATTAGAATGATCAGTCGATAATGATAAAAATAAACAAAACAAGTGCGACCCCTGAATGTGGCTTTAAAGAATGACGTGGACGTGTATTTATTAACAGAAGGGATAGTATAAACGGTAAATGTGTCAACAAGACAACAATTAATAGTAAAATGTCATCAAAATATTTTCAATGGTTCTTCATTGGATGGTTCCAATTATCGGTATCTCCCTTCGATTGCGCAGTGAAGCGGCGAATATGCCGGTTTAGCAAATGGACATCACATTATGTCCTATTTATTTAAAAAAAAATACAAAATTAATATTTTCAAGATAAACAAAGTTTTAAGTTCCGTGACCCTGGAAAACCACAATGTATGCGGTCATGTAAATCTTGTTAAAAATGCAAATAAAGTGAATTATGTCATAAAGTAAGAATTTCATTGGACTTCACAATTTGTGCTATTTGTAACTATAGAAACATCTAGTTTAATATCCACATGTAATGTAATGATTATTTGGATAGATTTTGTTCGGATTTACTTTCATCTCTACCATTCACCCTCTGAAATAGATAAGGCTATGCTCTAATCGTATTGATGTTAATCTAGTAGTATGATCTCTAAGCGTTTTTGCATTTAATATTAATTTTTTACGTAATCAAGATATAACTTGTAAAATGAGTTAAACCGTAGTTTTCATTTGCCCAATCCTGAAACAAGGTGAGACAAGAATAATTGCGCATTGATGCTTACTCTATGTAATGGTCTATAAAACTACAATAATGTGGTCCTCATTGGCTATTAATACTTCTAATAAATTATATTCAAGTATTTTGTTTTGTGCTGTTCAGTGTTTGTGCATTTCCTTGTCCAGTCAGATCTGTACATTTGAGGAAAATATATTAATCCCCCACTATATCAAGAACAATAAATTTTTGTAAAGAGCTTATTTTATGCACAATCTTTTTTTTTTTATCTCAACAGTGTAATGAACAAATGAACATGTAAGGCTTGTTATGAGGTACTGTGTGGGTTATCTTCTATCTAATGTTTTGCTTTTAAAGACTGCTACCTCAGTCGATTCGTCCGTCTGTTAATGTGAAAGAGTAATCAAGGGAACCAATGGTATATCGGCAATCAAAAAAAAAAATGTAATCCAGGGACAAAGACCAGACATGGAAAACAGACACACACAACAAAGAACATAAAGTAACTAAAATCATACATACAAAGTAACAAAAGCAAATGAGCAACTCGGACTCCACTAAACACTGGGAGCATGGACCAGATGCACCGGTAGGGTAAGCGTCCTCAGCTTTTCTAGAAACACCCACCGAGTTGCTCATAAAAAGTCAAGTCCAGGGTAGACAAAGGGAAAGGAAAACTATGACCAAAGTAGAAAATATTCACTGTCTATACATGGATTAACAAAGCTTTAAACATTAAATAAAAGAAATGATGAAATGTAAATTGTTAAATTTTCAGATGTAGTATGAGTTAAATGAAAGGAAATAAAAGTGCATTTCTATATTCTGTTGGTGTGTCGAAACTCGAAAAGTAGCCAGTGGATCCTTGATTTGAATTAAATGTTTCATTGTATTTTTCTGCACTTTTCTAAATATAAAAATGGATAGAAAAAGTACAAAAAGAGCGAGGAAAGACCTTAAGGTATGAATGGGGGACGAAGATAAAGCAAAACCATCCACATCAAAACTGGACGGGTAATAATAAGAAAAATAAAATGATTTAGCATGCAATGCAATAGCTATTTTTATTAAAATATTCTCTCGTCATTTTTAAGGAAAATTAATAAACTTTACAGTTGCCTTATTTCTCTTTTTGTGATTTTTTTTCTATTCCGGTCGAAAATGCCTATTATGAGTGATTGGATCCAAACAGGTTAAATTTTGGTGTTTATGGCGCTTTCGTCGCTAAGTTACAATAATTTCTAACAAAAAGCTTCTATACAAATTAAAAATTGTCGTGAAGTTACGTGCATCATTTATAGTCCTTTGACTGGGAAGGTCCAGGTGCAACCCCTACCCTCCAACTTATACACCAAAATTTTATTTTCAGGTTCCTTTATACTCCCATAATTAAACCAATTTTTCGTAAGGAATATTCTTGGATTATTCTTCAATATATGTCTGTACTTGTATCCCACAGACACAGAAAAACATGCTTTCGTTACTTTGTTACTCAGATATTCGATCGTCGAGTTCTCCAAAGGACATCATGAGTAAAGAAACCTACTATATAAGTATCATCACATAGCACAATGTCTCAGTTTTCAATCATACCAAAACGTTAACCCATAGATTATCTATGCCTTAGAATAAATTAGTAGTTTCTGTTAAGTACCATTGCAGTCGATACTTGTGAAGTTATTTTAATGACTTATAGCGATTTTCATAGTCAAAATTTATCAAAATGTTAAAAAATGTATCCCGTATATCGTCATAATAAGACCTGTACCAAGGTTAATGTTGTACATTATGTTCTGTTAAACCCCTTTATAAGATCTGTACCCTGGTGAATGTTGCATATCAGGTCCCTTTTATCGTCATCATGAAACCTGTACCCTGGTGAATGTTATATATTACGTCCCGTGTATCCCCTTTATAGGACTTGTACCCTGGTGAATGTTGTATATTATGTTCTGCTGAACCCATTTATAAAACCTTAACCCTTGTGAATGTTGTATATCAGGTCCTGTATATCGCCATTATGAAACCTGTACCCTAATGAATGTTGTATATTATGTTCTGCTAAACCCCTTTATAAGATTTGTACCCTGATGAATGTTGCATATGAGGTCCCGTGAACGTGGACCGCCATTATGAAACCTATACCCTGGTGAATTTTGTATATCCGGTCCCGTTAAACTCCTTTATAGGACCTTTACCCTGGTGAATATTGTATATTTGGTCCCGTATATCGCCATTATGAAACATGTACCCTGGAGAATATTGTGTATTAGGTCCCGTAGACAGCCAATATGAAACTGATTAATGTTGCATATAAGGTTCCGTTGACCCCCCTGATAAGACCTGTACCCTGATGAATGTTATATATTAGGTTCCGTTTAACCCCTTTAAAATAACCTGTACCCTGGTGAATGTTGAAAAAAAAGTTCCGTTGAACCCCTTTATAAGACATCTTACCTGGTGAATGTTATATATTATATTCTGTTAAACCCCTTCATAAGATCTTCACCCTGGTGAATGTTGCATATTAGGTCCCGTATAACGCCATTATGAAACCTTTACCCTGGTGAATGTTGCATATTAGGTCCCGTATATCCCCCTTTATAGGATCTGTACCCTGGTGAATGTTGCATATTAGGTCCCGTGGACCGCCATTGTGAAACCTGTACCCCAGTGAATGTTGTATATTATGTGCTGTTGAACCCATTTATGAAATCTTTTCCCTGATGAATCTTGCATATCAGGTCCTATTTATCGCCATTATGAAACATGTTCCCTGGTGAATGTTCTATATTCGGTCCCTTTAAATGGGTGTCGCTATTTTTCACCTAATTAAACGTTGAAAAGTTCAAATATTTATTACTTGTGGTCGTTGGAAAGCTAAGACACTATATACTTGTATTTGATTATCCTGTTTGAAGTATGGTATATGAAAAAAAACTCCCAATTATATGTGAAATTGAAGAAAATATGAAATTCCGAAAATTCTCCATTTTATGAAAAACTCATTACTGTCTGAAAAATACGCGCCTGAAATGAGAAAGTATGTTGGGTACATCGCTTATTAAAATATTAGTACCCAGTATGTATATTGTACACCGTTTATATATCCAAAAAAGAACATTTGGGTTCATGTTGGGGTACTTCTGTCATGGGTAAGGGTGGCAACTTTTCACCTAACTTGACTTTATTAAAAAAGTTCAAATAATTTTTACTTGGGCTCATTTTGAAGTTAAGATACTACACTAATGTACCGTATCATACAAAAGCTTGTTTAAACTACGGTATTCTGAAACATGTACTATCTTTAATAAAGGTAGCCAACGCCGTTAAATTTGTTTTTTTACTTATAATTTTCATCAGGAAATAACCCATGGCACCCAATTTCAATTCCCTTTTTCGATCCCCACTAAGTTATCAGTAGTTGGGCAACTTGGAAACAGAATTTTGATCAGGTGACTAGCGTTTCCATGGAAGAGCGTCTTTAAGGTCAAAGGGTGAAAAACGAAACTATCGAATAATACAAAATTTGAGACGTTGTAGTTCAGTAATAACTTGTGGAGTCGACTATATGTGACTTTTGATCAAAAAATGGAAAATCCCGTTTTTTTTCTTCATTTTTTGATAAATTCTGACTAAATCGCCAAAATTCACCAAAAGAACCCCAGAAATAAAAAATATGATAATACTAAACAGCAAATACCAAAATTAGCCATTTTTTACTGAAGCATTAATATACTCTAGGGGTTTTGACATGGAAAAATATGTCAATTTAAGCGTCTTTTCAGCGGGGTAAAGGTTTTTTTTCATTTTATCTCAAAACCGTAACTGTTACCGCAACTTTCTTGAAAAAATTCTAAAGCTGAGAGCGATTTGCCTACATGATGATATATACATATGTCAGTTTACTTCGTTTTATAGAAAAAAGGTTCGTAGAATAAAAAAAAATAAAAATAGCTCAACGTGGTATACAAAGTAGCCAAAAATACAAAAATGCTTCAGGTGTCAATGGAAGTAGGTGCCCCTAGTAGGAAACTAAGCGCTTTTATATGGCACACAGGTGTCTGTGGGATAACTTGTATGACTTGGGCTATATAGCTTCTCAACTGGGAATTGTAGCTAGTTAAGAGGGACATGTATTTAAAAGCATGCTCTATTTCAATGATCGTGGTTTAAGTTTGAATGATTTGCCAGACAGTTTCGACTTGGAGATCTTTAAATTGAATTTCGAATTGAAAATTTAGAAACTGGGAACGGTCAACTTGTTGTTTGTAATTTAATTATGCAGTATGTTGGATGTTTTGTGTTAATTCATCTAGGTTTTCCATTTAAAACATCATCGAACCCGAATATTTCGCAAACTGGCGAACTGCATGCTACGATACATCACGACTTTTGTTGTCTGTTTATTAAATGTCCTTCGTAATCAGTATGGTGAATGTAAAAAAAAAATCAAAGAGTTCAATATTACCATTTACAACAATATGCTTGTGTTTAGGTACGTTTGAATTCGATCCCTGCACTTTCCTTTTACCCCTGCTTTTATCCCACATTTTTGCAATTTGACGATTATATGAGGCGTAAAATTCCAACGATTGATATAAATTGATTCAATACATGGGTACTTTGATTTAATAGGTAATCCCATATGAAAATCTGGAGAGTAGAGGAGTTTTTTTCGGCAGGGAATTTTGCGGCTGCTCAAGTCCACCAGAATGGTGCGAAATCTAGCATTCTTGGCATTTTCAAGCACTCAACACAAAAAATAGGCTATACCTTTAATTTTTGCAAATTGATTAGTGGGTCCACCTACGCATATCTACTTTTTCTCACTGCTACTTGATGTGGAAAGTTTCAATTTAAATCCTGGGTTTAAAAGAAATGATCTCTGTTTCGAAGTTCTGTTGTCATGAATATGCATATACCTAAAGGATGGTTAAGAAGATAAATTTCAAGCTTTCAAACAACTTTTATAACAAATGAAAACAAAAGTATCAGAAAATTGATTAATTTTCATTATTTCCTCCCAAACTGATGATTTGAATAAATTAATTAAGACATACAGTTACACAAAATTACAAATTTAAATAATACAAATCAGAAAATATATCAGCAGTGGCCGATCCAAAAGGGGTATAGGGGGTTGGCAGCCCCTTTGTATTGGAAAATTTGTCATTTTCGTGTGTAAAATTGACATAAAAATTGGAAATAATGTCCTAGTACTCACTTTTTTTTCTGGGGAACATCGGCTGGCACCCCTGCTTTTAAGAATGTCTGCATCCGGTTCTGTATCAGTCGCAGAGCACACCCAAACTTATCCAAAGTTATATTGTGCATAAGTGCATCAGACATCTCTACATATCAGAGTCCAAAGTCCTGATGAAGACTGTGTTTCCACCAAGAACCGATATCATTTACATAGTCATCGCTTTGTTAACAAAAACAATGCACAGACTCTTACACTTAGCTTACCAACAATTGCGTCAAACATTCGGTTTATTAAGAGTAATCAAGGGAAACAATGTTATAGCGGTAATCAAAAGAATGTAATCCAGGGACAAAGACCCGACATAGGAAAACATACATACACAACAAAGAACATAAAGTAACCAAAATCATACATACAAAGTAACAAAGTCAAATGAGCAACTCGGACTCCACTAAAAACTGGAAGCATGGACCAGGAAACTAAGTTCTGGATTATGATCTTTCTTGACATTTGATTCTGATGCGGCTGATGAGATCTTACTCATTGAAACACATGCACAGTACATATAAATTTACAATATTATATATGAATTGTATTTTTTGTCTTTTATTTAGCAAGACACATCTTTTTGTGTGAATGCATTTACTAACTAGTACAACGAGCAGAAAGTTTAAATTAATCTGAACTTTTTCTTCATCCTAGTTTTTTTTCAAGAGAAAACAAAAGACGAAAATCATTTGAAATGAATGTGTATATATGTAGAATAATTCTACGTCTAAGAATTATTTATGACATTGTGTGGTGATAATAAATTGATAAAGAACGCAATTGTATGTTGTTTGTTCAATGCTGAGCGCTGTATGAATTGTGAAAGAGTAATCAAAGGAATAAACGTATGATAAAAAATAGCATTTTTAATCTTAAGGCATCATCACTCAATACATTTACATGCAACTACAGCAAGATTGAAGTATCATCATTTACGGTGTATTTTATTATTGGTATTTTATTTCCCGCTGTATAGCATTACGGGACATTGATAAGATGATAATTTGCTTACAGTATTGAATAAAAATATTTGATTATAAAGAGTGATCAAGGCAACCAAGATTGGAGCAGAAATCAAAAGAAAGTATTCCCAAATTAAAAGACTAAACAGGCTAAGCCTCCTTTTCTTTTCTAGAAATACCTGCTGATCTGCTAATAAAATATCAAGTACAGGATGGACGAAAGAAGAATGAAACAACTACAAACAAAACAAAATCAATATCCTACTCTGCATACACTTCTTTTTAAGCAATGGACAACATATTTTTAGTAAGAATAAAAGTTGAGATACGTTAATCAAACTATTGTCTCTAAAATTCATATTTTAACAAGGCAAGGGGACACAGTTTTAAATGCGAGGAAATAAAGATTTTCGAAAAAGCGTATTTTCTTATGAAAAGAGAATAATGCGTTTACCCTTTCCGGTGGAAAGGGTATTGAGCCTTTGACACGAAATCATCAACAACAACTAATGGACATGTTTTATTTTTTTGTTTTTTTTTCTATACACATAGCCTTGATATTCATCTATTACATGTCGAACAAATTATCATGATTGTAAATGCTGACCAAATTACAAGGGTTATCGATCGCAATTAGTGACTTTCTTCTTTGACTTTCTTGGTCTGGTGAAAATGTGAAAATCTTGGTATTTTAATTATCATCTTACTCAAGAAAACAATTGACCAAACTATACGACAAATGCAAATATTTTTTATTTCGTATTGTCAACTTTCCTTTCATCTGTAGTAACATCCCTTAAGGACCTATGTATGGAGTTTTCTTATTATAACTCATACGTTATGCCTGAGTTTGCCGTAACTACACGTACTTTTTGTACATCGCTAAACTTTTTACAATTAGTCTTCTGCTTCTGGAACAGGGTTGTGTTGTTCCGGGGTTGAAGTCATCACTACAGAAGTTTTATTGTCGTCATCAAGCACACGTGGATCGTTGTGGTGCATCCATCTTCCCTATGAGAACCGACTTGTTCAATGTGTCATAGTTTTCCTTTCCTCTTTCGTCTACAACGGACTAGACTTTTTATGAGTAACTCGACGGGTGTTTCTAGAAAAAGCAGAGGACGTTTACCATATCGGTGCACCTGGTCCATGCTTCCAGTTTTAGTTGAGTCCGAGATGCCCACCTTATTTTATGCTTTGTGTGTGTCTGTTTTACCTATCTGATCTTTGTCGCTGGAATGCTTAATTTGACGTACACTATTATTTTGGTTCGTTGATAACACTTTAGTGAGGAATGTCTCCTCCATTGCAGATTATTAATCCGTTCTGTTTTTTTTTGTACGTTGAATATCAATATTAAAATATGAATTTAATTTTGAATGCACTCAAGAATTTATAGGTTGTACAGTAAATGATAATGAGAGCTCATAAAAAGGATTCTATACCATATATGGAATTTGTGCTGATTTGAATATGTAAGTAAACACGTTGTCATCTGACCTTGCTGACTTATGATTCATCCGCGCATGTATTTGTTCTTCGTTACAAAATCAATCGAAATTTGTGATTGTGCCGGGAATAGATTACGCCGAATTTGGTTAAATCTTTTTATATAGATAATAGTCAGTAATATGAAGTTCGAGAGCATAATAAAGATAATTGTCGAGGTACAACTTTGTGTATGTTATACTATTGTATCGATTTAACTTGTCCGGGTTTTTGTTTTGTTTTGATTTGTTTTCAATAAAGCAATATTATTGTTAACTTTACTCGGAAGCCCTATCCATACAGATACAGAAGGGTACATTGAACAAACCAAAAAGACGTTACACATTTCAGACATGATACAGAGGAACTTAACCATGTACATATAAATGAGCAGTATGCAGTTCTTTATAATTTTAATCTTAACAGTTAATCAGTACATATTTGAGTACTGATCCCCACAGAAAATTGGGATGAACTATGGTGATCAAAAAGGGTGTTCGAGAAAGTCGTGTTTCCAAATTTTTTACACTGATAAAAGGAAATTTTGAGATAATTAAATTTATAGTCTTAATATATAAATCGTTATTTGACATTTAATGTCAATTTATTTAACCATTCTATTTAAAAAATATAGTGAAATACTTCAAACTCAGACAAAAAAGAAAACGAATGATAACCCTATGGCATTAGATTATTCTTGTTATATATTTCAGAAATAAAAGATAACCAATTTAGGTACATCCATACAAACAACAGACCTGATTAAAAAAAATAATCGAATTCATTTGAATTCAAGCTCAGTTCAGTGTGGATAAATGCCATTTTAATCCATAAGAACCATATTTTATGTAACTGCATTTCCTTGTCCAGACAGATCTGTACATTTGAGGAAAATATATTAATCCCCCACTACATCAAGAACAGTAAATTTTGTAAAGAGCTTATTTTATGCACAATCTTTTTTTTTTATCTCAACAATGTAATGAACAAATGAACATGTAAGGCTTGTTATGAGGTACTTGGTGGGTTATATTTTATCTAATGTTTTGCTTTTAAAGACTGCTACCTCAGTCGATTCGTCCGTCTGTTAATGTGAAAGAGTAATCAAGGGAACCAATGGTATATCGGCAATCAAAAAAAATGTAATCCAGGGACAAAGACCAGACATGGAAAACAGACACACACAACAAAGAACATAAAGTAACTAAAATCATACATACAAAGTAACAAAGTCAAATGAGCAACTCGGACTCCACTAAAAACTGGGAGCATGGGCCAGATGCACCGGTAGGGTAAGCGTCCTCAGCTTTTCTAGAAACACCCACCGAGTTGCTCATAAAAAGTCAAGTCCAGGGTAGACAAAGGGATAGGAAAACTATGACCAAAGTAGAAAATATTCACTGTCTATACATGGATTAACAAAGCTTTAAACGTTAAATAAAAGAAATGGTGAAATGTAAATTGTTAAATTTTCAGATGTAGTATGAGTTAAATGAAAGGAAATAAAAGTGCATTTCTATATTCTGTTGGTGTGTCGAAACTCGTGAGGTTATTTTAATGACTTATAGCGATTTTCATAGTCAAAATTTATCAAAATGTTAAAAAATGTATCCCGTATATCGTCATAATAAAACCTGTACCAAGGTTAATGTTGTACATTATGTTCTGTTAAACCCCTTTATAAATCTGTACCCTGGTGAATGTTGCATATCAGGTCCCTTTTATCGTCATCATGAAACCTGTACCCTGGTGAATGTTATATATTACGTCCCGTGTATCCCCTTTATAGGACTTGTACTCTGGTGAATGTTGTATATTATGTTCTGCTGAACCCATTTATAAAACCTTAACCCTTGTGAATGTTGTATATCAGGTCCTGTATATCGCCAACATGAAACCTGTACCCTAATGAATGTTGTATATTATGTTCTGCTAAACCCCTTTATAAGATTTGTACCCTGATGAATGTTGCATATGAGGTCCCGTGAACGCCATTATGAAACCTATACCCTGGTGAATTTTGTATATTCGGTCCCGTTAAACTCCTTTATAGGACCTTTACCCTGGTGAATATTGTATATTTGGTCCCGTATATCGCCATTATGAAACATGTACCCTGGAGAATATTGTGTATTAGGTCCCGTAGACAGCCAATATGAAACTGATTAATGTTGCATATAAGGTTCCGTTGACCCCCCTGATAAGACCTGTACCCTGATGAATGTTATATATTAGGTTCCGTTTAACCCCTTAACAATAACCTGTACCCTGGTGAATGTTGAATAAAAAGTTCCGTTGAACCCCTTTATAAGACATCTTACCTGGTGAATGTTATATATCATATTCTGTTAACCCCTTCATAAGATCTTCACCCTGGTGAATGTTGCATATTAGGTCCCGTATAACGCCATTATGAAACCTGTACCCTGGTGAATGTTGCATATTAGGTCCCGTATATCCCCCTTTATAGGATCTGTACCCTGGTGAATGTTGCATATTAGGTCCCGTGGACCGCCATTGTGAAACCTGTACCCCAGTGAATGTTGTATATTATGTGCTGTTGAACCCATTTATAAAATCTTTTCCCTGATGAATCTTGCATATCAGGTCCTATTTATCGCCATTATGAAACATGTTCCCTGGTGAATGTTCTATATTCGGTCCCTTTAAATGGGTGTCGCTATTTTTCACCTAATTAAACGTTGAAAAGTTCAAATATTTATTACTTGTGGTCGTTGGAAAGCTAAGACACTATATACTTGTATTTGATTATCCTGTTTGAAGTATGGTATATGAAAAAAAAACTCCCAATTATATGTAAAATTGAAGAAAATATGAAATTCCGAAAATTCTCCATTTTATGAAAAACTCATTACTGTCTGAAAAATACGCGCCTGAAATGAGAAAGTATGTTGGGTACATCGCTTATTAAAATATTAGTACCCAGTATGTATATTGTACACCGTTTATATATCCAAAAAAGAACATTTGGGTTCATGTTGAGGTACTTCTGTCATGGGTAAGGGTGGCAACTTTTCACCTAACTTGACTTTATTAAAAAAGTTCAAATAATTTTTACTTGGGCTCATTTTGAAGTTAAGATACTACACTAATGTACCGTATCATACAAAAGCTTGTTTAAACTACGGTATTCTGAAACATGTACTATCTTTAATAAAGGTAGCCAACGCCGTTAAATTTGTTTTTTTACTTATAAGTTTCATCAGGAAATAACCCATGGCACCCAATTTCAATTCCCTTTTTCGATCCCCACTAAGTTATCAGTAGTTGGGCAACTTGGAAACAGAATTTTGATCAGGTGACTAGCGTTTCCATGGAAGAGCGTCTTTAAGGTCAAAGGGTGAAAAACGAAACTATCGAATAATACAAAATTTGAGACGTTATAGTTCAGTAATAACTTGTGGAGTCGACTCTATGTGACTTTTGATCAAAAAATGAAAAATCCCGTTTTTTTTTCTTCATTTTTTGATAAATTCTGACTAAATCGCCAAAATTCACCAAAAGAACCCCAGAAATAAAAAATATGATAATACTAAACAGCAAATACCAAAATTAGCCATTTTTTACTGAAGCATTAATATACTCTAGGGGTTTTGACATGGAAAAATATGTCAATTTAAGCGTCTTTTCAGCGGGGTAAAGGTTTTTTTTCATTTTATCTCAAAACCGTAACTGTTACCGCAACTTTCTTGAAAAAATTCTAAAGCTGAGAGCGATTTGCCTACATGATGATATATACATATGTCAGTTTACTTCTTTTATAGAAAAAAAGGTTCGTAGAATAAAAAAAAAATAAAAATAGCTCAACGTGGTATACAAAGTAGCCAAAAATACAAAAATGCTTCAGGTGTCAATGGAAGTAGGTGCCCCTAGTAGGAAACTAAGCGCTTTTATATGGCACACAGGTGTCTGTGGGATAACTTGTATGACTTGGGCTATATAGCTTCTCAACTGGGAATTGTAGCTAGTTGAGAAGGACATGTATTTAAAAGCATGCTCTATTTCAATGATCGTGGTTTAAGTTTGAATGATTTGCCAGACAGTTTCGACTTGGAGATCTTTAAATTGAATTTCGAATTGAAAATTTAGAAACTGGGAACGGTCAACTAGCTGTTTGTAATTTAATTATGCAGTATGTTGGATGTTTTGTGTTAATTCATCTAGGTTTTCCATTTAAAACATCATCGAACCCGAATATTTCGCAAACTGGCGAACTGCATGCTACGATACATCACGACTTTTGTTGTCTGTTTATTAAATGTCCTTCGTAATCAGTATGGTGAATATTAAAAAAAAAATCAAAGAGTTCAATATTACCATTTACAACAATATGCTTGTGTTTAGGTACGTTTGAATTCGATCTCTGCACTTTCCTTTTATCCCTGCTTTTATCCCACATTTTTGCAATTTGATGATTATATGAGGCGTAAAATTCCAACGATTGATATAAATTTATCCAATACATGGGTACTTTTATTTAATAGATAATCCCATATGAAAATCTGGAGAGTAGAGGAGTTTTTTTCGGCAGGGAATTTTGCGGCTGCTCAAGGCCACCAGAATGGTGCGAAATCTAGCATTCTTGGCATTTTCAAGCACTCCACACAAAAAATAGGCTATACCTTTAATTTTTGCAAATTGATTAGTGGGTCCACCTAGGCATATCTACTTTTTCTCACTGCTACTTGACGTGGAAAGTTTCAATTTGAATCCTAGGTTTAAAAGAAATGATCTCTGTTTCGAAGTTCTGTTGTCATGAATATGTATATACCTAAAGGATGGTTGAGAAGATAAATTTCAAGCTTTCAAACAACTTTTATAACAAATGAAAACAAAAGTATCAGAAAATTGATTAATTTTCATTATTTCCTCCCAAACTGATGATTTAAATAAATTAATTAAAACATACAGTTACACAAAATTACAAATTTAAATAATACAAATCAGAAAATATATCAGCAGTGGCGGATCCAAAAGGGGTATAGGGGGTTGGCAGCCCCTTTGTATTGGAAAATTTGTCATTTTCGTGTGCAAAATTGACACAAAAAATGGCAAATAATGTCCTAGTACTCACTTTTTTTCTGAGGAACATCGGCTGGCACCCCTGCTTTTAAGAATGTCTGCATCCGGTCCTGTATCAGTCGCAGAGCACACCCAAACTTATCCAAAGTTATACTTGTGCATAAGTGCATCAGACATCTCTACATATCAGAGTCCAAAGTCCTGATGAAGACTGTGTTTCCACCAAGAACCGATATCATTTACATAGTCATCGCTTTGTTAACAAAAACAATGCACAGACTCTTACATTTAGGTTACCTACAATTGCGTCAAACATTCGGTTTATTAAGAGTAATCAAGGGAAACAATGTTATAGCGGTAATAAAAAGAATGTAATCCAGGGACAAAGACCCGACATAGGAAAACATACATACACAACAAAGAACATAAAATAACCAAAATCATACATACAAAGTAACAAAGTCAAATGAGCAACTCGGACTCCACTAAAAACTGGGAGCATGGACCAGGTGTACCGGTAGGGTAAGCGTCATCTGCTTTTCTAGAAACACCCGCCGAGTTGCTCATAAAAAGTCAAGTCCGGGGTAGACAAACGAGGAACGAAAAAGTATGACCTGTTGAATAAATCAGTTTTCATGGATGGATACACCATAACGATCCACGAGTTCATGATGACGACCATAAAACTTCTGTGGTGATGATTTGAATCGTGTAGCATCATAACCCTGTTCCAGAAGCCTATTTGTTAGAGTTCTAGTGCCATACAAAAAGTCTGCGTAGTTCCGGCAAGCTCTGGCATAACGTATGAGTTGTGATATGAACACTCCATACGCAGGTGCTGAAGGGATGTTGCCACAGATGAAAGGAAAGTTGACAATTCTGAATGAAATGTCATCACGTTTGTCGTAAAATTTGGTCAATAGTTTTCCTTTACCATCGATTTCTAAGTGTAGGTCAAGATATGGGGCTGACTTTACAGTGTCTGTAGTATCCCTTATCTCAAGTTCTTTTGGGTAGATCCGATGTATCAAATCCCCGAAATTAGGATTGTATAAAGATAATACGTCATCTATATAGCGGAAACTGCGATTGAAGGATCTAGCCAAACGATATTCTTTCTGATCAGATCAGCTATAGTCAGACTCATAGGAGTGAAGGAGTAGGTCAGCAAGTAAAGGAGAAGTGAAGTAAATTAAAACATTTCAAAATCAGATGTTTCTATTTAGAAACCTAAGTCCGAAATAAGTAACACATGAGTTGTTATGTGTATTTATTTTAAATTCCAAGTATACATCTTTTACAAAACAACGTTCAATATAGTAAAATACGACTTTGTTGAAGGATCAGCATAAAAAGTTGAGGCTTAAAATGTACAGATGAGATTATGTTCTGACCTCTCACAAAACTGTTCGTGAAGTTCTATGACAGAGTTAGAACAGTTGTCGGGCACTTCTAGCACCAGCACTTCTGTCAGTTCTTCTAAAGGTCGCTCCACTAGAACTATTCTCGTATAGCAGGCTCTGTTACTTCTGAGTGAAGAGCTGGTTCTACTTAGTGGAACTGTTTTCGCATAGCTGGTTATGCTCGAAATGCCAGAAGACCTAGCTCTACGAGAACTGCTCACACAGTACTAGCCTTTGTTGAATCGACCATTAAGTAAATCACTGCGAGTTCCTAGCCTGACATTTCCCTGTCATTTCCCAATGTAAGTCTTCCCATTCTCACGTAGATTTAGGATCCGTTGCATGATAAAGGCTCAGTTGGTTCTCTTAAACCGGAGGTATGATAAAGTGTACACATTAGCACGTTTGTAAACAGCAGATGCAGTCCTTAACAAAGTTATAGCAGCGCCAGTTCTTCTGACAGTTCTAGCAGAGCATAAATTGACCTTCGATTCCAACATTTATTCATGAATTTGATAGTTATATATAGTATTCTATAGATCTCTTGTTTAATGTATATGCTATATCTCTTGGTGTGAGGTGAAGTTTTGATGAAGAAATTAAATTATGGTGGTCCAATTTCATTCTGTATTGATTTCTTTGCGGTGTGGTGAATGCACACCGAGAAGAAATGACATTCATCCTTTATGTTCCCACTATCACATGATTTACAACAATTTCATTCTGTAATCATTTCTTTGCTGTGTGTAGTGGGTATTTAACTCATTGGTTTATAACCTTTGTTATGAATGAACTGTTTAGAGCATTTATGCGAAAGGTATGCGCGCACACACACACACACTGACTAAATAAATAAATACATGTAACAATGAGACATCTAGTTTAAATTTTTTTATCAATCTAATTCATATTTGGAGATGCTTCGTGATTTGACGTTTTTTCATGTAGTGTGTCTTGAACCCATGCATAGATTTTTTATAGATCCCGAGTGCAGTACAATTATCAAAATACATTCACTTCTAGGTAATATTTTTCTTTAAAATTAAAACGATAAAATACATTGGTCATGTATTGTAACTTATAAGTAAAGGCGAGTTACGTGGGCGAAATATTGGAAGAAGGAGTGAAGCGGAATATTTTTCTACTTAACTGTCACCTGTTCAATTGTGAAATTCCAGCATCCTGGTGAACGCTGCACTCGTGGACGTTGTTCGTAGATCCCACTCTCAATAACGTTCTGTTTGCAATATATTTGTGTGTGTCAGGAATGTAAGATGCGAATCGACAACGACAATGTCAGACTATGGATAAGGCTGTTCATATCGAAAACAAAAATACCAATCAATGTATACAAAAGTCATAGCACACGACTGAGGCTATTCCTTAGATATTATAAATTGTTCAATTGGCTCTTTTTCCAAAACTGTTTAAATCAACCATTTTGTCTATAAGTATCTGAATATACAGAATTAGTTTCATATGCATTTTCATTTGTTTTTGATTGTTTGTTTGTTCTTTGTTTGTTTTTTTTATCTTGGTTTGTTTTGTTTGTTTTTGTTTGTTTTTGTTTTTGTTTTTTGTTTTTATTTTTTGGTGTAACTGTTGTTTTATCTTTTGTTAAAAAGAACTTTGTTTCAAATGTATCTGTTAATAGAAAAGGATGTTATCATTTATCACTCCTAAACATTTCGTGTGGAATGGTTATCTGACCTATAAAAAACGTCAACACAAAAAATGAAATAAATAAAATTTTAATCAATCATCTTATATAAGCAAACATAGAAACATGGAAACCCTTCCTGATAACAGGAACAACAAACCATCTTAACATTTTGATACGTTCATTCACGATTTTGCACTTGATATAAATCAAACAAGATAATGAAACTGTTAAATGTGAGGGTTTCCGCACTTTAAAATGTTTAAAATATAAGTATAATGGTGTTCTTAACCATGGGAAAATGGATAGTTCTATTGTTTGAAAGTAAGTCTTGTTTTTGTCAGGTAATTAACTTATATAGCAACTGTGATCACCATCTTGTCACTCCAAAAACAGAAAATCAAATGTCACAGTATTATTCTAAAATGCTAGATGATTTTATGTAGAGAAAGCGCATTAATGCATATTTACGATTGGTTCAAAAAGAAAAAAAACTGATTTCAATGCCAAAGCTACTCTGAAAAGAGATGGATTGGTTCTTGGTCAGATTGCACGTCACAAATCCTATCCATTTTGTTAGGTCATTAGTACTAGTGGCTAGTCTAACGCAAACTGGAAATGAAATAATGGTCCAGAGGCCGTCAGACGTCGAAACGTCAAGTTCAATCGGAATGTTTTCGTACGCTTTTGCAAATACATGTTGAATGCTAAAATAACAGAAATACAAAAATATCAGAAATAAGTGTGTAGGAAACTTATGATTTGCATAAATCTTGAAACGTAAGTTTTCTTTTGTATTCTGCATATGAAAACGTAGGGCGTATTACAATATGCTAGTTGCCATTTGGTAAGTTAGTTTCCCAAGTTCATGAATCAAATACTCAGCTTCGAGTTAACAAATACGAACTTATGTCAGAATGATTAAATGCTTGCGCTTTTGATTGGTCAAGCAGAACAAAACGTCTTTCAAACAGAAATGTTTGTCAAACATTCTAAATTTAACAAAATATTATCCGTTCGTTTACTTTGTCATTTCATTTGAATTAAAATGACCGCGTTGGTCTAACTTCATAGCTCTAATAAGATTTTTTGGCGTTATGATTGTCATACGTCAACATAAATGAATACGAATTATTTTATCTACGCAAACATAGAAACATGGAAACCCTTCCTGATAACAGGAACGACAAACCATCTTAACATTTTGATACGTTCATCCACGATTTTGCACTTGATATAAATCAAACAAGATATTGAAACTGTTTAATATGAGGGTTTCCGCACTTCAAAATGTTTAAATTATAAGGATAATGGTGTTCTTAACCATGGGAAAATGGATAGTTCTATTGTTTGAAAGTCTTGTTTTTGTCAGGTAATTAACTTATATAGCAACTGTGATCACCATCTTGTCACTCCAAAAACAGAAAATCAAATGTCACAGTATTATTCTAAAATGCTAGATGATTTTATGTAGAGAAAGCGCATTAATGCATATTTACGATTGGTTCAAAAAGAAAAAAAAAACTGATTTCAATGCCAAAGCTACTCCGAAAACAGATGGATTGGTTCTTGATCAGATTGCACGTCACAAATCCTATCCATTTTGTTAGATCATTAGTACTAGTGGCTAGTCTAACGCAAACTGGAAATGAAATAATGGTCCAGAGGCCGTCAGACGTCGAAACGTCAAGTTCAATCGGAATGTTTTCGTACGCTTTTGCAAATACATGTTGAATGCTAAAATACCAGAAATACCAAAAAAATCAGAAATTAGTGTGTAGGCAACAAGTATTTTTTAAAAACATTTGAAATACTATTAAAATGGTATATGGAATATATTTGTTAATTAGTTGAATTCATATGTTTAACAATCAACACTATCACTGAATGTTTAGAAATTACTCTCATCATATGAAAAAAATTAAATTTACGAACTGCATGTATGTTTATATTAAACGGGAAAGGCATCATATGAAACAAATCATTAATGTTTTTTTTTTCTTCAAACAGTTAAGATCCAATGCAATCATTCATATAATAGTACTGATAAGACCTATACTTATACCATACTCTCCAAAGAAGAAATTGAGGAAAACCATAAATCTATGCTATCCTTTTTTTATCTCTCCACCAAGGACGATGTCTCTGATTTACCGTCTATGTAGTGGATTCCTAAATTCCACAAGAATCCATACAAACAACGTTTCATAGCTGGATCTGCAAAATGTACCACTAAACCTCTTCCAAAACTTTTAACTTCTATACTCACAACTATCAAAGAGGGTCGGCAGTCCTACCACAACACTTGTTACTCCCGTAGTGGTATGAATTCAATGTGGATCCTGACAAATTCGAAAGATCTTTTGGAGACAATCAGTTCAAGACTTTTATATGAATATAATAGCATTAAAACTTATGATTTTTCAACTGTCCATGCTCCAAGTTTTTGGTGGAGTCCCGAGTTGCTCATTTGCTTTTGTGACTTTGTATGTATGATTTTAGTTACTTTGTGATCTTTGTTGTGTATGTCTGTTTTCCATGTCTGGTCTTTGTCCCTGGATTGCATTCTTTTGATTACCGCTATAACCTTGGTTCCCTTGATTACTCTTCAACACTGTATACTTCTATTCCCCATACTCAGTTAAAAACGGTTTAAATGGATGTTTATACATCATCATATATATCATAAATTGCTTGTGAAAATAATGAAGTAGTTTCCAGTCATAAAAAATATTTAATTTATTTAACGCCTAAGTACTTCCTGTAACATGTTAGAGTAATGAGCCCCCCGCCCCCCCCTTCTTTTTTGGGCGGCGGAGGTTTGCCGCAATAAAAATCAAAGTCAGTCTATACACGGAATTTGATATGAGATGGTGGAAATTTTGTAAAATTTGCAATTCTTGACATGGTATGCAATCTACGTTTATTTAATCATTTTGTTTACATAATGTTATCTTTACTGAGTACTTGAAGCTGTGATAAAAATGAAAATAATTTCTTAACGTTTGAAGAAAACGTAACAGAGATCATGAACAGAACGGGAAACCGGATATTTATTATCGAAACAAGACCCGGAGTTGACCGTGAAAATAAAAATGTAATATGACGCCATCAATAAAAAGCAAACATATCCTCTTTAGAAATTCTGCAAATAAAATGTTCATGACAATTAAAAAAAAAACTGTTTCAAATATGAAAACATGAAAGTACATTTCTTTGTTGTTTTGTTCTATTTAATTTTACTATAAAGTAGCAAGAGGTTCCTTGGTTTGACCTAAACTACAAAAGGTTTATTTTTTTCTTTGTATATTACAAATTCGACAAACATTATCTTTCAATAAAATCTTTCTTCATTTAAATGTACCATTTTAGATTTAAGATTTTACTCACAATATCTATCAAAAAATATCAGTAACTTTATTGTTTGTACTTCTAAAACATGCAACTCTAAAGGGAAAAAGAAAGACTTGACACAACAATTTAGAAGTTGTTTGAATTGCTTTACTTCTAATTTGATCCGCTTTCCACTGTAATTGTTTTATGTTTGCATATAAGTATCAGGGTTTTTTAAAACTTGTTTAGTTACTTTTTTTTTCCCTTAATGTAATGCTTGCTATTACGTTAATTGTAACAAGAATAATTATCAACAACAATAATACCTTTTATCAATAACGGAATCGGCTCAATATTAATGAAATGGATAAATTGTGGACAGTTTGCAATTCGTGATTTAAACTGCAAGTTGACAACAAAACAGAAAGGAATATAATACATTAATTGACATAAAGATTAAATACTGTGAAAGAACTTTTGTTCCTGGAGTTCCAATATTCGTGGTTTTTGTGTGTAGACCAAATCACGAAATTTGGTTCCCAACGAAAAAGAGAATTCCTTTGATGTGTGTACTGAAAACATGAAAACCATTAATTCAACATGTGTTTCTTCCCAAATCCACGAAAATTGGTCGCCACGAATGAAAGTACCGTCACAGTAATTACAGACTAAACTGCATTTTTGCGAACGTAATTTGGACTGCATTTGCAATTTTCAAACACACAAACAGGGTAATCCATGCAAGCTGACATTGAGATAATTCTGCAAGTTTTATGCAAGACCATGAATGATATTTAAATATTTTGCATAATATTTCATGTCTTTATTTTGAAGCCTTTCATCTGGGGATTATTGCAATTTCAACAAGCAGTGTACAAAATCAAGATACAACCAAGTCCGATATACCACGAGTTGCGGTTTTTTATGGATTAGTCGGTGTTCAAGATATACGTATGTACATGTTTTCAAGTAACTATATGGTGGTAAACAAACTCTGTTTGTTTCTGTTAACATGAAGTATATACAATTTCGAGACTATAAAAATGAAATATAGTAAAAAGCGTTTTTTATTTCGAAGTGAATAAATCTGTATGGTGTTAGTTTAGTTTAAACATATTTTTTTTGTAATAACCAAAATGGATCAGGCAAAAGTAAAATAACATACTTATGAAGTCTTCTCCTGAAATAATAATAATTACAATAAGTAATTGGCATACAAATTCACTAGTGTTATTTATGCTTTACAAAGTTAAAACGAGACAGTAAAAATATAGCATTAGTTGATGTGATAAAATGTGATGTGTACTAATTCATCTCAATCAATAAGGAATAATTTAATGCATTACACGAAGGGATATACACGGTCCAACATAACCTGATATCGTTTTTCTATTGATTTTCTGCAAGACAAACAAGTAGATAAAGGTCGATATTGCAAAAATTCAAGAACCCACTGTAGATCGCTCATTAGTTTGGTTCTTGCATTGTTATAAAAAGGTCATACAAAAGCAATGATGCATAGTCTCGTATGTATGACCACAATGACACAACGGACTTTGTATAAAATTGACGCTATACAAATCAAAGTTTAAAAAGAATGATGAATTACTAAGTTGAGTTATCAATCGTAGAAAGTGTTTAGGAACAGTTAATTTATTACTGGTGCAGTGGTTTTAGTCATTGCTTATTACGAATAGAGCCATCTACAATGTGACATAGCACCGTTATTTTTAATATCGCTGATGTTTTGACAACGGAATGTCCTACCTGCAAACATAATGTCCCAAATACATGTACGTCATTTCCAGCAGAACGATTTAGAGCCATTCATGTTGTCATATAAAATCGTCTCTGAATTTACACCCCAATTGGCATTTTTTCTTCAAGTATAAAAATGTGATGACAGCAAATTGCATGGTGGTATATGATTATTATAACCTTTAATCGATAACAATTGGCGAGGTTGTAAACATCTTTTGCATGATCAATATATTTAAAGATTTTCCATCAACATTGTCATGCCCACTCTTTTATCAGAAGGTAAACGAAATTGACATTATTTCCATTTTATTCAGAAGAGTTATATATATATATATAATTTAATATTAATAATAATTTTGAAAAGAAGTTGTTTATAAGCAAACAGCGTTAACTATTTGACTTGTGACTGTTCAAAATTTTCTTTTTGTTAACAATCTCTCTTGTCATATTGTCACTGGTGATCTGAAAATAATTCAAAATGAGAATTTACGATAGGTTATATCTCACGGCCTGAACTTCAAGTAAACTGGTAACGTAATTTTAAAAAACATTCTTTTGATTACCGCTATAACCTTGGTTCCTTTGATTATTCTTTAAAATCATAATACACGCAGTTGAAGATCCTTCAAAAGTATAGATAGAGACAAAGAAAGAACAGGAACCAGAACTTAACTCACTGTCTGATTGGGTTGAAGCGGTTAGGTCTTTGGTACAACGTCACATTTGCAAACACTGCATGGGTGATCTACCTAAACCAGTATTCAAAGACGTCGGAAAAAATGTCTTTTCTCCCTTCGTGAGGAGATACGATATGATTCCCAATGAGATCCACCAAATGCCACGCAACGAACAATTAAACTTCTTCAAGGCACCACACGGTCTTCAATTTTCGAAGATCTATACAATTACGTAAAACAAATAATAATGAACACGAAACATGCCTATAAACACTGTTCTTTGGACCTAGATAATAATTTTCATACATGTACGCTGCCTTAAATTTAATACCGATATTAAGATTTTATCGATACTTTTCCGTGTTTGAATTTACTGGAAATAATGAACCGTAGTAGTAGTGGTTTCACCCAAGGACCCCCATGGTTGTCTCCAACTGATATTCCTTACAACTATCAATTCTGTTATTTTGTTATTACTCTTCATTTCCCGTCATTCTGATATTAAGATATTGTGAACCTGAACACTAGTTTAAATTAATTTTACAATACGTCAAAGGAGGAGGAAAAAAGCCTTATTGTAATTACATAAATTAAGTCTTAAGGCACTCGAGAATATTAACAATACATTGTATAACAATTTATTATGCAAACAAATTATTCAATGTCTAAGGGTTGATATAGGTATATCATTATTATACAGCATACGACATTTTTATAATGTATAACATTATATTTCTATACCTATATTTTTTCAGGAAGAAATTTGAAACATACTTAGAAACATGTGAGGATCAAAAGTGTTGTCCCGGCTATACTGGGGCTGGATGTTCTCAAGGTATTGCTTGTAAGCTAAACAGAAATTAATATTTATTCCTTATTTAATATATATTTCAATATAGAGTACTAAAAAGGCTTTTAGACTACAACCGTGATGAAACGATAATAAACATATGACCACCATTATTTACATATGAATGTCTTATTTGCATTGCATAGATACGTTTTACTAGTTTTTCCCGATTTTACAGTAAAATTTTGTACGACGTTTTTCGACATTTTTGCAACACATGGGCTTGGTCTTTTCGTAAATATGTAAAAACCCCCGTCATATAAGTATCGAGACATTTCACAGAGATCCCATGTTATTATTGTTGTACTACGGAATGTTTATCTGTGTCATTGTTTTATCCATCGCAAATAAAACGGTATTACTTTCTATCCAATCTGCAGAGATTATTTTAAAATTGTTTATTATATATTGAAATAGATTGTAAAAAGTTGACCTTCGATCACCGATACATGTAAATAAAGTGCTTAAGCACAAACAATATAGTATGTCAAGCAGTATCTTATCTAGAATACGACAAAAAGGTGATTATTAAATGACTTAATCTTTTAGGGTTTGTAGTAGACAGGAGATTACAATTTATTTTAAATACATATCAATGAGACCCGAAGTGTCATTATGATAAAATTAAGTGCACTTGAATGAGAGCTGTGACGTTCTATAAGTGTCAAAATTTAAATCTGTCGTTTAACAGGAATTTGTTTTTTTTAAATTGAACACAATGCTTATTTTAATATTGTTATCTTTGATACTTGAATATATTTGTAATGTAGTAGTTTTATTTATAGTGTTATATATATTGAATTAAACTCTTGAAACTGGAATTTATGAAAAAATATTGTTTCCAAGTTGACAAAATCGATATTGATTTTATGTCTGGTAGTAAGTTTTTTCTCTGATAAAATAGTATAGCCTGCTAAACCCTATTTAAGGAGGTAGACCAGGGGTTACGGGTCATAACTCTTGAATTCAGTGGTATGTTTGTATCATATTAAATTTCATCAAAGCCTATTAAGCTTCCATCTGAAATGGAATGAAATCAGTCCAAGTTACTTTGATGTTTAAATGAGATTGATGTAAAATGCTGAAAACAAACGTACCAATGATTTGTAAGAGTCGTGCCCCTTACTTCATGTCTACCCCTTTAACGATAGTTAGTGGCTTATGAAATATATGTACATGTAATTGTTTAACTGAAAGTCAACATTTGTTGGTTACAACTATAAAAACTAACATATCATCATTAGAATCAGATCAAACGTCATGGTTTTTCTTGCAATTGCTTTTACATGAAATATGATGCATTCTTTTTTATATAAATTAAAATAACCGTATTGAAATTATACAGTTCTTCTCTTAAATCAATGGAACAAAAAAGTACTGGTTTGACATTTCATTAAAAAATTGATTCCTTATATTTTATAGCTTTTCGTCACATTTCAATAAGGAAAAGTTTCATTTAGTATAAAAAATATGTCACACATTTTTACGAGTAGGTACATAACTGTTGTAGAAAGTTTATCTGTAATACGCCAATGTTATGTTGCAGCACTTTGCTATGGATTTACAACATGCCCCAACGGAGGAACCTGTGTAAAACCAGATAAATGTAATTGTACGACCGGATTCACAGGACCATTTTGCGATGGTAAATTGAATTTAAGTTCAGTGCAGTCGCAATTGTATTGTTTTAAGCAATTCGCCAAGAGCAGTCTTTTAAAATGAATACATGACCTGAATTAAAATGGTTAGTTTCGGAACATGTTTATATAATTTATTGTTCTTATCTTATAACTATCTAATCAAAATCAAAGTCCAAATTTAAACTTTTTGATAAGACTGAAATAGTTCCCCATTCAGTTAACAATTGCATAACTCTGGGAGTTGGGAAATACAAAATTGAAGTCTATCTTAGACTTGTAATTTGTTAGCTTTAATTTGCCGGACCCGGTTTTTTTGATAGTTACTTTTTGTTGAATCATAATTACAGTAAAACCCGTCTACAAACTGAATAAACCGAAAAAAAACTGTTTCTTCAGATCAGTTCAGATTCATTTTGATACTGGTCAAACCAAACACCCCTCTAAATCAAATGAATTTTGCAAGCCAAAGGGTCGGATAAGACAGATTTCACGGTATTGTTATTGTTTTTGAATAACTTATTCCTCTCACTCGGATTAAAAATAAGTTACTGGTAAAACTGGACACATTTTTGTCAAACCAATTCAAATGTCAATGGAAAATGTCATATCATAGCGATGTCTGTTAACATATTGGAATAGACTAGTTTTGATATCTAACAACGAAAGAATTTATGAAAGTTAGATCATTAGATAGCAGATCCACTTGTTTGTATAATGTGGACTTGTTATATGGTGTAAACTGTATCTATTTAGAATTGTGTAGACTATTTACAAATAAACACTTGATGGTTTTATCAATATTTGTACTCTGTAGAAGCTTGTTCTTCTTTAAACCGTTGGTGCTGGCCAGGAACGTGTGGGAGCGATGAATATGCTAGTAACTGCAAATGTATGACAGGATTCAGAAGAGCATACAATGGAACAATTGCACAGTGTCAGCGTAAGTTTCCCCAAAGGTTTTAATTCAATATTCATAAGCTTTTCAATTTTCTGTCCAAAATTTGTAAAGATAGTGTACAACTTAAATAACTGTAGACATATCTCACATAATTAAATCCCCTTCTCCTCGTGATGTGGAAAAATACGTAAAGTAGCAAAATATTAATTTAATCATAAAATTTGAATATAAACTTAAACTCTTAGTTTGCATTTTTTTTTAAATTGAAAATGCAAAGAACTTATTTAAGTTTTCAAAAACAACCAATTTATTCCTGCTAATAGAAATCTCCAATTTTGACAAAAAAGCGTGTTAAAGATACCTTTTTTTCAACCTTGAAGAGTCAAATAGTCTTCACGTTAAAAGGCGATATGTCAGATTACAACACTACAAATGTCGCCGTAATTAACTTAACATAATCTTTAATTGTGACCGCTGTTTGTTTGAGCTCTTCTATTATTTTCAGCGGTGACGAAAAATTAATGTTTCTTATCATGTTTATGTCCATGCATTTTTTAAACTCAATTATTTATGTATTTTAGCCATTTTTACATTCCTTGTGATATAAACTATTGTTTTGCCTCAGGTTTTTGCCGAAGACTTTAAATCTTATACGTAAATATTTACTTTTAGTAATTCCACGATTTTTCCTACACTCAACTCAAGTTAACCGTTTAATGCTCTATATTAGACGTGTCAGTTACTTCCAGCATAATGTCACCGTGCTTTTACATAGGTGGCCAATCACATTATGTATATTTGTTTTTATTGACAGGATATGACTTGATTTTTAATAATTAAATTAATGTCCCAGGTAATACACAAATAAGCTCGAACTAATCATATATTATAAAAAAAAACTTGGTATTTTGGAGTACCTATCCTTCATTTTTAAATTTTAAATACCATACAAAATCGATATCTTATATTCGAAAATGACAGTTTTTGTAAAAAAAAAAAATTGCGATTCATTTTTATATCTGGTAAATCGTTTAAACATTTATTGTATAAATATGTATTCATTATTATTCCCGCGTAAAATGTTTTGAAACTGTAAATCTGCAATTTAGTCTTTCTATTTGTCTTTCATAAACGTGTCGAACAAGGCCAAATTGTCGATGCTAGATCAGATTCTCGCAAGCAGTATTCGCGATAGTTTATACAGTATCAAAAGTTTTCGATAGCCGAATTGAAGTAAAACCATAATGATTGGGATTCATTAATTGGTCGATTATTTGTTAATTGTTAGATCGGAAATTGAAAATTGAATCTCCAAGTGACATGTTTCATCGTGCCGGTAGTTGAATTAACTAACAGGAAATTGTTCATGGGCTGGAAAGGTCCAATATACAATGCAGTTAACTGTTGAACGACAAAAAAACTGGACTTGAAGTGATACTAAGAAATAACCGTTTGTAAGTCTTGCAGAGAATATTTTTGAAACATTTTTTTTAGATCTTGAAAAATAAGTTTATCAAATGAAAAGTGTTACTCCAACTTGATAAGTTAAGTAGTAATTTTATTCATTTGTGAATGCTTACGAGCTTTTGTATTTGCCGACCTATTGGTACTACATTGTAAAACTTATTTATCGGGTTTCATAGTTCAGTACTTCGGGGTTTTGCTTGTTATGTCATAAGCATAAAATTGACGGGACTCAGTAAAAATGAAACACGTCGATTCGTTGCATAGCAAAATACATTTGCACAATTGCTATAAGTCTATAAATGAAGCCCACTTGTAAGAATCGCGGACTTTCACTTTAAAACGTACTCAAATGAAATCAGGTACGCTAATGGTACTAACAAGATTGTTCAGGAGTAGATGCACAACGACATTTATCAATCTCTCTGAATAAAAATCCATTTTGTTTTGACCTGTTGATACATTTATCAATAAGATTATTTTTTGCCACCTGAAAACCTCCAATAATCTTTAAAATAAAAAGAACATTTCAAGACATTTTCAATATTAAATAAAGAGGCAATTATAACCTCTATAGCTGATTATCTTTTATATCTAATTGAATATATTAGCACACCAAATGCACGACTTGTTCAAAAAAGTAATGAACATCAATCTTTTAATCAACTTTTTGTCGTACACCATGGTTTCTTTTTTCATGAAATTTTTTTCATGAAATAAGTGTTCCGTTGTTCATCATTTTTGTTGCTAAAAACAGGTCGAGACTACTAGAATTCTGACATACTAAAGAATGTCACACTTCTTATTGTTTAGCTAAACAATTGATCCTTTTTACGTGTTGTCAAATGACCAATTACACTGCGTTACTTTTGTCCACAACTACTTCTGTATTGACACTTGAACACGTGTTAATTATGATTAAACTCTTTCTAGTTTTCCGGTTATGTTTTAGTTCCGATTCCACTTTATTTCAAAATCATTTAGGGTTTATATGATAAACTATCGTTAGGTATCTCATTGAATTGATTGGTAGGTCATTCCAGGTCATCACTTATTCGTGTACAGGTATAAAAGGTCCTTTTATAGTAGGTATTACTCTCGACCGGTGTGCCCAAATGTACCCGTTAGTATTCACCAACACAGCAGTCACACTTGTCTGACCCCGAATTATATCATATATCATAAATCAAAATTTACAACATTACAAATTTCGAACTTCCTAGAGTACTGAGGCTTCATATCTTTCATTGTACATGGCAAAAACTCTTTGCGATAGAGTTTCCTTCCTTTTGCGACAGTTTTTGGTTTTGAGTTCTTCCAATACACATTGATTTTTTTTAATTTTTTTTTTTTATATATCTAGATATTTATGTGTATTTTATTTTAATGCTGCAGTTTTACTCTTTGGATAACATGCTCAGCATATCGAATTTTTCAATACTAATATGAATGTACTTTTGTATTTGCAATCAATACTTGTTTAATCAATTTTAACTGACCATATTGTCATACTCCATATATTAATTAAACTTTCCATTCCTGTTTTAAATCAATCTATGTTCACACGGTGCACGGCTATAATGTAATTTGAAGGAGAAAAGATGTTGAACGACATTTCATTTAATTGTGGTTCATATTAGGATCTTAGTCTTTGACTATAAGTTAACGGTATTCTGACAAGTATATTTTTTTTAATATTTCAGCAATAACTACACCAAATATAACTACCTGTAGGGTTAGAGCAATTTCAAGCGACAGAACAGAAACATCATCACATGATGGCGCTTCTGAATGCTCATTACAGAATGATTTTTACGGCAGATTTGAAGTCCACCATTTCATACTTGATATCGGAGGTGTATACGAAGTACTTATCAACAACAAAACAATTGAAAACAGACCGCGATATGTTTCAAATGAGAACTTTGGAGTGTCTGAAGTTTCCATAAGTATTCATAAGCTCATCTTGAATGGTAAGAATAAGGCTGATTATTGTTCAGAGTAATCAAAGGAACCAAGATTCTAGCGGAAATCATACAAATGCATTCCGGGGATAAAGATAAGACATGGAAAACAGACAATCACAACAACGAACAATAGTTAGTTTTCCGACGATTGTGGAGGAGAAATGAAGGGAACCAAGGTTATAGCTGTAATCAAAAGAATGCAATCCAGGGACAAAGACCAGACAAGGAAAACAGACATACACAACAAAGAACATAAAGTAACTAAAATCATACATACAAAGTAACTAAAGCAAATGAGCAACTCGGACTCCACTAAAAACTGGGAGCATGGACCAGGTGCACCGCTAGGGTAAGCGTCCTCTGCTTTTCTCGAACATCCCCGGAGTTGCTCATAAAAAGTCAAGTCCGGGGTAGACGAAAGAGGAAAGGAAAACTACGACACGTTGAATAGTCAATGTGAATAATGTCGAAATGTTGTATATAGTCTATAATCGAAAAGTTTTGGAATTTAAGGCTTCATTTTAATATCACCGTCGGATCTGACTTTCATAAAATTTCAATAAATAAAAAAAAAAAAATTAGTGTGATGGACTGTTGAATTATGAGTTCTTTGTTTTTTTGTTTGTTTGTTTGTTTGTTTGTTTTTTGTTGTTGTTTTTTTTTTTTTTTGTTTTTTTGTTTTTTTTTCCAGCTTAACACCTACGAGCGTAGCGCTTAGAAGTTGGTTTGATTTAGGATTAGTATTCTGCTACTACGTTGTTCACTTTACAACGAACTTATTATTATTCACTCCGATATAAATATTTGATTTTTCAGGGTCTAAGGTACTCTTATCACACAAGAAGTTAATGGGCGACAAATATCCATTGAGTATAAAACAAGGGTATAATGGAGGTACGAATGTTTCAACAAATGCAAGACTTGGAAATGGAGAAAGGTATGAAATACAATATTAACACATTAATTGTTTAGGCTGAGTAGAAACAACTGGCGAGGAAGTACTTTACATGCCTTTCTACTTGTTGACCATTTCGGAACCATAATCGATTGTTGTTGTTTTTATGTTGATGTGTGTTGGAACATCAAAATCTAAGTAAATGGCATTGGCATAAATGAGAATAAACGAAACAATTGAAAAGAAGAGAGCAAACAAATAAACCCGAAAACACCACAAACTCTGTAAATGTACGCATGTTATTTTCCACGATCTGCACCACTTATTTTGAAAGTAGATAAAATCCTGAATGTTTCAAGTTTAATGAGTTGGCAATCTAATAGAGTATCTCATCTGTTAGATAGAAGCATCATATTAATTGATTAAACTGTGATGGCGATCCTAATGCATCTCTAGTGGTGATAATAGCAGAGATTTTAAATACCCTCATAATGGCAGCTTACCAGGCAGTTTCCTCAATCGACCAGGATGTCTTTGAAAAAATTACAGGCACAAAAATAACAGATAAACTGTGAACTGATACTCAGTAGACTAGGGAATGTTAGTGTGTTGTCACCAAGAAAGATGTTTACTCTTGGAAAGTAAAATTTATCACACTTATTCTTTGTATTTATTTTGCAAGTATCTGGAAATTACCTTTTAAATCTTTGATAATTAAGTTGGTTTAATTTTCAAAATCTTTCTTTAGAAGCCAGCACTCACAGCCACGGAGTAGAACATATTTGACAACTGTTGGATATTCTGAATATTTAAAACATGTGCATTTATTTTTTTTTTTCAGACTTTGCGTTACTTTTAGTATGAAAGGAGGGGGATTTTTAACTTCAAAAACTGTAAACAATGTTGAAACTAAAATTCCGTATGATAAAACAGATGCAACAAACAAAACATTATGCTATATATATGACAGAGCAACGCCAATGCATTGTTCCGAGAAAGGAAGCTGTAAATACGAGCCCCTTAAATTATCCACACGGGTTACCAACTCCAGGAAAGTACATGTCAAAATTGATGGATGGATAGATCCTCTTCCTCCTAATATCGCTAATGCATCTTTTTTAGCATCTGGTATTAAAAGTTATGCTATAGAAGTTTATGAAGTGATAGCCTCGAGTCCTGAAACTCTTATGAGGGATCAGTCATCAAAAGGAAAAGAAAACATAAGTATTGAGTCCATCGGGAGTAATATTGAAATAGAATTACCTTCGAAAAATCCTATGCTGTATACAATGATACTTGAAGTAACGGACTATGCTAACAATGTCCACCATGCCCGTAGATTTGTTTTGTACGACAATACTTCGGCTATTGGGGTCAATGATCAACATCATTTGCGTGTTGAAACGGCTTCAAATGCAAGTAATTACCAATGGCAAAATAATCACGAGAAACTGTGTTATTCTTGGTCTCAAAGATATTTTAATAATTATTACAAGAAAAACAATCCCTTCCATCCAATCAAATCGGACACATATAGTGATGTAATTGGTCTTTATGATCAAATTTCTGGTATTCTACCAATTAATGGTACCGTAAATGTAAATGGCTTAAATGGATTCTACTATGCAATACTTAGAAATGACATATACGTCACTTCCGGTCGAGTAGAAAACTTTACATCGGAAGCTCTCTGTACGTACCCAACTATGAGTGATGGGGACGAGTTTACATTTCAATTACAAGCCAAAGACATAATGAACCACACTCTAAATGACAGTGTTTCCGTGTACATTGACCGTTCTGTTCCGGAAATATCTGACATTTGGTTAACACGGAACGGATACAAACAACTTTTTGTACATCATAGTATAGACTTATCAGATATGGCAATAGAGTTTAAAGCATTCGATGTTCACAGTGGCGTTCGTGAGATGAAATGGACATTTGGGACTTATGAAAACAATACTGTTCTTATAGAGAAAGCCATCGGAGTCAAGTCTGTTGTAAGTAAGATTCACATTTCAGTTATATGATATCTATTATATAATATAGTTTGTTTGTCTTTGTAGAAAAGGTAATATTGAAGTCTTTACTAGTGTTGAAAACTCAACATTCTTTGTTATTCGTAATTTTTATGACTTATTATATTAGTCTTTACTTTTAAAATCAATTTCGTTATAGTTGATTATTAATTACGGGTATTTATCATCAGTATTTTATATATTTTCTTTTTTGGTTTTGTAGGGTAATCCTGATAATTCCTCGTCATTCTACTGTCCCATGATTGGTAATTGTAGCAGCATGTTGTTTAGTGCAAACTTAAAGAAACTGAAAAGCGAAAATAAACACATTGGACTGCATAATAGAAGATATTTCTTCACCCTTGAAGCCATGAACAACGCTTATCTCCGTTCATTTGACCATACTGACATTCTTGTTGATGATTCTCCACCAGAAGGTGGGGTTGTTCTGGAAGGTCCTAGTGGTTTTCAAGACATTGACTATACCAGCGATGATGAGATTACAGTCCACTGGCACGATTTCGTCGATCATGAAAGTGGAATAAAAATATATAAAGTAGCTTTAAGTGGAAAATGCCTCAGCGATCTGGAGCAATGGATACCGGGTTTCAAAAATGATACTTTCGTTCAGGAAATAGTCCAAACTTCTACGAAACTACGATTTCCAAATAGAGAGGGACGTTACTTTGTATCTGTCATCGCGTATAATCATGCATTGAGTCCTTCAAAGGTTGTATGTTCAGACGGGGTAATATTTGACAAGTCGCTTCCAAACATATCGAATATTTCTCTTAAACATTCGAAAATAAAGGAATCTGTTGCTTGTCTTGATGGTAAGGCATGGCTTATTAAAGAAAATTTAGTTAAAGTTGCCATGGACGTTTCTGCTTGTTTATCAAAATGTAAGAACAAATCCGATGACATCATTGCGAAATTCATACCAGAATCAAAAGCATACAGCAATGGATTAAATATCTCAGAATTTATTTGCCAAAATATGCCTCTTTACAACGGTCACGTGATCTACGTACCAAATGATGTGTTAGACGTGAGGTGGGATATATCTGAAGACCGAAGTCAGATAACTGGTACTTACGTTGGGTTCGGTAACGATCCGAGAAGTATTGAGGGCCCAGACATTCAGGGTTATGTTGAGGTGCATCATCCAACAAGGTACATTCAACATCATCCAGGGCTTATTGGAGAAAATATTTTCTACATATTCATACGTATAGTCAATAGAGCTGGGCTAGAGAGTAAAGTTTGGTTGGGACCAATACTTGCCGACGAAACTCCTCCAGTGTGCTTAACAACTATACAAACCGTCGTGAAAGGAAAGAATGTGGTGTTGAAATGGATGACAAAAGAGGTTTTTGATACAGAACAAGCTGACGAAATAGGGATAGTTATGTTTAGATTCGGTAAGTACACGTACGATTTTTTTTTTCACAATTCTGCCATCTTCATGTCGTTAGTTTGCGGTTGTTTTTCGCTTCACTGTATTGTAGTCCATGAAAAAATATGTGCACGGCATTAACGTTTATAAAGCGCATGTCTCGTCACAAAAATTGCAAAATGGTGTGAAAAATGTCCCAAATAAAGCAGATATTGTATAAAGGGAATTTTAAGCGGATGCTAAATTTCGAAATTTGCTCTATTAATTTCATGGTCTTTATTTTTCCGATTTAATGGAATGGAAAATATATATAAAGTATCTAGACGTAAATTTGGCGAGCTTTGATTCTCGCGATTCCCGAGACCTTGCAGATATAACGAAAATTTAAACCTCGCATGAAGGCATATTAATATAAATTCCGTATGTTGTTTTAAAAAATTCTAACGTGTTTCCCTTTTAATTTTTAACATGTATTCTACACAGGTTTTGGTAACAGATTTATCACACCTTTTCTGGAATGGAGTATAGAAAACCAAGGTGGTAAATGTGGTTCAGACGTCCAATGTATACAGTACCCAGTACAAAGGCTACAAAAATACGATATGATGGATGGGTATGAATTCTACACCCAACTCAAATTCTACAACTATGCAGGGCATTTCTGTAATGTTACAACGAAACCGTTTCGTATTCCATCTTTGTTTCCACCCAGAGTTGGTATAGTTAAGGATGTACTGCGTAATAGCATACCACCTTTCCATGATATCGACGTTACCTTCGATTTAAATGAGTATTGTATTTCATGGATTGGCTTTAATCACCATGAGACAATTCAACTTCAGCTTGGTCTAGGGACATCTCCTAGAAATGATGATACCGTTTCTTTTCATGATATACCTTTCAATAGAACGAATAATTTGGTATGTGAGAACTATTCTTTCACCGACAGCGATCAGCAATATTTTGTTACAATTAAAGCTTCATGCTCAGGAGGAACAACTTATGCTTCCTCAGATGGATTCTTCCCATTAAAGAAATCAAAGGTTTTTCCACTGGTGACGGTGTTGTATGGTAAAGAATGTTTGAAAACTGGATCACCTGAAAATCTTCATGAGAATTCAAATATTGCAGTGAATTCAAAACTACCATTAGTCGCTGGCACTGTATACTCTGTTTTTTCGTCCGCAAACATTTCTTTACAAAGCAAGCACATCCTTATTCTCGCAACCCGTTGGTATTATAATTATTACGTTATTACGTTTATGGCTCTAAGACGCACTGATAAAACTAATTTCACGTTGTATGACAATGGACATGAGAATTATACAAATGCATCTTTATTCCAGTGCAACCCCTTCAAAAGAACTCAAATGTCTCAAAGATATATACCAATACATTGGATTTTAAATGAGGAATATTCAAAACTCGTTACACACTTTGAAGTTGCTGTTTGTAAAGTGCACGAAGGAAAATGCAAAAATATCCCGATATTTTCGAATGCAGGACACGCGACGTCGTATAATTTTACAGGGAAATTTTCAACGGGTTTATATAAAGCGCTTGTACGGCCTTGTTTTGGACAAGTTTGTCTCCCGATTGTATCCTCTGAAGAATTTTCAATTGTGCCTACTCGTATCCCTTCATTACATTCCACGGCTAAGGCAACAGTAAACGGGACTTATCTCAATGTTGCTGTAACTATTGAAAAATACATGTGCAGTGGTAATGAATTATCAAAGGCTTACAGGTGGGCACTTTTTGCTGACCTCGAAGGACACAAAATGGTCTCACACTGGAAATATATTGTAGATAAATCATCAAATGGTCAATTGATAGAGGTATTTGGATCTTGAATAATATTCTTATCTTTTACTTTCAAGAAAATTGAAATCTTTCCAACTGATTATATAGTTTTAGGTTATCATTAACTATAAATTTAAATCATGTTTTAACGGAATTTATATGTTTATTTATGATTTAATAATTATTCTATTCTGCAACTATTTTCCAGGATGCCGTTTTTCTTGCTACACAATTGTTACCTTACAAGCACAGCTCCATATGTGTTGAAGCATTCTGTTCTGATGGTAGGAAGCCTCACATTTGCTCTCCAATTGACTTTATCAGTGACCCTAATACGTTTAGTAAGGACGTTCTGTATGATCTGAACCTCAATAATCCAGTTTCCCGAGATCTTATGAAATATCAGCATACTACTAACATTGGATCAAAGCTTAAGATGCTTCCTAAATTTGAAATGGATTTCGCTGATTCAAATGTGAGGATTGGCGGCTTCGTCATTGGTAGACCACGAACACAAATTACATGGTATCTTACTTCCAAACGCGAAATCCCTATTACATTGTGCTCTCTAGATGTTTCTTGTCTTTTCTCAACAAATACAACAGGTGGCTTTTTAGACTTCAAAAACCCATTCTTCAAAAACACTTTGCTCCTGTTTATATGTGCAATGTCATTAGACTTCAGGGTATGCAGCAATGGTTTTCTTATTAATGGAGGTCCTCCAAGAGCAGGAAGAGTTTTTATTGATGCAAATAATAATTATGTCACTGACGGAACACAGCTAACTGTTACATGGACAGGTTTCAGGGGAAATAAGGACGCATTAAAGCTTGGTTATATTTCAGATATTTCAGAATACAAATATGCTATCGGTAAGAGTTTTGATTTTAAAATACAACCTTTACAATTAAAGATCTAATATTTTACATACTTCTACATATCTTTGTAATTGAATTATACAATAATAGCGTTTTTAAGGAGGTAGACCTAGGTTAAGGGACACAACTCTTACAAATCATTGGAATGTTTGTATTCAGTATTTGACAACAATCTCATATAAGCATCAAAGCAACATGGATTCTTTTCATTCTATTTCAGATGAAAGCTTGATAGGCTTTGGTGAAATTGAATATGATACCAACCTATCACTGTCCCTTATCCTAGTTTTACCTCCTTAAACAGATTATTATAAAACATGTTAAGTTTGACTTAACTATATACATCAACCTAAATATTGCAGGTTTGAGTTCCATTAGTGAATATACAATTTTAGAGAATTCTAAAACAAAACATCAACGTAAAGGTATCCTTGGTTTTTAAATACAGAACTAATTGCTAATGCTTAAACCTATCAGAATAAATATCATTGTTAATATTAACCCTTTAACATATTTACATGCCAGGAACAAATAAAGGAGCTGATGATGTATTGCCATTTACATCAGCTGGTCTGTCAGAGTCGGCCGCTGTTGTTGGACTTGATCTGAAACCTGGGCATGCGTATTATGCTACTGTAAGAGGTAATGGTAGTGTATACACATTCTTAAGTGCTAGCGGCAAAAATCTATTTACGATCAATTCTGATATTGAGAATTAAATAAATGTAAAATACAGATGAAAATATTTACTCTTACCATTTTCAAAGATTAGCATGTTGTAAGAATTATACCGCCTCTCAGGTTTATTTTCTAATTCTTACTTTATTATCATTTCTTAGATTAAGTTATAGATATTTAGGTGTTAATTAAACTCTTCTAGATTATATGTTATCGGAAATGCAATGAACATAGATTTCACAATGTATAAATGAAAAATAAACCTGAAATACCTTTTTGAAAAACTGCATAATATGATTTCTCAATAAAATAATTATCTGTTGTAGCATTCAGTCATGTTAACCGCACTGTCGATGCATATTCTAACCACGTAATATATGATTCTTCACCTCCAACTTCTGGTGCAATAGAAGTTGAAGGTCATCGATATGTTGCTGCTCATTCCATATATCTCCGCTGGTCTGGTATCGAGGACGATGAGAGTGGAATACGCAAAATAGAAGTAGGAATAGGGTCACACAACAACTCACCTGATGTCATACCGTTTCAAGAAGTTGTTGATAGTGCCGAGATTAATGGCAATGGCATTACCCAAGATGGACATACCTATTATGCAATTGTCACTGTGAGATTAATTAATTTTCTGTAAAAAAACTAGTCAATATTGCGGTGAATTAATTTTGCTAAGCATATCCATGAACAAGCTTAAAACTTACATGAATCACTTCTTTTCATTTAATGCATTGAATCATTGTCAAAGGGTTTTAAATTCATATGCATCTGCCATGTCCATAATAGTCTAATTGTATTCATCGGTTGATAGGTTTACTTAAAGAAATTTTGAATTTACATTACAAATGGTAGCTGATTTTCAAATAAATCATTGCAGTACTAGGTTTTAGCTCTAAAAACAACTCGCACTAGCGTATTTCTGTAAAAATTTCATCATCGTCCAAGTAATTATGTGCTTGTCGCTCAAATATCCCGATATCGATAAGTCATTACACAATGTGGTTCTTCATTCCAATTATACGGACACTGTTGTAGATATATTCTTTCAATTTACTATTTTTAATTTGTATTTGATTTTTAGCAATGCTTTCACGATAGTTAATGCATGTCTATGCATTTTACATTGTCAAGGCAAGGATGTAGATGGTGACTCATACTATATGACAGTATTAGACTTTTTGATGTGTTAAAGTTTCTTTAATAGTTAACAGAACAGCTTTTTGAATTGTCCCATCAAAGTTAATTTGTTTTTGAACATTGTTAATTCAGGCTACAAACGGAGCTGGACTTAGGTCTTACACTGTGTCTTTGCCGTTTGTTGTAGACAGCTCACCTCCTCCAGTGGGGCATGTTATAGAAACAAGTCCAGTAAATGAGGTATGATCACAGTTATAAAAAATGAATGATTTGCAATCTATATCACATTAACGATACTCATTACATGTAGCTTAAAATTAACATATCGTTGGAATTTTAGCTAAAATGTGTTTGTGCATGCATATTTCTCATAAAATGTTAAATGTAACGTTTACCAGACTTGAATTTAAGTTGCTAAAAATGATAATGCCACAAAAAAAGTTACTACGGCTGATGAGGACTTTCTTGTTTTGTTTTAGAAGGATAATACGAATCACATCAAATCAACGTCCATAAGAGTAAATTGGTACGGATTCAACGATCCTCATTCTAAGCTGACCTTTTACAAAGCGGGTTTGGGAACATCACTTAGCAAAGATGATGTAGTACCATTCACTAATATTGGATTGAAAACGTGCAAGTACTTCTTATTCTTGATTCAAATTATGTAGTGTATAAAAAATAATTTAATGATAATTATAATAGAAATGAAGTATCGTGGGATTTTTGTTTGTTAATTGTAACAGAGTACGGTATCAAATGAGGTTATTCATAGTTTTGCTTAATGAATTCCTTTTCATATTTCTCTTTTTAGCAATCACATGGAATCAATTCTTTGTTCATGGAGTCAGATATTATACAACAGTGATTGCTTGTAACGGTGCACGTCTTTGCACTTCAGCGACATCAAACGGTGTCGTCATAGATACGTCACCACCAATACCTGGCCTAGTTGTTGTGGGAGATTCAGGAAAGCATTCAAGATACCAATTGGACAGGTTAGCTTTATAGAGCGGGTCCATTGCTATTGGGTGGGACTTGCTATTGATAACTACATAATTCCTTTGAAAGCAGCTCTAGATCGTGTTCTAAAATCGCGTCAATTTCACTTTGAAAGTATATTGAGTTATTTTATTGCAATTCGTTCATACTATAACTTGTCCTAAATCCAATTACAACATACCAATGAAAAATAATAAATTGCTTTGAAAAACGCCATTGTGAATTACAAAGAACACATGTTATTCCAATTAAAAAGATTTTAGACACAAGTAAATTATTACGTATAGTCGGATATCATCAGTGATACAATGAAGTTTATCTGATGATATGGCAATGGTTCTTTTATTTATAGGAAAAGTGTCCATGCGACCTGGATCGGATTTCAAGATCCGCATTCTGACCTTGATCACTTTGACGTTTGTATTGGAACATCAAAATTGTCATGTGACGTGATGAAATCTGAAAACGTACAACTGGCGTCATCTTTAATGAAATCAAATCTAAATATGGCGGTCGGAGTTGGCCATTTCGTCACCGTCACTGCGTGTAATAAAGTAGGTTTATGTGCAAAAACAAGTTCAGACGGTTTTATCATTGACGACACTCCTCCAAATATGCTGACGAAGCCTTTTATTTATAACTTGCATATGGAAACCTACAGAAACAAGACATTAATTTCCGATCCATCATATTTAAAAATAATGTGGAAGTTCGAGGACAAGGAAAGTCCGATTGTAAGAACCTTAATCTCAATTTTCAGTAATCTAGATTCACATGTTCCAGTCGATGATATCATTATATCAGATGCTAATGAGTACACGATTTGTCTCTCAAGAAACGATTCGTTACGACTAGGTGACGTTTACACGGTAAAGGTTACTGCCTGTAATGCTGCCGATTTATGTACCACGTCTTACAGTGACAAATTCATAGTCGATTGGACACCCCCACAAATGGGAGGTTTTAAATTTCCGTTAAAATACAAACGCATCAATGGAAGTATCACCCTTTCTCTTTCTTGGTATGGGTTTTTCGATGCTCAGTCTGGCATTCGTTTCTATCATATTTCCATCGGAACTACTTATAGCAATGCAGATATTATAGAAGATTTTCTGGTTATACCAAAGCAGATAAATGACACTGATAACGCAGAAATACCAACGAATAAAGGGGATCTACCGGAAAAAATAGTACTAACAATCTGGGCAGTGAATGATGCTGGTCTGGCATCACCAGAGTCAAAGGTGACTGTAGATGTTGTTCCTTTAGCATACGATAAATCTAAAGGGGAGCTCATCATACAAAAACACTCATGCAGTATGGAATTTTGCAATGTCGGTTGCACGTTCTGTCATTGCACATGTGGCGTTGTTGGAAAGAAATGTGTCTCTAAAGAAAAGGATGACTGTAACGCAATTTCGTCAAAACAAGACATGTTGCAGCAACTACATTTAAATATCTCATTACGATCAGATGATAGATGGAACAAAGCCACAGGTTCATCTTTATGCCTATACAGCAGTTGGATATACCAAAACAAATCATTTTCTTTCCAGAGGTTCGAATACAGTTTTGGAAGAAATGACTCCGGTGTCGGGGAAGGCATATACAATATGAGTATCGAAGACCCTTGGCACGATGTCGGTAAAAGACAACATGCTTTTTATTGTCTTCAAGATGGAGAACTGAGTCACGGTTCATACTACATAGCATATGTCCGAACATGGATATCTCAGGAAAAGTTTTTTATAGCAACATCCTTGCCAATTATTGTGGATCACACGCCACCTTTTATCCATAAACGACATTCTATTACCGATTCTTCTGAACCATGCGGTAAAGATGTTGATTACATATCCTCTCCCGGTAATATGTATGGTTGTTGGAATGGTGTATTTTCTGACGATGAAAGTGGCATTCTGGAATTTATCGTTTCGCTAGGAACGTCAAAAGGAGGTTTGCAATAAATAATTTAGATAGTAAAATCCTTATTTGATACGTACATGTAAACATAAAATTATGCATGGTGATCCGCAAAATTAAACACGGACATCTTTGTAACAAAGATTAATAGGTTATTAAAAGTCTTAGATTTTCAGAAGATGTATGAACGTACATGTATTTCTTCCGTTCTACGGCAAATGCAGTGGAATTACAATAGAGGTCAATGCATAATTTGCATAAAATACGTGTCGAATTACTGGACACTGATTCAAAGAAGATGATTAAAAGCTCTTGTGAAGAAGAAATATTAGTAATCACCCTGAAAATTACCTGAGATACTTATTAATTCTTTATCTTTTTGTTATTTTAATGTATTTACATATAATGTTAGACAACTATAAAAAATCTGCACACAATAATTTTGTTTAATTTATTCATCAACCTTATGAACTTTACTGAACAACTATTACTTTGCGCTTTGCGATGAACAATTTCGCCCATGACAGATACGGTAGCGTGCACCTACCTGTCATGGGCTGTCCGTCATAAAAACGGCGAAAACGGAAGAACATATCATTTTCAATTCTTTTGTCGTACTTTATGATATAACCGCTCATGTTTGGTTTGGTTTCTAATTTTTTTATGGTTTGTTTCTGTTTTTATTTTTGTTGTAAATATTGTGTTTCTACGTCATGTAAGATTTTTTTATTTTTTTTATTTTTAGTTGATGATATTGTATCGATGTCTAAAGTTGGAACGAAAACGCAAATGTCTTGGACAGGTATAGATATCAAACCAGGAACAAAATATTACACCAACGTAGTAGCAGTCAACACCATTGGTCTAAAGACAGAGTTTAGTTCCGACGGCTTCCTCCTTGATACCAAACCACCAACAGAGGGCGTTTTATTCAACACAAAACACCACAGCAATAAGATTTATCAGTCGACTGACGAACCAATTTTTTTCTCATGGCATGGCTTTGATGACAAGCATTCCTTCATAAGCCATTTCTTAATTGCATTTGAAGTAAACAACATATCAAAGAACAGTAGCGACTCTTTAGCATTCATAAATGCTGGGGATAATATTTATTTTCCTTATCCCGGTCAACCTGGACATGGTGACGTCATAACTGCTCATATAAAGGCAATTGATGCAGCTGGACACGAAAGTCGAATCGTCACTTCAGATGCGTTATATATAGACGGTACTCATCCAGAGTCTTTTGAATGCCATAAGTTTAGCGTTATTAAAGATATATCTATTCACAATATTACACAAAAGTCATTGATTATTTCTGAATCAGTGGCAAGTAAACCCAATGATTTGTTTCAAATTGTTGTCAAAGTGGACATAACCGAACTAGATTTCATGGCGCATTTATCCATTGGAGATATGACTATGTCATTACCATTTCTAAAAAACGCGGATAAATCAGTACGGTCAGAATATATTTACTTGGTCGAACAAACAGACGTTCAAAACGTAAACGTTACTATAGAGCTTAATGGCGTTAGAAAAAAGGCAACTGTTTACACCAACATATCAAAATGTTCTGGCTTAAAAATAACCAAATTGAACACTGAAGCCGTAATAGCTCGACAAATATCTCAAGATGAAATATCAGTGTGTGTTCAAACAGTTGATACTGAAAGCGGGATCGGGAAAGTGTCCGTAGGCGTCGGAAGTATACCGCATGGATTAGAAATTTTAGATATGCGACCTTTGCCATTACATCGGCATGATGTCATTAAGAAAAATTTTACCCACGGCATGACACTTTTTGTGTCTGCTCTAGTCGAGAACCATGCAGGTATGTCTGCTCTTTTTACATCAAAGCCTTTGGCATTTGACATGACACCTCCAATGATTACTGAAGGTGCAGTTGGGGCAATTTACAGCAATAACACCGATGATACGACAGTCGTAATCACAGCAAATTGGATGGTGTCTGATGAGGAAAGTACAGTTAAAACTTGTGAATATTGCATTGGTAAGTTTATCGTTGATGAAATAATTAAAGTTTTTGTAGCAATTGCTTTATGCATGGCTTTTAGATTCTCGGTGATAATAAAAATGTTGAATTGTGATTTAACTTAACTTAATATATGCTTCACATGCTGTAGCCGAATACTGAAGTATGTTATATTCAATTCTGTTTAAAAATCTTTAACAAATTATTTAAGTTGCACTCCAGGTTAGAACCATGCAAAATATGATTTATGGTTCGAAAGCCTACGTATTTTTATTGTTGATATTGTTACAAACTTTTACAGAAAAAAATAACATGTAGCAGATATTAGTTATAAAACATGTACCATAGGATTCAAAATTAAGGGAAGTAACTCTGTAAGTGACACTGAAACGCAATATCAACTGTTGAATTATCGTTGTGAATTATCTCCTTAGAGCAAAGAGATTGGAATAGATGATAATACATTTCAGATTATAGACCAACAAAGCAACTTAATAACAAAAATATAAATTTGTAGCCTTTTTCAGGTGTACCATATATTGCAGAATTGGCATGATTCTTATAAAGACTGATTCTTAAATTCTTCAAGAAAATTGAGATCTGTATGTTATTTGGAAGGCATTTGAACCATTAATGTCATGGTGTATTATTCTAAAACATGTCACTCTGGGTAAAAGACACACGTTTTCTTACATGTTTATTTTACAGGTACTTCAACAAAGTCTTGTGATTTACTTAAGTTCATCGAGACACCAAACCTTAATGAATTAATATCTCCACCATTACAACTTGCTCATGGAAGTAGCGTTTACGTTGATATTCGTTGTGTTAATAGTGTACAACTGACTGAGTATGCAGGTTTAGGGCCTTTAGTTATGTCATATATGCCGCCAGTTTGTGCTGATTGGCAGTTGCACGTCACATCACCGGGCTGTAATAATGATAACAATCAGAACTTTACTTTTAGCTGGGACAATTTCAAAGATTCTTCAGGACTTAAAACTTATATTTCTGAATTACATTCAGACAAAAAACAGCTACTTGATAAGACTAAAATTGGAAAAAAGAACTCTATAACAGTAAGCAATCTTGATGCCACAAGAGAAAGGAAATACACATTCACCGTACAAGCAGAAAATGAGGGAGGATTAATTAGTGAGGCCATTAATAGCACTATAGAATTAGACTGCAGAAAACCAATTTTAACAGGTACACTTTGAATATGTCGTTCCTTTTTAACGAGTGTGTCTTATACATACAAACAATTTAAAGACGACGAAAAACAAAACCATGCGATCAATAGCCTATTACCAGAATACATTTTACGTAGGTAAAGACAAACTAAAGCTTACAAGTGTTACGAAAAGTAACGCTTATGTTGAGATAATAAACAGAAACACGTCAACATGTTTTACAGAGAATTGATAACATTGTTGTTACCTTCTTTTATTTCGCTCGGTCTTTCAGACTGAAAATATTGCTTAAGGAGGTAGATCTTAGGTAAGGGACACAATTATTAAAAATCATTGAAACGTTTGTAGTCGTGCTGTTTATATTAATCTCATGTAAGCATCAGAGTAACATATATTGATTTCATTCTATTTCAAATGAAATCTTGAAAGCTTATGTTAAATCGAATATGATACAACCATATCACTGATTTCAAGAGTTATGGCTTTTTCCCAGGTCTACCTCCTTAAGTTGCTTTTCTCTAATAAAAGTCGTTTTTCCTTCAGGTTCCCCAATTGCTATTAAGCATTTAAGAACAGAATATTACAAGATAACATGGGATATGGTTTTCAGAATGGACCCAGTCATAACAACATTTGAAGTTTCAATCGGATCGACAAAAGAGAGTACCGACATCGTCAAGCTGACTACAGTATCAAAACCGTCGTTAGAGTTTCTTTTACCGGAAAATGTCAACGAAGTTTACATTGTTTTGATAGGTCATACATCTTCGAGAAGGTCATTGACCTTCAGACAATTTGTAATTATATAGTGAAGTGATGGTCTATATTGTGCTAGAGATATTGCTATCCGTCCACTGTATGCATTATAAATGTTTTACTGTTTATCACTTTAATATCAATTTTGCTTATAAAATGTATTCAGAACTCGTTAAAATTTTTTCTTAATTTTATGGTGAAATGATGATTAAAATCATGCAACAATAAGCACTATCCGTCGAAGTTTTACATAATATTGTTTCATATCAAGTAGTTAATTGCTGCAATCCTAATAGTTGTTGGTTCTAATGGTAAAATGATGATTTTCATCGTGCAAAATTAAAATGTAATGTGTGATAAAGGTATTTTTATCCGTTCAATTCATTGTGCAAGTTAATTTTTAACTTGAATGAGGTCGTGATGATTCAGGCTTTATGAAACTAGATAACCACACTGCGCTTTTTATGCACCTGTCCACAGTCAAGATATGTTGAGTTTTAATCTGATTTTGTGTCATTCTATTACTTTTTGCCTAATATTTTGACGAATTGTTGTCGTTCTGTTACCCTATTTTGAAAACATACAAACACAAGAAAGAACATAAAGTAACTAAAATCATACATATAAAGTAACAAAAACAAATGAGCAACTCGGACTCCACTTAAAACTGGGAGCATGGACCAGGTGCACCGGTAGAGTAAGCGTCCTGTAGAATTAACTTGGTTGACCTGTCATAGATTTATATGAATTTAAATATTTCTATATAGATTTACTTCCTAGTAGGTGGAATGTTCAAAGTTATCACAATTATTACACGATAAGATATTACATATAAAACAAACAATACATTTAACTGTTTACACTTTTATTTTTCTACCCTTAATGTTCATCTGGTATGACGTTGTCAGTCGTTTATATCAAAAATGGAATTGGTCATAGTAAATATCTTCAATCATCATAAACGAGGTAAACACATTAGCTAAATTATTTTTTAAAGTATAAATCTTTATCCAATCTACTATTACCTACCTAATTCTCTGAAGTATAAGTTGTGTTAAAATATATATGCAGTTAAAACAAAATTACAAAGTTGTCGTTACTGAAACTGAATAAGACTCCACAGTCATTAGTTGTCGTAACTTGAACTGAACAAGATAGATGATGCAATTTATTTCCTGTATCTCTTACGACTGGCACATACAAGATAAAAAACAGCATAAAAGCAATTTCGAACGCAGTAAATTTGTTTTTAAATTGTCAGTAAACAGTATACAATCATCTAAATTTTATATTAGGCGTCTTCTATCACAGTTCATTTTGATTATTTATTATTTATTATAGTAATTTAATTAAGTCTGTTAAATTAGGCGAAAGATAAAAAAAAATAACCAACCATAGTATTGTCTAAACCTGGCAAAAAACACACAAATGAATAAAACGTAAAACATCATTTCAAATTGCCTAAAACAAAACTATATGCTTCAACATATATTCTGAAATTGAACTATAAATTTTGCTCACATGGAAAACTCAGGCTTTAATTGGACTAACTAACCGATAAAAATGTATTGACTCGAAATAAAAACGTTGTATGAAAGACGCTTAGAATGGTACCGAATTTGTATCAATCCTTTTTTTATTTCTACTTCGTATACATTATTGTATATTGCTGGTAGAAAAATGGGTGGAGCCAAAATGTATATACTGTCAGCGATCGTATATTACCAACAAATATATTGTAATTACACAGTGTTTGTTTCAATGGAAGATTTGTTTTATAAATAGCAATCCAGGGACAAAGACCAGACATGGAAAACAGACATACAGAACAAAGAACTTAAAACAACTAAAATCATACGTACAAAGTAACAAAAGCAAATGATGAACTCAGACTCCACTAAAAACTGGGAGCATGGATCAGGAGCACCGGTAGAGTAAGCGTCCTCTGCTTTTCTAGAAACACCCGCCGAGTTGCTCATAAAAAGTCAAGTCCGGGTAGACAAACGAGGAAAGGAAAACTATGACCCAATGAATAAATAAGTTTTCATGGTGCAGATGGATACACCATAACGATCCATGAGTTCATGATGACGACCATAAAACTTCTGTAGTGATGACTTCAATCTTGTAGCAACATAACCCTATTCCAAATGCCTGTTTGTTGGAGTTCTAGCGCGATACAAAAAGTCTGCGTAGTTTCGGCAAGCTCTGGCATAACGCATGAGTTGTGATATGAACACTCCATACACAGGTGCTGAAAGAATGTTGCCATAGATGAAAGGAAATTTGACAATTCTGAATGCAAAGTCATCAGGTTTGTCGAAAAGTTTGGTCAATAGCTTTCCTTTACCATCGATTTCTAAATGTAGGTCAAGATATGAGGCTGACTTAACAGTGTCTGTAGTATTCTTTATCTCAAGTTATTTGGGGTAGATGTGATGTATCAAATCCCCGCAATTAGGATTATTTTAAGATAATATGTCATCTATATAGCCAAAACTGAGAATAAAGGATCTAGCCAAACGATATTCTTTCTTTCGGACCAAAACAGCTATAAAGTCAGCCTCATAAGAGTAAAGGAATAGGTCAGCCAGTAAAGGAGCACAATTTGTTCAAGGAAACTACCTCCAAAGTTATTATAATTTTTTATCTATTTTACTCCCCTTTTAACCCTCTTGACACCTAAGTCACCTTTAACATTGAATGTTAAATCATACCAACCCTTTCCCAACTCTGCTGAAAATTGGAGCAATGCATAGAAAATATGCCAAATGTTATCTTCTACATGTATAATCAATTTATTGTTTGAAATTAGTACATCTATTGATTTTCTCAATCCAAGTGCAGTGACATATGAAGTGAAGTGTGCAACAAAGTAACGACTCGATATATCAAAGGCAAGGCTTAAAGTAAATCCTCCTTCGACTTTAATAAAGAACCCAAATAATTTGTTTCCGAATTATTGTAACACCGAGCTTGCAACCAAATTACTTACAGCTCTCTTCAGATCTGAGAACCATTTTGTGATTGGTGAGTTAGCAGCATATTTGATCTTCTGTAAGGAATGTTTCAAGTAATTCACCAAAAAGTTGTATGAAGTCTATTATATCTGTCTCTATATCAATAGTTTTATTTCTAGTAGAAACATGATTAGGGCTTGTCATAAAAAAAGCTTAAAGTCGAATATTACTATAAAAAAATCCACTTTCTTATGACGGGAACATTTCTGAAAGGGTTCAAACTATATAGCATGCATTTATATAAATACTCCTTCATGGTTAGCTGTCTCACTATATATTGCTCTTGTTCCATTACCTACGAAGTCATGATAACTTATTTTAGAAAAAAAAAGTATATTTTTAGCATAAATAAATATAAATAATGTTGTTTATTTTTTTGTGCTCACAGTTTGAAAAACAACGAATAGCACACTAACAACTTTTAAACATGAATAATGTGGATTAAACAAAGCTTGAACAGCAATACATGAATACTACCATTCTAACAATTCCTTTTTATGTTTTTCTTTTTCTTTGTGGATCCTATTCCCTTGTCTTTCGAACCCATGTTTCATTTTTATTGAATTTGCTGTTGGTTTTGCTTTTCTTGTAAGCTGAAGCCATCACAATTTGAATTTTGGGCAAAATATATATTCCTAAGTACAACGATTAAATGTTCAGCCGAAATATTTATATTTCTTATTGTTATTCATCAAAATTTCTTTTTAACTACCAACGTTCTAAGTTAAAATAAATTGAGTGTTTCGTAATGACTTCATTCTACACTTCAACTTGGTCAAATAGCATTTTGGTAAAACAATTTTTACACGTAACCCCGCCATAAATCTGTCACGTTACTCATTTGTGTGTGTGTGTGTGTGTGTGTGTGTGTGCGTGCCTATTTTTCTTGTGTCTCAAATTGGATTTGTTTATGTTTTCTAATCAACTGATTAATGGGAATAAAGATATATATATATATATATATATATATATATATATATATATATATATATATATATATATATAAAGGATTGTACAACGTCACCGATAAAGATGTTAATACACTTTAATAAAATATTTAATGAGGAAAATTTTCAGTCAACAAATGACCTTCTTCAGTGCCTTAAATAAACTGTGTGTGTATGAAAGTAAATGGTCTGAGAACACAACTCACTACCTAATCAGGTGAATACCCGAATACCTGTGACGTATAAAATTTTATCGACAGTTAACAAAGATCTTGAACATTGTGTTATAGACACACGTTGTGTGTTGATCTTGAATACTGAACTATAAAACTAAAAATATTTACAAACACTATTAAAAGAAACTAAACAAAACAGGAAGAACTTAATGTTTTTGTTAATTCCATGTGGGTGTAAAACACGGAGTTGTTTTATTCAAAATCCCTCCCGCTTTACTCTCTGTAGATCGCTCCAGATCGTGTTTTGTTCTACGATGAAGATTTCCATTTTCATGAAATCATCGAAGCATTGGTTGGGTAACCTGAAGTGTTGACTCACTGGGAGTAAAGGCTTTTTTGTTAGGTTGCTCCTCTGTCCGTTTAAACGCTTGTGAAAGGGCTGTTTAGATTCACCAACATATTGAAGGCCACAGATGGGACAGTGGAGCAAATATATTACATTATTACATAAGCACTCTTGCAGTGCACGTTGCAAAATATTTTGTAGCGTTTCCCCGTGACTGTGCTGGTTAATGATCCGATACCCATTACATTTGGCAGATTCCTTTAGACTTTATAGAACGGTCTGAAAACTTTTCAACGATGTTAGAACTGTCAAATTTGCAATGCTGTGACATCTATAGCAATACCGTCTACGAAAAGTCCAGCGCCCTCTACCACTCGGTCAACTAGGTTATATCAAAATATAGCTTTCGCTGGCCGGGTCATTCCTCCTCGTGGGATTTATCTAGGGCTGTAACATAGTACACTATGTATGGTAGTACGGAACAGTTCATCTAGGTGTTAGTATGTAGGATAGAGGATCAAATTAATGATGGATGTCACAACAAATCAATATTATACAAACGTCTCATGATGTGACGAGTCTATTCGCTACACTGCTCCATCGGATCTATTTGATACAGGGAAGATAAACTTATAGAAGGGTCTAAAAAAGTCCCAACGATATTAGAATTGTCAAATTTGCGATGTAATTTTCTACTTAGATTAAGCTTACCTAAAGCGTTTTTATGTTAATGTGGAAACCTTTCATTCCTTTGTCTTGTTTTTTCTCTCCATTTGAGTGTTGTTTCCCTGTGTCCACGGAATTTTTAAAGTTACAAGTACGACCTGTAATCGTCAAAATGCTATCGAAATCAACTTTCCCAAAAACAATCGGCTACTTGCGGCGGTAGTCTTCTGTATATTTAGACATTCCTTCAGTTGATCAGCAATGTACCCCAATTCAAAAATGCGGCACACACCCGACGACGAAATATGTGAATTTTCTACTTGTATTTCACATTCATTATATCTTGTCTTACTTTTTAAAGTGCCTTAACGAGATCTTCGCGTAAAAAGCCTCTTTTTTTTTTTTTTTTTTTTTTTTTTTTTTTTTTTTTTTTTTTTTTTTTTCAAAGGCATCGTTTGTTACAGTTTGATAAAAAATTTTAAAAATACGGACCTTTTTCAACAAATAAACAATTAAACATTTGTAGGACTCAAGTCTTTTGAGAGAGTATAATTTATTTCAATCACATTTCTTTCTTTATTATTGCTCGATCTTTCTTTGTGATAAAAGTATTATTTTCAACCTCCTTCAAACACATTCAATGCAGAGCAACAAAACAACGTTATCTTCCGTAAACGATATTAACGACAACTCTTATCGTAACGTCGTATTGAATCGAGAACAATCGTGGACCAAAAGAAAAATAGACAAATGCGGAAACAATTTATGATGGGAACATGATTATAAGTATGTCAAGAGCAAAAAAATACCTTTTTTCAACTTTAGTACTTGACCAACGCTAAGCAGTGTGCGTAGTTAGATACAAAAAGGGGCCAAAACATAATTAAACAAAACTATTTGATAACTACAATTGAATCCCATTTAATTAATGTTTAAACAGCTTCATCTTTTGCCCCAATGTTAACAATATTCACTATTTCATTTGCAACAAGTACTAATTCTTTCTTGGGCGCTATTTCCAATTAATTGTTAGGTAAAAAAGATAAATAAAGTTTCAAGTAAATAGTTTTAACGATTAGTACTCTGAATATTAATATTAAGTCCTTGGGGTAGAACGGACATGTAAAGCAATTGCTTGTTACTACTTACAATCATGTATAGTGCTTTAAGGAAAAAATCGATGTTTTGTTTGATAGTGGTATTAGGCATTTATTTGTTATATTTAGAATTGTAGGCCCCGAAACTTACAAAATACGACTTTTAATGAAATTAAAGAATCGGACGGACAATTTGGTCGAAACCATCGGTGCCCCAAGTGCCGTTTGAATATGCTACCTCAAATTTACCTGCTATTTGCTCAAATTTAATAATTTATTTTAATCCCAAATGAAAAATGGTTTGTGGGACAAATCGAAGATGTTTTAGCGCAAATGAAATACTTATTGGCACAAAAGCAATGTGTCGGTTTGAACAGTAAAAAATGTCACTTTTAAAGTTTCTAATTTAGTAATTTATCAGCATTGAATTTCGACCTTTAAAGATAAATTTTGTCTAGTGTCAGAGGAAATCCAAATGTATAGGTTAAAATATAAATACTAATCAGAATAAATTTCAATTTGAGCTCCTAAGATTTGGGTACTATCGAATTTTTATTTGAATTGAAGCATTCTTATGTATTGTTATGTATTGTTATATAATCAGGTCAATGTATCTCGGCAATTTAAAGTTTTCGTACAGTACAGCGTTTGCCGGTCTAGTTATAATGTGATGGTAGGTGTTTTTCATATTATTCAATGGGCAGGATGATCGGCCAACATTTTTTTAGAGAAAAGACAAACGTACTTAGAGCAAGTTACAAACAAATATCAGCCACAAAAACAAGAATGTTTTAAAGAACGTCTTCGAAGAAGGACAATGCATTAAATCGGAACACCTAAAACAAATTGATTGAATTTGTCGAAAAAAAATATTTTCTACAATTATGCCTTAATTTAACTTTTAATGATCCTTGATTTTGTATATACTGTTTTCAAATATGGATTTGTTAAATGTTTTCTAGGACTTTCATTAATTATACATTTTGAACACATACTTGAATATATAACGCAATAAAATATTTCGACATCTAAACTCAGTTATTTAATGATAACGGTGCATAAAAACCAATAGCATTAAAACCTATGCTTTTTCAACACTGTATACTTCTATTCCCCATACTCAGTTAAAATCCCGACTTAAAAACATTATACATCGTTGTTTTTCCAAAAAAGATGGTACACCTAGATACAAAGATATAGTTCTTGGTAGAGATTCCTCATACTTTGTAAGAAATAATTACAAATCATCTTCCAAATATACAGAGGAAGATGTTTACAAAATGCTGGAATTTTTAATCGACAACATATTTGTCCAGTGTGGTGGACGTGTTTTTCAACAAACGTTCGGCATTCCAATGGGAACAAATTGTGCTCCTTTACTTGCTGAGCTATTCCTTCAATCTTATGAGGCTGACTTCATAGCTGATCTGATCAGAAAGAAAGAATATCGTTTGGCTAGATCCTTCAATCTCAGTTTTCGCTATATAGATGACGTATTATCTTTAAACAATTCTAATTTCGGGGATTTGATACATCTTATCTACCCAAAAGAACTTGAGATAAAGGATACTACAGACACTGTTAAGTCAGCCTCATATCTTGACCTACACTTAGAAATCGATGGTAAAGGAAAACTATTGACCAAACTTTCCGACAAACGTGATGACTTTTCATTCAGAATTGTTAACTTTCCTTTCATCTGTGGCAACATCCCTTCGGCTCCTGCGTACGGAGTGTTCATATCACAACTCATACGTTATGCAAGAGCTTGCCGAAACTACGCAGACTTTTTGTATCGCGCTAGAACTCTAACAAATAGGCTTCTGGAACAGGGTTATGTTGCTACAAGATTGAAGTCATCACTACAGAGGTTTTGTGGTCGTCATCATGAACTCGTGGATCGTTATGGTGTATCCATCAGCACCATGAAAACTGATGTATTCAACGGGTCATAGTTTCTTTCCTCGTTTGTCTACCCCGGACTTGACTTTTCATGAGCACCTCGGCGGGTGTTTCTAGAAAGGCAGAGGACGCTTACCCTACCGATGCACCTGGTCCATGCTCCCAGTTTTTAGTGGAATCCGAGTTGCTCATTTACTTTTGTTACTTTGTATGTATGATTTTAGTTACTTTATGTTCTTTGAATGTCTGTTTTCCAAGTCTGGTCTTTGTCCCTGGATTACATTCTTTGATTACCGCTATTACTTTGGTTCCCTTGATTACTCTTTGAAAGAGATACAAAGAAATGACTTGTATAAAAACACTAATACTTGAACCAATTATACTTTATTAATATTTTATCTTCTTTTGTTAAGTTTGCTTCATCATACCTTTGTTCCTTGTTCTAATCTGAAATTGATTACAGTTTATTACTATAATATAATATTCCAATTATTGCACTCATGCAAATACAGAATCGAATTTACTAACTCAAACAAGAGGGTCCCAGGAGCGTGAATCGCTCAGCTGGTTGAATTTTGTCTTTCAAGGGCAATAAATTTAACAAGAAGTTGTCCAACAATTTCATTCAAGAAAACTTTGGTAGAACTTATCATAAGGATTATTTCAGCAATTGAAAGTTTCTTTCTATCTATCATAGTTTTCAAGGTATTGATTGAAAAACCTGTTATGTTTCCCCCTTTCAAGGGTGATAACTCATATAAGGAGTCGTCTGACAACTTTTATTCCTGAAGACTTTTGAAGTCCTGATAATAAGGATCATTTCAGTTGTTGAAAGAATTTAGCAAAACCTAACGGTTTTGGAGATATATGCGAAAACCTACTGTCCGACCTCCATGTTCTATTTCAGTAATGTTGGCCATGTTTTTCGACGGATCAGAAATCCCCACATCACTTCTATGCTGACATACATATAAAGTTTAATTTCAATTGGTAAAATAGTGCCAGAGGAGATGTTTGAGAGAAATAACATTACAAATAGCAAAAAACGTTGAAAAAGGGCAATAATTCCAACATGGCTTAAGAGATTAAAGCGAAAATTTGACTGCATATAGAACTCCTCATGCTGAACACTTTTTACAGGTCGGACATCAACTTAACCTTACGCTTTTGGAGATAAATGCGGAAAACTACTGTCTAAACCTATGTTCTATTTTAGTAGCAGCGGCTATGTTTTCCGATGGATCAAAAATCCCCATATCATTTCTATGCAAGATACTCCTAGAAACATTCATACCAAGTTTAAGTGGTAAAATAGTCTCAGAGAAGTAGAATTTTGAAAAATCATTACCGACGATGACGACGACGGAAACCCAGTGATGGCAATAGATTGCATGGCCTCCGGCAAGGTGAGCTAAAAAAAGAAAAGAAAGAAACCATGCAACAAAAGTACATTTAAAAAAAAAATTTAAACCATAAACCAGAAAAGAGCTTTCACATTGAAGTTTTGGGCTGAAACTATGCATGTTTTACGTAATTTTTCAAGAGTTTGTTTTCTACAAAAGTAAACGCATTTCAAGGGACTGGCTAAAATCTATTGAGGAATAGGGACCTGTGCATTTATTTTCTCATTTGAAAAAATACATGCTTTCTCCTATCTTTACATATTACAAAAAAAATGTCCTAAGCAGATGTTCAGTAACAAAATGCGTGTTCGATCTAATGTATTATTAAAATTCAGTATTAATAAATGTAAAATACGTAATTTAGGTTTTGAATTTAAACTCATATATATGTATTATATGTTTTGCATGTATGTATTTGTAATAATAAAAAAAAGACACCATCCAATGCATTATTACGATTTGTGTATTTAAGTTTTATTCTCTGTAGGAATCAGACATTTGGTGAATCATGGTGAGAAATCCCACAAGCCTTTTCATAAAATCTCATTCAAAATGTTATTTTAAGTCTTTAATGCAGAAATTGCATTAATTTCTTTTTAAAGTGTCAGCAATTCAAATTATACATTTTACGAAATGCAGTGTAATGTCGTTATCAACGGGAGGTAACTTTCCCTTTTCTTCATATTGTACCTTTGAAGTCGTTTGTAATTAATTCTTTGACATTTCTGAGATAGACGACATGTCAAGCCTTCTTCAATAGACAATGGAGTATGTTCCCACATTGTCTAAATTTGCCTATTCCTTAAGAGGCCAGCACTTCATAAAAGTATTTATCCGTCTGGGGCCGTTGAAGCCTTCCCCAGTGTGTTCAGGGCAATGCCTTCGTGGGGTCCAGAGGAACAAAACCCCAGGACACTCTCGAGTTTGTGTTTATTAGAGTCAAAAACTTATGTCCAGACATTACCAGCATTTAGACTTTTCTGTAGTGTCTCTATATACTAGTATAATTTAAATGAATAATAATTGAAATGAGGAAAATAATATATACTAGTTCGTCAAAATAGTTATCCATTTAATACACAAAACAGATTTTATCGAAAATTAAAATTTACACGCACAGAGACAAGATTTACTTAATTGGTTTAAGCGTCAAATTTGTATCTGCATGCATTGGTTCAGAATATTTTCGACATATAAGTGATGTGACTGAGGTGAATTCAGACGTACAACAGCTTATTGGATTCCTTACCATTTACCCTAGAAAATTTCTCAAAACTGGATCATCATATTAATAATGTAAAAAAAGAGCTAGAATCTTTACTCTAGTATACTTGTGACAAAACACTTAAACTAAAATAGAACTCACTACATCCAACATAAGTACACGTTAGTGTCTTGTCAGGATTACACGAACACGTATTGCATCCATCTGCAGCTGGACCGCTTTCCCCTATGCGATACGATTTACCATTGAAGTAACAGTCTGAAAAATACACAAAAATGTACTGTTTCAGAGTGCATTACAAAGTATTCAAAATTTTCTTTCAATTGATCATTTCTTTTAACTGATAGATGACCGGTTGCTGACTTATCAGTAAAGGCAAAAAAAGATACAGTCATATATATTGCAAATTTTGATATGTTGTAAACGTGTTTCCAGGTTTTTTTTTATCAGTATTATTATAATCAAATATATTGTTCTTGATACAAACAGTAATTGTATACAAGAAGTAGTCAAAACCAAAACTGTGGTGCTTGTTTTGTTTTATTTTGTTTTGTTTTCTGTTTTGTTGTGTTTTTTTTTTTTTTGTTGTGTTGTTTTGTTTTTTTTTTGTTTTTTTATGTTTTTTTTTTGTTTTGTTTTGTTTTTTTTTTTTTTTGTTGTTGTTTTGTTATTTTTATTAATCATAACCTACATCAAATGAGTTTCTTTTAATCTAAGAGCTGACTAATTCAAATATAACCATGCATCTACCATATATATTTATTTTTGTTTAATGTTTAATTTAGACTTACCTCCAGGAGGAAGACACCTTTTCAAGCAGTCGCATGGCATTGCGCAGCATTTCTCAGCTTAGATGATAATTATATGTAGACAGAAGAAATCAGTGAATCATAAGAAAAAATGTTTGTTCATACGCATTTGATCAAATAGCCAATGCATAAAAGCACAATTAAAACTGAATTTTCCTATAAACAATCAGCTTTAGTAGTAATAATTTTCAAATAATTCAAATTATTATCAACAAAAAATTGATAAAACCACACACATTTAATACCCATATTTCAAATGATATTTACTATCAACTCCAAAGTACAAACTACCCATTTACACGTCACTTACATCAGATTATATTTTTTCACCTGCACTACAAATATTTCCATTGGAAATCACATTTATGGAAATTATTAAAGAAACTAATTGAAAAGTTGAGAAACAACCATATTATTTAATTGCATCTATAGGATTGGTTTCAACTTTTGAAGTGGATAATTCGTACAAAAAAGAAGACAAGAATTTATATAACTTTGAAAATTGACTAGCAATGAAGTATTTTACCAAGAACTCATATTTAAAGATAAAGTATTATTCATATATATAACTGAATCTCAAGGAAAAACAATGATGACGTACTCCCTTTGCAATTATAATCCGTTTTACATTGCAGAGGCCAAGGATGACAGTCACATTTCGTATACGTATCTGAATGTGTAGAAGGGCAATTAACTTCTTTAGGTGGCGTTGGAGTTACTTCGACCTATTGAATATACAAAATGATTATATCAAAATGTTCTCGAAACATAATATAATACAACATTCAACATCAGGTTAACTGCAGGAGATAAGTTACACCATGTTGTTTTAATACATTTGCAACGCCTTGAATCAATCACCTATTTGACGATATTTGTAACATGAGAGTTTTATTGTTTCTTTTGAATCCTGATACTTTTGAGAGAATTTGCTTTTATACAACAAAATTGTCAGTATAGAGTTACTTACCCTAACTGAAAGTATGGCGGCAACAATTGCGAAGAACGTATTCATCACTCTCCTTTACAGCTAAAATCTTTCTAACTCTTGAAAAGTTTCAAATAATTAAATTCGTATATTTTCACACGTAGTAGTGTACTTTTCAACAACGAGCACCTTTCTACTCATCTTTTAAATTAATGGTTTCATGTAAATTATAGGGAAACGTTGCAGGACAAATTGTTAATAACAACAAGCGGACACAAGTTTACTGACACGGTAGAACAAGCATGATTAAATTCCTAATTATTATGTGATATTTGTACTATTAAACAACAAGGAAATTTATAATTGTCTTAACTAGTTTCGTGTAAAATATAGGGAAAAGTTCAAAAACCATTTACTAAAAGAAATGAACACATCGTGACTTATACGCTATATTGTTCTTAGAAATGAATTCAAATAAGGCACCAGTCACGTTATAAAAAGATACAGGATTTGAACGACAAGGCAAAACAAAAAATAAACATTGAATTTAAAATAGCAGAGTTAGTTTGTCCTGTTAACAGTTTTTCTCATTTTTAAAGTCAGAAAAGTCATTGTTGCTCATTTGTATGAGTTATTTTGGTTATTTTATATTCTTTGATTACCCTCTAATTTTTGTTCCTCTGATTACTCTAAACAAAGACTTTAGAATAGAAAGCCAGGAAATTATCACTGAGTCCATTTAAGACTTTTGTCAACGATGTGTGTAACAAAATTTATCATCTAACTTTACATTTGTGTTCTTCTTCTGGCAATAACAACAGTTCTACCTCACCCCATACACTCAAAGAAAATTAAAGCAAGGAATGACCAATTGATGGAACATATTTATTTCTCAAAATTATATAATTTCTACTAATGTCGATTTTGTTTTCGTTAGAAATTTCAAAATTTGCAATCACATTACAATTTTATGACATGTTAATACTTACCCATCACTTCACTAATACAAATGGATTATTCCCCTTGAGTCAGTCCATAATTCGCCAACACACAGATGATCTAAATTTAACACCTTAAGGACCTAGATCATCTGCGTGCACATATGCTTCAGTTTATCGGCGGGTAACAAAACACCCAACCAATATCACTCATAGCATGGGTAGGTAGTGGGAAAGATGACAAGTAAGTATTAATATTTCATAAAATTGTAACTTGATGACAAATTTAGAAATTTTATTTAAATTATTAATACTTACTTGTCACTGATACAATATGGATGATTCCAAAGCAATATCTCCCTCATTTCTTGAAATATCAGCAACACAATTTGAATAAAGAACATTCAAATAAACTGTGTCACGTTGACTCTTCATCAAAAAACACTTGAATAGAATACTTCCACCATAAATTATTAAGATACTTTCACCAAAACAAAACTGGTAGGCAACTCGCCGAAATAATTAACTTATCTACATGCAAAACATCAGCTGAGAAATCTCTTAAATAGAATTTCCCAAAAGTGGATTCTGAAGACCAATCTGCAGCTTCTAATATGTTATGTAATAATGCTTCTTTATATAATGCCCATGAGGGTTCAATTGCCCTATTTGAATGAGCCTTTACATTTTCCGATACTCTACTCTGAAAATCCACCAGGAAACAGTTTGCACAGATACTGATTTGTGTGGTTCACAAATTGAAAGAAAAGGTTTACCTTATTGATCTTTCTCCAAAGTACTTCTAAAACTTTTAGTCACCTTTGGGTACTGAAATAAACATTTCCTAGGATCTAACTTCCCATTGTATTTAAAAAAAAACATTTTTGATCGCGTGTGATTATGATGGTCTTGTTTTGATAACTCTGACCTTATAAATGGGACACCATTCTTTTGCATCCTCATTTGGGTGTCGTTCACTCTAAGAGACTGCAAGTCGCTACATCTCCTAAAAGTAGTTACAGACACTAAAACGCCAGTTTTAAATATTACAAATTGAAAATCAATAGCATTCAAAGGTTCAAAAGACTGTTTTTGTAACATATCAAGAACCGTCTGTAAATCCCACTCAGGCAATAATGTCATGCTAGGAGGCCTGAAATGAAAGACCCCTTTAAAGAGACGAACAATAAGATGATACTGACCTACTCGTACATTGTCTACATGAGGAAGAACATTTGAAAGCATCGACTTGTAACCCTCAATTGTTCTATATTGTAAACCTTAATCAAATAGTGATACAGGAAAATCTGTAATATGGCTCAAAGTTGGAGAACTGGAATTGATTTCCCTTTTATCACAACAGCTATAATATTTTTTGAACTGGAACTATAGTCCCTTTGTGTACATCGTCTCCAAGAGACTGAGAGAAGTTTCCTAGCTTCTTTTGAAAATCCCCCTGTTTGATAGGATCTGTCGACAGACGCCATGCAGTCAGACTAAAAATATCAAGATCTGGGTGATAAATTTGTGTCTTAGGTTAACACAACAGATTCTGAATCACTGGCAGTCTGACTGGAAACTTTATCAACAGTTCCAGTAGATCTGGGTACCAATGTCTCCGTGGCCATAGTGGAGCAATTAGAAGAATTTGACAGTTGAACTGCCTCATATATTCTAACGCTCTGTGTATCAGGCAAATTGGGGGATATGCATAAGCGTACATCTTCTCCCTGAGAACATAACTGAGAAGATTTGGTCCCTCCCTGTTTGTTTATATACTTGAAAAGTGTTGTGTTGTCGGATCTGATCAGTACTGACTGGCCAATCAAGTGTTTATGAAAATGTTTAATAGTTTTGATCACTGCTTCCATTTCTAACCAATTGACATGCTTTTTGATTTCTGATGCCTTCCACTCTCCCTGGAAAATTGTGTTGTTTAAAACACCCCATAACCTATTTTTGAAGTATCCGTTGTTATGGTTATTGACATTGACTGAGATTGTAAAGATCGACCTCTCAGTATGTTCACTGAATTTTTCCACCAAGTCAGATGTGATAATAGATGTGGAGTAACAGGAATTTTTCATTTTCAAATTTTGAGACGACATAGGTTTCCAAAATCCAAAATGATGTAATTGAATTGGTCTCATAAAAAACGAGCATTGGGAATTAATTCTTTGCTTGTGTTGGATAGAGTAAACCCTTCTTCAAATTGAAAAATCCTTCCAAGTATATTAATCCCTGACTTGGTATCATATTGGACTTTTCTTTGTTCACACTGAACCCTAGTTCGGTCAGAAGATTGAGACATTGGTTTCGAACTAATATCAGATGCAATCTCTTTTGATTTACTAATAACCGATCGTCTAGATATACTACTAGGCTTATCTTTCTTGCTCTCAGATAAACTGCAACTACTGATACAACTTTTGTTAAACATCTAGGATCAGTCGTTGGGCCAAAACACAGAGCTTTGAATTGAAAAGCTCTGCCTTGAATTAAACACCTAAAGAATTTCCGATGTTTTGGAAATATTTGAATATGAATATACGCACCGTTGAGATCTAGACTTACTGCCCAATCTTCTGACTTTACTACGTTCAACAAATTACTCATAGTATCCATTTTGAAGTTTTTTTTCATGAGATACCTGTTAAGGGTCTCAGATTTATCACTGTTTTCATTTTGCCATTTTTCGTTGGTACCAGAAAAAATGTACTGTAAAAATCTGAAAGTGTTGATCTTCTGGAACCAGCTCTATTACGCCTTTTTATATCAAATAATTTACTTCTTTTTATTTATTTATTTTTTTTGGAGAAACAGAAGTTTGTTTTATTCCTTGCAAATTGGGTTTCTGTATGAATTCTAGTTTGTAACGCTGTTCTACAATTGATAAAACCCATTGGTTTGTTGTTTGTTTTTTGCCAAATTTGAAAGACAAATCTGAGACGTCCTCCTACAGGTATCTCTGCCTTCCTCTGATATAAAATTACCTGTTTTAAGTCAACTAGATTACTTTTTGGGAATTCAAAAATAATTTCCCCAAGATCCAGTACTGCTAAAGCCACCACTTTTGCCATCCTTAAGCCTCGTATCCTTCATCTTTTGGAAACGCTGGAGACTTAGAAAATTTATTTCCTCCTGACTTTGTATTTCGACGTGAAATACTGGAATGAGAACCACCTCCTTGGTTCACTGAATATTATTTAACTAACCTTCACAGCTGTCATATTCTAATTTATGTTTGTTAGAATTGTCAGAAACCACTGAAGTAGAAGAAAACGTAAGGAGACCAATCTTGTAATTGATCATTTTGCTCCCTACGTTTTTCTGGAGTCTCTTCCAAACACACCCTTACATGTGAGAGGTAAATATAAAACCTTAAGCTGAATATCTTTAAGGTTTTTATCAATACCTGCATCAGCTGCAGCACATTTTCTTCTCACCATGTGATGGAACGCTCCAAAACGACTAATTTGATCAAGTGCCTTCATTGAAATTGAAAATAAGGCTTTAAATACCTGACAACATTATTCACCACCATTGTCAGATTCTAATTTATTCAACAGTGTCCCTAAAGCCTGCTGTAAATAAAGCATTGTAATAAGACCCATTCTGCTAGCTACTTGACCAGAAAAAAGAAAGTTTCTCAATTTGTTTCAAAGGATCAAAAACAACTGCTTTCCAATACACCAGCTTTTCATTCCTTTTTGGATGTAAATGTCTTATCATAGGTTCTAATATATTTTCAAGTCCTGGAACTTGTAACTGTGATAACGACTTATCATGTACAGGGAAATTGTGTCTATATTCCTCTCTGAAAAAAAGTTAAATATCTAGGATTATCAATCATCTATGATCTAGCTAACATCCTAATATGTGAATTTTCAAGAATTAAGCCAACAGATGCATCACTATTGTCAGTGTCAATTTCATCTTTGAAAATATTTGGTAGTCTATCATTGCTACCTTTAACAACCTCAACATTATTGTCATTAGGTAATAATTGGTGAAACTAATTAGACTTGTTACTAGAATTGACAAATTGATTAGGACTATCTGCACTCACGAAATCGTTTGTACCACTGTCATTGTCTGACATCAAGCCCAGTACATCGGCTCTTTCCCGACTATCCGGATGCAAAAACAGAATAGAGTGTTCATCAGTATCTTTAACTCTAGGGCTGCCCAAATCTTCCTCTTAGTTCGGGACCAATGGTAAAATAGTTACACGTTCCCTACTTGAAGCGTTTCCCATTACTTCATTTTCCTGTATGGCTAAACCACCAGTTTTAAAAATAGAAGTTTCCGTAGGACTGGAAGTTTTACCTGCCTTCATCAGGTCAAAAAGTTGGTCAAAACGATTGTCAAACCTTGTTTCTAATGCATTCATACATGTCTCTATTTCTGCTGTCTTCGAAAAGCGTTTACTCTTCGTCTTTTGATTATCTGATGTCAACGAAGTTCTCGACATTGTAGCCAATGGTCTGCGGCTAGAATCACTATTGTGAAAAGTTTCCGTCTCCGAAAGACGTTCAGATAGTTCGGCTATACTTTATGGCAATTAAATAAACATATAAGTATCGGGACTCGTACCGAGAAAATCACAAAGTCTCATATGAAAAATATAACCTGTTTTGTTACCCGCCGAAGAATAAATTGGAGCATGTTTGCACACAGATGATGTAGGTCTTTAAAGTGTTTAGTTTAGATCATCTGTGTGTTTGCGAGTTATGGACTGACTCAAGGGGAATAATTCATATTGTATTAGTGACAAGTAAATATCAATAATTGAAATAAAATCTGGTTTACTGGCCATCCTCAATGGTAGTCGTTTTGTCCGGGTTTCATCTTGATATTTCCGTTTTTTACATTGTATGTAACTTTTTTTGTAGAAAAATGTCAATAAAGCGTGAAACCGATAAAGAGTATATTTAATATTGCAATTCTTTATTTAATATTAACTACGTATATTTAAACATTAATTTATATAATAAAACCAAGCTAGCACTTGATCTGAGATTGAAGATAAAGAGAGAATCATGTCTTTTAAGCAAAAGCAAGGAGCCCATGATTAACACTATAAAGAGAATATCCACAATTCAGAAACAATGAGTAGACCAAAACAATACACATACAATAAAACACAACAACTCACAGAAAACACACAGAAACTAAATGATAAATTATTAATCTTTTTTTTCAAAACTTGTTCGAAGTCCGATGGTTATAATTTTCTCATTCGTCCACCCAAGACTATTATAATATTTTATTATGACCAACTCAGCAGGTCTTTCTAGAAAAGCAGAGGACGCTTACCTTACCGGTGCACCTGGTACATGTTCTCAGCTATTTGTGGATCCCAGTTGCTTATTTACTTTTTTACGTTGTATGTATTATTTTAGTTATTTAATTTTCTTTGTTGTGTTTGTCTGCTTTCCATGTCTGGTCTATGTCTCTGGATTACATTTTTTTTTATTTCCGCTAAAATCTTGGTTCCCTTGATTTCTCTTACGCTAAAAATAATAAATTCGAAGCATTTTCAAGGTACAATAGCATGTCAAAGAATGTTAGACAACATATAAAATGCATGCATTTAAATCAATCCAAACAATATGTAATTTTTAAAAAAAATTACCTGGTCCGTGCTCCCAGTTTTTGGTGAAGTCCGAGTTGCGCATTTGCTTTTGTTACTTTGTATGTATGATGTTGGTTACTTTGTGTTCTTTGTTGTGTGTGTCTGTTTTCCGTGTCTGATCTGTATCCCTGGATTGCGTTCTTTTGGTTGCCGCTGTAGCCTTGGTAGCTCTTTCAAGTAAATACCAAAACATTTTGGTTTTAAACGGAAAATTTAAATGAGATTCTGTTTAAATTCATGTTTTACCATAAGTATTTACATATTCATTTTATAGGTTTCATCATTATTTTATTATATTAATTTAGCTCATTTGGCCCAAAAAGCCATATGAGCTTTTGCCATTCATTGGCTTCGTTGTGGTCTGTCCCTCGTCAATAACAATTTTCGACACTCCTCTTCTCTGACACTACTTGACCAATTAGGACCAACCTGGGGTTCTGCATTAAACAGATTTGGAATTGTTTCATCCACCGACAAACATGACCATCGTTACTAAGAAAAGATCATAAGGAGCAGACAGAAGTTTTTTTTCAAATATACATGTATCATCACAGTAATAAAGATTAGCGAAATTTTGACGCAGTAAAATCATTATGAGATCTCCACGTAGTTAACTTTTCATGTAAATCTGTTACATGTAAGCCACATTGGAGTTACTGTGCATTTGTGATATATTGTCGTTATTTTTAATGTTATTACTTTCAATTTGAATTGAATTGGAACTCTTCCCTTATGTGAAAATAGGTCACACATGCTTTACGCCAATACTAAGATGACAGGTTAGTACACAGCTGCATTCACAAGTAGTTTATGTGTATTACGACAATGTGATGATTCAGCAATTAGCTTTGGATCCACAATATGCCCGAATGGGGGAACCTGTTAAAACAAGATAAATGTGTATGTGCGGCTGGATTTACAGGACCATGTTATGAAGGTAAATTTGTTTAAACCTTTCTTAACCAACGTGTTTAAAACGGATATCCATTCAGAAAATCTAAGTAGAGTTTTATATACAAAATAACGTCCGTTAAAATATCAAAGTAAGCCCGATTGGGCAAGATGGGATTATCTATCTAAGAGTTCATAACTGACGTTATTCTTTCAATCGGCCACTTAATTTGTAGATTTAACGTAACGTTTTCATCGGATATTCCCGTTTTTTGTTAGTATCATGACAATATTCTAATAAAGAAACATACGTTTTTTTTGTTTTTGTTGTTGTTGTTTTTTTTTGTTTTTTTTTTTTTTTGGGGGGGGGGGGCGTATATAAATAATCCCCATCATACTGTCAAGCATGATTTTGTTTTCTTTATTGTTTGTTTGTTTGTTTTGTTTTGTTTTGTTTTGTTTTGTTTTTTATTTTGTCACTTGTGTTAATCATCAAATGTACTACTCCTGGACCTGAATATACGCATGGATGCTTCTTTCAAAACGTTTCAAATTTTCTCAGCAATATAAATGTATATTTCTTTTTAAAATCACTATTGTTTTAAAGTTACTTTTTCAATAATAGACGAAACTGGATTGAATTCTAACAAATAAGTTAAATGTATTTTAAAATGCAACTTTAGTAATAAATGTCATCTAATATTGAATTGAAGTTGGTCCTTTTTGATAAAAACTAAACCGACACACTTCATTATAATTTGACCATACGAGAACACATCCAATTTGGTAGCACAGCTGATTTTTCCATTTGTAAACAGATTATATTAAAGATTTATAAATAACTGCCTCTTAAATATTAAATCAATATCATTAATCATTTTAATATTTGCGGTTCAGTAGATTTAAATTTGCATCAAATATCTATATTTATTACCTGACATCACGGCGTCAGGCTTTTCTAAGGTTTAACACAATTTCCGGTTTTCATCTGTTCCCTGACAAAAAGAGTTGGAAGAATTAGTAAACCAGTAATCAAACTGGTACTGATCTCATAAAAGTTTGGAAAACCAGCTCGAAGTTCACAGAATCCTCATGAGTAATATGTAGGCGGCAAACATTTTTTGTATCACCTGATCATGGTGAATCGGCACCACCGGCTTACAAGCGAAAAGAAAAAAAATCACGGACGCCATCTCGCTCTAATTTGCCAAATAATTCGGTTCTAACAGGCCAGTGCGGTTCAATCCGCTTCCAATAAAGTGTTTAGTCGGCTTAAAATCGGCCCGCTAGTAACAGGAAAAGAATACGGGAAAGTCCCGAGACGCTTCGATAAAAGCGTGTACACAATATTTTTCACGAATTTAGCAACAATGTCATATAGTACTATAGTGTGTATACTGTTTTCTTGTGGCTCATCCCTGGAAGACTCCGTTTAGTTATGTATATATGAACGTCTGAGTTTTCTACAGATAATAAACGCTTAAATATTTAACTCAGTATGTTCATATTCCTTAATCAAAAGGATAATTAATTCTAATGCAATATATTTAACAAGAATGCAATCAATATTAGGAGAAGGATATGTAACTTAGTTATCAGTTTTTGGCCAATTGGGAAACAGAATTGCGATCAGGTGACCTGCGTTTCCATGGAAGAGCGTCTTTAAGGTCAAATGTTAAAAAGGGAAATACACCAACAGCGTCGGAAAAACAATGTCAGCATCCCACAAATAGACCTACATTTCATGCTTGACTGCCTTTGGTTGAAAAATGATTGAATTGCTTCTTCAGTACTAGAACTGATACAATCATATAGCTTTCTTATGTCTCCCTCAACTTTGGTGGGTAGACATATTTTGCTTATCTGTGTGTCTGTCATATAGTTTGTCAGCCCAACTGCTATGAAAACAACTTGGCAGAATTTTACAAAAATCGGAATGTAAGCTATCGTCATCACTTTGCGCAAACTTCTGCATTTTGTCTTATGCGATAGGATTTTGATATTTTGCACGAGGTTTCGTGCACCATTGATGAAAACGTTCGGCCTTGAACTTTGTCCTTAAGGTTAAATTATTGATTTTGACATGGTAAATCTTGTCCGGTCTGTTACTTGTTTGTCTCCTGAGATCGTCGTTTGATATTCGGCATTTGGACAGATCACCTAAAACATAGTGTCTTGTAACGTTGATGATGTCATTTGACCTTGAGGTTGAATTATTGATTTTTACATGGTAATTTCTTGTCCCGGCTGTAACAGTGTTTTGTCTCATGTACATGTGATAGACTTTACATATTTTGCATGTGGGTAAAAGACCTCCAGTCGCATGGAGTGTTGCATACTGTAGTTGATTACTCTGAGCTTTGAACTTTGTCCTCAAGGTTAATTTATTTTATTTTCCATTTCTTTTTTATTGTTAAAACATTTCTCCTCACACTTATCAACTATCTACAATGGTATGAATATGACAAAATGTAGTGTCTATCCACCGTGTTGTGCATAATACAATAGATAGACAGTAGATATTGTTACCCCAGTGTCGGGGCCCACAGAGATGGTTGCCATCTCATCGATGTCTAGTTGCCTATAAAATTATTGCTAAAAGATTCTGTGCAAGTACCAACCTAAATTTTATTCTACGAAATTAACAAACTTCTAATCATCTTGACCTACACATTATATATGTGAGCTAACAAGTTTATTCAATTCTTTAAGGTCAGACAAACGTTTTTGGAAAGCTATTATTTGTATAATGCTATAGCTGCTTGATCTTCATTTAATCGTTGGCGCTGGCCAGGAACATGTAGGGGCGATAACTACGCTAGAAACTGCAAATGCATGACAAGATTTAGAAAGTACACATCGGAGCATTTGTATAGTGTCTGCTTTTCTGAATTCAGAAAACATTGTAGGTTTTACTGCTTGGCGGCATTGTACTGAAAGAACAGGAAACGATGCACTTTTTTCGGTATTTGTCGTGTTCAAAAGAGGAAACGAGTGTAAATTATCCTATAGATAGAGATTAAAAGATGAGCTCGAAGTTTTTATATGATTTAGGCCACCTTTATAGTCTATGGTCATATCAGGAAAATTGCTGACCACTCAATTATCAGCCAGTTTGTTGTTTCAGAACTGAATATAAATAGATTTAGAATTTCAACATACACTCTCTCATATTTAAGCAGCATTTCACAGCGTTTTATGCTGACGCAACAAAAGCTGACAAGTCCATATAGCATACCAATTTTCAAAATGTGTTTGTTTGATCTTTTTTCTACTTCTTAATGCATATTTTTCTTCTTCTTTTTATTATTTTTAATATATATATAAATAATTGTACTGATTACCGCAATCCTGTAGCCTCATAACCCTGCTCAAGCAGCCATAATTGTTCAATTTCCTCTTTTTTTACAAGAAGTTTAATTCATATATACAGGTATCATCAGGCAGCCCAATGTCTAATTATTTAATGGTACCACGAAATTTGCGATAACATCTAAGATTATTGATTTATACGCTATATATATACCCCTACTCCACCGAAAGACCGCTTAAAATGATATATTTGTCATTGTCAAAACCCATTATTTATATTTCAGTGCTCTTGAAAATGTCAATTACAAGTCTATATAGTTACCTTTACTGAATTATTTTAGGGTTGGTAAAACCATTTAGAACATTTTAAAAGGTTAGTTACATTTGTATATATTTTTCGTTATCTCATTTTTTTTATCTTATCGGCCGGCGGCATTTATTATAGAAGATTTTAAGCCCGTGTGGTGTATTATTTTTAAGCCAAATATTAGTCCTATTCTGGGTCAGGTGTTGTTGCATTCGGTTTAGCTTAAATTTTCCAGGGCAAACGCGAACAATTGTAGGTTAGACAAAAGATAAATGAAAACAAGATGCTGGGGGGAAATGATTATGATCCCATCGAGATCAGATCATAAAAATGTCTGTTTTTTTTTCTATTTTTTTACATTAAAACATTTAGCAATGTATGTAGTTTTATATAAAAAAAAAACATATCATTAAACAAAACTTAACATAGACGATATGCCACTGAACAACCATAACTTTAACAATATAATTCATCATATGTCTATGTGTTAAAATTAACTACAATTCAATACCATTTAATTCATTTTTGAACTGTAAAAGGTGTACTTTATTACATTAGTATATTTGTATATTATCAACATTGAATTTTGACCTTTGAAGACATAGAACATATGTGAAATTAAATTCTACTGATTAAAATCAGTACTTAAGCTCCTAGAATTTGGATCTTACTGGTTTTGTATTTACAATGAAACATGTCCATGCATTATTGGCCGTTAAAAGTTTTGTTTTCATAAAGTACAGCGTTGGCCGATACATCTAGTTAAAACGTGATGGAACGTGTGTGTCACATTATTCAAGGGGCAGGATGACCGGACTATAATTTAGTAGAAAAAAAAATGTAGTTAAAACAAATTGCAAACAAAATTACAAAAAGTAAAAATCTTTAAATAACATTTTCAAGAAAGACAATGCATGAAATTTGATCATCATTACAAAAATCAATTCAATTTGTCGAAAAAAAAGTTTTCTACAATCAAGCCTTATTTTAACATTTAATGATCCTTAATATATACCATAATGATCCTTAATATATACCATAATATGGATTGATGAATTGATTTCGAGGATTATGCTTAATTATTTTCTCGAATACATATTGCTACAGAAAGATTATTATACTTAAAATCAAGTATTTAATGATAACGTTTCAAAGCAAGTATTATAAAAAAATGACGAATGACAACACAAGTAATTGAATAATTTATGCCATATTTATTTTGTCCATCGTTCGTGTAGTTGGCTTCATCATACCTTTCGTTTAGTTCTAATCTGAAATTGAAACATTTATTGTTTATTGCTATACGTCATTGTCCCAGTATTGGATGACAGTACAGTGTTGTGGTTTTTCTTTTTGTTGTTTGTTGTTGTTTCTTTTTTCTCATTTGTTTGTTTTGTTTTTGTGTTTTGTGTGTGTGGTTTTTTTTGTTTTTTTTTGTGTGTTTTTTTTTGTTTTTTTTTTGTTTTTTTTTTGTTTTTTTGTTTTTTTTTTGTTTATCAAAAAGGGATTAAATGGTCTGAGTGAGAAGTTGTGTTTCTTTTTCAAAGCAGAATGTACTCGAAAAATGTGAATACTTTTATCAAATAGGACAAGTCACTATTTCCTGATCATTTGAGTTTTTAACTATGTTGCAGGGCGCTGTTTTGGATAGAGTAGTGAGTAAGAAAAAATTTCTTGAGAGAGGCGACTACTTTTTCTAGCTAACTATTTTTTTTTACGTGTATAAACTGTTTTGTATATTTCTATTCCATCTGCATTTATCGGGGACCGAATCCCTACTACAAGCCTTTTAATTAGCTTATTCCGTTATAAATTTTGAACAAAATTGTGCAGATAATTGAAGCTTATACGCTTCTGCGGTTATTTGTTTGACTTTACAAAACTCACCTTTTATATAGGAAAAGGCAGACAAGTGGTTGAAATACTGAAAACGATTTTATTTTAAATGAATGAACGTGTGGATGTTGGTGTCAGAGAGAAGTCAGTAACACGGGAGTATAAGAGGTGAGAGATGTCTAGTTCCTTGCATAGTATTGTTATTTACCTGTATTTGATTAGAAGGGACTCGGTGTATTTACCTGTATAATACATTGTTAATGTGTCGCAGATGCTTATTTACTACATGCCAACACAGGTTTAATATTATTATGTTTCAGTAGTAAATCGAATGTAACAATAGATATTTCCACTAAATGGACAAACGAACGGACGTACCAACACTATATCTCAAATCTCGAGAGATAATGTAGAGCGATTGACTTGCCATTGGACTTTTTAAAAGTGACATAACAAAGTAAATTGACTTTTAGCTTCATTTTAGAATTTGCATAAGGTCATTAAAAGGAACAAAATATCCCGTGCTTTATAAATATGTGCTTTATTCCATACAACATAACCAATTCACTACAAAATCTTTCAAGATATGACACTTATCCAAAACTTTGAAGTTTAAATAAATTATATTTATATGAAACACACTCAAGCCTGTATGCATTCGAATGACCTTGGGGTTGATAAATGACTAATTACAGCCTATGACTAAATATTTGTGATTTAAAATCACCGACTTGAAAACTCTTTATTATTGGTTGTGTGCATAATTAGGAGAAAACAAGCTATCTATAGCCTTGTATCCCGCATACGCTTGTCTTTTTGATATATGTGACTTGAAATATAAATGCTTGTTAATTTCTTTGTATTTATGCATTTGGCGAGTGGCGATAGTGGTTACATTGTACAAACACAGAAGAAAGAAAGAAAGAAAGAAAGAAAGAAGGAAAAAAATATGTCCCAATGCAATAATAACTTGTTCTTTAGAAAAAAAGGAGCATACACATGATGCAGGCGAAGTCTGTAGAGCGTCATCGGAAAAGGTCACGGTAATTAGTTTTATTTGCGTTACAGCAGCAAGGCATATTACACAAACGTTGAAAAAATGGCGCAGTAAATGGCTCCCGTCATTTTTTTTTTTCTGATTTAAAAAAAATACAGATCATTTAAACACACAGGACTTTGATAAATAAATATACTTCTAAGTTTTCAAATACAAATACATTTCATTTATAATCGAAATAAGTATGTTTTCGATAAGTTACATGTGGTATGTATATAGAGGATTTTTTTTATATATTAAGTAAAAAATTAAGTGAGGCCTCATTGGTATAAATATAAAAATAGATTTTATATTTATAAAAGTAATATACAGTACTAACCGCATCGGTGCAACCAAATTTTAGATCATTAAATAATTAAAACAAATACAAAAGTACTTGTAATATCAGACCAAAACATTTTCATATTCAATAGCTCTTAATAAAAAAAAATCCGGTGTAGCATATATATGATTTTGCAATATTTATCATAATTAATAATTCATGACCCACTCTACCCGAGACAATGAACATGTATCTTTTACGTACACTTTACTTTGGTCTGTTTGGATATCGATAATTACCAACAATTTGTGTATCAGACTTACTTTGTCATAGAAATTAATTTCAAAGATATTTTGAAAAGGCTACAGTAAAAGATTTCGTGGGTGGCCTCATTTATCTTTTCACGGTTCGGCCATCCGTGACACAGGTGACGGCTGGGGAATGACAGACAGGTGTATATGTACATGTAGGACTTTACATTGTGCAACATGAAACAAAATAATTATGATATTGAAATTAAAACAAAAACTCAGAACACGACTTGAGTAACACGCACTGAATGTGCACTGAATCACTGAATAATACTAAACACATTTTTGTTCAGTAAATTCAGTGCATGTGCAGAGCATTTTGACCGTTTCGGTATTTTTTTGGCCCTCTAGTACCACGCTCCATATCATCTGTGCGTGTCAATACAAACAAACCCGTTACAAAGTTTTCAGAGTGACAAACTGACAGGAGGATACGAAATAATAATAAAAAAAATCATCGGTAGGATTGCGATATGGGATGTATGATACGCAACGTTCATAATTTAATAGAGTTTTCAAAGTCATCTTTCCAGCGGTGTATGCTACTTATTAGTACTCAAAAAACCGATCATATATATATATATATATATATAGCTTGCTTTCTTTTGTCAAAAGATAACACACTATGTGGAACATGTTATTAATGATGTTACACACGTGCAGGATATAAAAAGCAATACGGATGTTCAGAAGGCAATGAAAAGTTATGTATGTAATTATCTCATGTGAAGGTAAGAAAATGACAATGGACTCGATGCATTTCTCAGTGGATAAAGAATGGGTCCAGGATGTAATGAAATATGAAGATAAATTATATTATCATTTTAAAACGTAATTGCGAAATATGGACTTACTGCATCCCATTAAAGTACACACTACCATCTTGGCAGGAGTACATGAACACTTATTGCATCCATCTCCAGCCGGAAAGCTGTCCCCTATTTGATACGATTGACCATTAAAGTAACAGTCTGAAAAATACACAAAAACGTACTGTATTAGAATTTATTACAAAATATTCTAAAATTGTTTTCTTTCTGATCACTTCTGTCAATTGATAGCTGAGCGATTGCTGCCTTATCAGTAAATCAAAAAACAATTCAGTCATATATGTTGCAAATTTTGGTATGCTGTACACACACACACACACACACACACATATATATATAGAAGGGTATGAAAAATTCCCAACAATGTTAGAACTGTCAAATTTGCGAAGCAAATTTTTGTCGTTCCCTCCGCGGGACTCGAACTCGTACTGCTGTAACATCTATGGCAACACCGCCTGCACTAAGTCCAGCGCCCCAGACCACTCGGCCAACTAGGCTATATTTGACAGTTCTAACATCCTTGGGAATTTTTCAGACCCTTCTATAAGTTTACGTTATCTTCCCTGTATCAATTTGATCCGATGGAGCAGTGTAGAGAATAGAGTCGTCACATTCTGAGACGTAAAACCAAATTTTTGTTCTAACATCATTGGGAATTTTTCAGACCTTTCTCAGAACTGTCCCGTACTACCATACATCGAGTACCAAGTTACAGCCCTAGATAAACCCTACTAGGAGGAATTACCTGGCCAGCAAGAGCTATATTTTTATATAGCCTAGCTGGCCGAGTGGTCTAGGACGCTGGACTTTGTGCAGGCGGTGTTGCTATAGATGTCACAGCCGTACAAGTTCGAGTCCCGCGGAGGGAACGACCAAAACTTTGCATCACAAATTTGACATTTCTAACATCGTTGGGAATCGTTTTCAGACCTTTCTATACGTTTATATATTTTCCCTGTATCAATATGATCCGATGGAGCAGTATAGCGAATAGTGTCGTCACATTCTGAGACGTAAAACCAATACTATTGTAATAGAAAGCGAGAGGTTCTACCATGTACTCATGTGCAATACCTAAAATGAAGCCTCAGTGTTTTAACTATTTTGAAACTTATCTGTACATGTAATATTTAAAATTTTGATTAATATGATGAGTAAAATCTTATGGAAATTCTGCTTACACTACTGGGATGGTTAATACCCTCGGAGAACTTATATCCACCATCAGCAGCAATGACTGAGTGTTTGTTGAATTTAAAAAAAAACAACTATATATATTGTCATATGTCGATATGTCATGATCCGTATAGATGAACCGTCATCCTTTTGCAGAGAATCGGTGCATTTGTTATTGCCAGATGAACAATTCATATATATTTCGAATTTTGACTGGAAAGAATCAATTACAAATAAGATGAATCGTGTAATGAACACTACCTGCCAACGGACATTGAGTTATGCAGGTTATTTATTCATGAGCATTTTCCAAGGACAAAAAACTGCAATTATTTTGCCAATCCGCTTACTGTATTGCATTGGAAACAAGCAGTCGGTTATAACAACATACTATTCTTTATATGCTACTATTTATGGCTTTTTTTTTGTTTTGTTTTGGGGTTTTTTTTTTTTTTTGTTTTTTGTTTTGTTTGTTTTATTTTTGTTTTGTTTTGTTTTGTTTTTGTTGTTGTTTTTTGGTTTTTTTTTGTTTTTGTTTTTTTTTTTGTTTTTTTTTTTCAAATTCTAACATTCATCGAAGGATTTGCTATTTATCTTATTAGGGTTGACTAAATCAGACATAACCATGCATCTACCATATGTATGTTTTATTTCATGTTTAATTTGGACTTACCTCCGGGAGGTACACACCTTTTCATGCAGTTGCATGGCATTGGACAGCATTTCTCAGCTTAAATAACCATAATATGTTGATAACAGAAAACAGTGAAATATAAACAAAAATATTGTACATTTGCATTTGATTTTTATCGATTTTACAGTCAACTTTTGCAGCATAGAAAGCGGAATCGCACATAATTGGGATAGCTAATATATGAAAGCACAAGCAAAACTAAACTATAAACAATCAGCATAAGTAGTAATGATTTTCAAATAATTCAAATTATTTATCCAAACAAAATGATAAAACTACGCTCATTTGTCAGCAATTCAATATACATACTTCAATGATATACTTTCTCCAAAATTCAGACTACCTTTTTTGCTAGATACAATAGATTGTAATTTCTCTTCATATCTACAAATACTTCCATTGGATATCACGTTCGTATTAAATTGATAAATAAGCGAAATGATGAGTTATGAAACAACCATTTTAACTTATTACAAGTATAAGATAGGGTTCAAATTTTCAAAGACAATAAAAGTAAATACAATGAAAAGCAATGAAGTATTTCCCAAGAACTCAAACTAAAAATAAAATATTATTCAGAAAAGAAATTACTGAATTTCAAAAAAATTAATTACGATGAGGACGACTTAATTTCTAAAGTATTTGTATTCAATCATATCAAGGACTGGCATCTGAAGTACGTTTTTCCGATATTGTTTGGCTATGACGTCATTTCATGTTTTCGTCTGTTTTCCATGTCTGGTCTTTGTCCCTGGATTACATTCTTTTGATTACCGCTATAACCTTGGTTCCCTTGATTATTCGTTCAAGTAATATCTTTTCTAAAGGTCCCAAGTACCGTGAACTGCGCTCCATAAATTGGAATTATAACTTCAAAGTTCTTATGGATGCCGTGGAAGAATATGCAAGAAAATGGATACAATGAGAACAAGACATTGGTTCTCTGTTAGAGTGGGTAAAGGACGTGAGAAAGTTTTAAATAAGTCAATTATTGCCAATACCACATCAGTTTTCAAAGACTCCGATGTAGCAAAAACATTGTCTACAATACATGACAAATATGTTGTCGTACCAGCAGACAGATGCCCAAACTACATTGTTTTGTCTGCAAAACATTTTAAATCCGATGTTTACTATCAGAGGTAGACGTTGAAAATAATATAAGTAATAATATCTCAATTGCTACCATACTCTCAAAAGCTCCACAAATATCCATACAAATAACGTTAATAGCTGGATCTGCAAAATGTACCAACAAACCTCTTTGAAACCTTTAACTTCAATATTTACAGCTGTCAAAGAAGGTCTGCAGTCCTACCACAACACGTGTTACTCCCGTAGTGGTACTAATTCAATGTAGATCCTGAAAATTTCGAAAGGGCTTCTGGAGACCATCAGTTCAAAACTATTATCAGAATATAATAGCATTATAACCTGTTATTTTCTCAACACTGTATAATTCTATTTCCCATACTCACTCAAAATCCCCACTAAAACATTATACATTGTTATTTAAAAAATGGTACACCTAGATACAAATATATTGTTCTTGGTAGAGATTCCAAATCATCTTTCAAATATACAGAAGATGTTTACAAAATGCTAGAATTTTTTTATCGACAATTGTCCAGTATGGTGGACGCGTTTGTCGGCAAAATGTCGACATTCCAATACTTTCACTATTATGAGGCTGACTTCTTTGATCCGAAAGAAAGCATATCGTTTAGCTAGATCCTTAAATCTCAGTTTCCGATATATAAATGACGTATTATCTTTAATAAATCCTAATTTGATACATCGCAGCTACCCCAAAGAATTTTAGATAAAGAATACTAGAGACACTGGGAAGTCAGCCTCATATCTTGACCTACACATAGAAATCGATGATAATGGAAAACTATTGATCAAACTTTACGACAAACGTAATTACTTTTCATTCAAAATTGTTCACTTTCCTTTCATGTGTGGCAACATCCCTTCAGAACCTGAGTATGGAGTGTTCATATCACAATTCAAACGTTATGCAAGAGTTTGCCGAAACTACGCAGACTTTTTGTATCGCGCCAGACTTCTAACAAGTAGGCATCTGGAAGAGAATTATGTTGCTACAAGATTGAAGTGATCACTACAGAAGTTTTATGGTCACAATCATGAACTTGTGAATCGTTACGGTGTATCCATTGGCGCTATGAAAACTGATTTGTTCAACGGGTCATAGTTTTCCTATCCTATTTCGTCTACCCCTGATTTTTTTACGAGCACCTCGGCGAGTGTTTCTAGAAAAGTAGAGGACCTTATCCTACAAGTGCATCTGGTCCTTGCTCCCAGTTTTTAGTTGAGTCCAAGTTGCTCATTTGCTTTTGTCGCTTTGTATGTATTATCTTATTTACTTTATATCTTTGTTGTTTATGTCTGCTTTCCATGTCGTGTCGTTGCCCCTGGATTACATTCTTTGATTACCGCTAGAAACTTGGTTCCCTTGATTACTCTTTCAATCTTTCAAACAAAACCTTAATCATACTTACTCCCTTTGCAATTGTAATCCGTTATACATAGCGGAAGCCCAGGATGGCAGTCACATTTCGTTCCTGAATTTATAGAAGGGCAATTGCCTTTTTTAGGTGGTGTTGCCTCGACCTATCAGATATGCAAGTCATAATGTTAAAATATGGAAATATGATATTATACCACATACTCTACAAATTTCTTTTGTTGGTAAGATTTAAATTTGTATAATTATTGAACAGTTTTCTAGTAAGTTGTTATATAGGATACCTTATCCAACAATGCATTGCTACAACTAATAATTATGCACACTATGTTCATCATCAATCGGCAAAATCTTTGATAACATGGTAAATTTCGCAATATGTAAAATAACTTTTGTGTTCATTCGTGTATTTACAAAACAAATAAACTGCAAAATCACGTTAACTGATGGAAACATGTTGCATCATTTTAATACGTTTTGCAACGCCTTGAAAATATCGTTTTTTGAACGATATTTTGTAACTTGAAAGTTTTATTGTTTCTTTTGAATCATGATACTTTTGAGAGAACTTGCTTTTTATACAACAAAATTACCAGTATTGAGTTACTTACCCTAACTAAAAGTATGGCGGCAACTATTGCAAAGAACATATTCATCACGCTCCTTTACAACTAAAATCTTCTATGTAATGAAAAGTTTCAAAATTAAACTCGTATATTTTTGTACGTAGTAGTTTACTGTTAAACAACGGACAGTTTTATACTGATCTTTTAACTGATGGTCTCATGTAAACTATAGGGAAATGTTGCAGGGTAAATAGTTGATAACAACTAGCGGACATAACTTGACTGACTCGTTTTTTTAAGGAAACATTATTAAATTCCAAATTATTCACACGTGGTATTTGTAATGTAAAACAACAAGGAATGTTATAATCATCTTTAATGGTTTCGTGTAAAATATAAGGAAAAGTTCAAAACCATTAACTAATAAGTGGACACATCGTGACTGACACGGGCTTTTGTTCTTAGAAATGAATTCAAATATGGGACCAGTCACATCATAAAAAAAAGATACAGGATTTGAACGAAAAGGAAAATAAAAAAAAACTTTGAAATTGAAATAGCAGAGTTATTTTGTCCATTAACAGTTTTTTTTTCTTCTAATTTTAAAATTAATACGATACAAAAGTAAAATAAAATACCCTTTCACTTTGACAATTTATATTGGCATGATAATCGAATTGAAAATGGGAAACAGATGGTTTCTTTCCTGACAACTCAACCTGGTCCATGCTTCCTATTTTTGTGGTGTCAATGTTGCTCATTTGTACGAGTTATTTTGATTACCCCTTTAATCTTCGTTCCTGTGATTATCTAAACAACGACTTAAAGAATAAAAAGCCAAAGCATTATCACTGAGCCCATTTAAGACTTTTTTCATCGATATGTGTAACAAAATATATCATCTAACCTTACATTTGTGTCCTTCTACCTCACCCCATACGCTTATAGCAAATTATATCAAGGAATAATCGATTGATGGAACATATTTATTTTTCAACACTATATAATTACTACTAATGTTAATTGTGTTTTCGTTGAAATCAGGTTTACTTGCCATCGTCGTCGGTAATTCGTTTTTTTTACCTTGATATTTCAGGGTTTCTTTTGCATTGTATGTAGCTTTTTGTTTATCTTACCTACACAGTTAAAAGATAAGGTTTGAAAAATATCAATAAAACTTCAAACCGATAAAGAGTATATTTAGTATTGCAATTCTTTACTTCATACTTAATCTACATGTACTAAAATATTAATTTTACATAACAAAACAAGCACTTAAGCTGAGATCAAAGATAAAAGAGAGAATCATGCCTTTAAAGCAAAACAAGGTATCCATGGTTACAACTAGAAAGAGAATAGTTTATCCACAATCCAGAAATAATGAGCAGACCTAAACAATATACATACAATAAAACACAACAACTAACACTCAACCCCGGAATTGACTTTTCATGAGCAACTCTGCGGATGTTTCTAGAAAAGCAGAGGACGTTTACCCCATCGGAGCACCTGGTCCATGCTCCCAGTTTTTAGTGCAGTCCGAGTTGCTCATTTACTTTTGTTACTTTGTATGTATTATTTAGTTATTTTATGTTCTGTGTTGTGATTGTCTGTTTTCTATGTCAGGTCTATGTCCCTGGATTACCTTCTTTCCATATGTGCTAGAATCTTGGTCTCCTTGATTCTGCCGCTGCTGGTGGATTTTGTTCCCGAAGGTATCATCAGCCCAGTACTGTAATTAATGGTTTTAACAAGAGGAATGAATCAAATCTGGCTCGGACGTCACCCGGTACAAAAAAAGTCCGAATCTGACAATACAACGGACACACTGTTGTCTTGTTAGACTATGATGTCCCCAGATGGGAATCCTAGCACACTCACATCTGGAATTGATGTTGCTCCGACAATTCCAACAAAACGTACCCAATCGCACAGTCTGCATACTTAATCTACATGTACTAAAATATTAATTTTACATAACAAAACAAGCACTTAAGCTGAGATCAAAGATAAAAGAGAGAATCATGCCTTTAAAGCAAAACAAGGTATCCATGGTTACAACTAGAAAGAGAATAGTTTATCCACAATCCAGAAATAATGAGCAGACCTAAACAATATACATAAAATAAAACACAACAACTAACACTCAACCCCGGAATTGACTTTTCATGAGCAACTCTGCGGATGTTTCTAGAAAAGCAGAGGACGTTTACCCCATCGGAGCACCTGGTCCATGCTCCCAGTTTTTAGTGCAGTCCGAGTTGCTCATTTACTTTTGTTACTTTGTATGTATTATTTAGTTATTTTATGTTCTGTGTTGTGATTGTCTGTTTTCTATGTCAGGTCTATGTCCCTGGATTACCTTCTTTCCATATGTGCTAGAATCTTGGTCTCCTTGATTCTGCCGCTGCTGGTGGATTTTGTTCCCGAAGGTATCATCAGCCCAGTACTGTAATTAATGGTTTTAACAAGAGGAATGAATCAAATCTGGCTCGGACGTCACCCGGTACAAAAAAAGTCCGAATCTGACAATACAACGGACACACTGTTGTCTTGTTAGACTATGATGTCCCCAGATGGGAATCCTAGCACACTCACATCTGGAATTGATGTTGCTCCGACAATTCCAACAAAACGTACCCAATCGCACAGTCTGCAGACTATCTATTCCAGTACAACAATTCAGACTCTTTCAACGTAATCAAACCATTTTCCATCACTTTAAATGATATATTTGACTACAATGTTGACAAACCACAACGTGCTATATCAAAATTTGGTATTAAAAGCAGGCAACATTCTAATAACTGAGTCTTTCTTCACTAGTACCCTTACGAACAAAACCTATAACTCAAGAAGTAACAATGACTTAAGTTGCAAAACGACAAATTCAATATTAATATATGGATTAATATGCGATTCATGTGGTCTAGTATATGTCAGTGAATCACAAGAACGATTAAACAAACGAATGTGCTGTTATAGTTCCGGAATCAATACCAACATATTCCCGACAGTATATCAAAATTTTAATCAACAAGATCATTCTATGAAAGTTCGTACTCTCCAAAAATAATTACCACCCAACGAATTGTCCCGTCATAAGTAAAGGCTATCGTCGGGAAAATGAGAAATACTGGATACGTAGACTAGGTTCAGCAATACTCTACGGGTGCAATGACAACATCAAAAGTATAGGAAAGCTTTCAAGCCAATAAAACAATAGCATAAATGTGAGGAATTTATTTGACAAAAATCCAAGACGGAAAAGGAGTCATGGCTATCGCCACTATACGTCACCGAAATACATGATGTCTCCATAGATGGTTTTCATCCTCTCATACAAAACCTCTTGGACTTCATAACATTCAAACTATACTCTATTCTATACATCTCACTCTACCACACTCCCTTTACAAAACAAGTCTTGACACTCCTATATCTGGATCTACCTCGCCATTATACAGACTTGTTGCCATCATTTTTGTTTCCACAAACTCTTTAAACCAGTTTGTGTAGAAGATCAAGATAGAGAAAAGTGATCATTTCTTCCACTACCGTTTGTTGTCAACAAAGGTATAGATGCAATTAATTTGACTAACATCCTCTATCACAAAACTTTAAGCAACATAAGTCCCCCATATTTCAGGGACAAATCAATACCGATCATTTCATATTACTATACTTTACCTATTGCATCCAAAATTTTCAATTATAAATGGTTATTGCAGAACCTCGAGATTGAGGACATCAAGGCTATAACAACTATTCTTGCAAAAACTCTTTATTCAAATATGGTCCTTCCGGTTAGGGGAGATTTAAGCATTATCGAAAAATTAGAAACATGCATGACAAAAACCTACCGAACTGACAGTGTAATATCACTCAAAGATGATTTCTCTATTTGTATTGATATTGATTTTGAATAAATTATTTAATTGACCTGTATTTATCTTTAATTTAAAAAGAAATTGTGTGAACACAATTAAAAGAGTAATGAAGCCAATCAGGATTCCATTGAAATCAAAACAACGCATTCCAGGGGCTGTACGTAAAACTAAGAGCATGGACCGGTATGACAAACATCCTCTGCTTTTCTAGAAACACCCACCGAGTTGCGTACGAAAATTCAAGTCCGGTATAGACGAAAGAGTAAAGGAAAATTATGAAACGAAGAACATATAGGTTCTCATGGTGCAGAGAGATACATCGACGTTCAAGAGTAGTTAAGTTTCTGAGTTTGGCAGTTCGGTTCGAACGAGATATTTATATCAGTATAAGTCTTGCTTGATGAGCTATTTGGATTGTTTATACTGTGAAAAAGCTAAATTGTATGCAGTGTGCATCCTTGTAGATTTTAAAGATGCTTTTTCATCATCATTTATATATTTATCAATCTAAGCCTGTCCGTCTACTTGTTACTTGTACATGATGGGTCTGAGAACATGTATACAGTTGTCCACTATTAGACTGTCATAGAGTCATGCTAAAAAGACATGTGAAAATCAGAATGAAATATTGGTAGTTCTAGATAGCAATGAAAAGCAACTAGCTATAACTAAGGAAATCAGAAATTTAAGTAAGATGTATAATATAAAATATTAATTGTTGGGGTAGACCTAGAAAATGGGACACAACCCTATCACATGTAAGCGTCAAACAACATGGACTGAATTCTTTCTGTTTCAAATGAAAGCTCGATAGGCTTTGGTGAAATTGAATATAATACAGACATATCACTGATTTCAAGAGTTATTTTCCTTACCTTAGGACTACCTTCTTAATTCGTTATGAATCTATTATATTTTACTTAAATAATATAAATATCAGCTTTATTTGTGTTATCATTATTAAGAAAATGTCTTCTTATTCCATTGTACCTGCATAAATGGCGTGCTTCTGCTATTTCATAACAACTTATTTATCGATGTATTCTTTCTTATTAGTTATGAATTACAAATCATTTATTTTTTCTTTATAGTTTCAAGGAAAAAATAACTCTCATCCAATATATACATGTATTGCAATTATCATACCAACTAATTAAGTAGTAGTCTTTATAAAAAAATCAGACAGGAACTTATCTCTGCGTGTCAAAAAAACACTGAATTCTGTTTAATTTCTTGTTCAGAACAAGTTTCAGATCACATAATTAGTCTTAGTTTTTCATTTGGTTCTTGTACTTTTGGATAAAAATTATATCGATTGTACATAAAATTTACATTTTGCAAAAGTTATGGTTCTTGGTGTATTGTTTTCTCAAAAATACAGATTTGAATACAGATATGATTATCGGTATGCAAAAACATAGCACATATAGACAGGAATCATTTTTCTATTAGCAGTGTCTGCATTTTATGTGGACGGTTACCTAAGTGTTAGTGTTAATGTTGTTTCTCCGTATCTTTTTTTATTATAACAATATTTTACTGTTTCAGGACTCGATTGGTGGGTAGGTGCAAACCAAAATGAAAGAGAAATATTCAAGTTAACGAATGGCAACCAGCTTGACTTGCCTTTTGGTTTCCATCACAACCCACGAATTTTAGTGGCATAGAAAGATGTCTCTCTACGGAATTTCAAAGTAAAAACCAATGCAATGGACAGTGGTCTGAAAATGATTGTAGTGTTCTTCTAATATTCATTTGCAAAAACTATCCTATACCTTAGTTCTGGTCACATATTTAGAATTAGTTAACAAGGAATACAAAACAGAGATTCTTATAACACCTAGGATCATTTATAGTACATCTTCTGAAAAAAGAGACTGGTTGAAGATGAACTAAAGTGCAAACGTTTCTTCAAGTCATATATTTATTCATTACGATTAACATTGCTTTGACTACTGGAGTAATCAAATGAAGTTATTAAGTAGCACTCCAGCTAAAAATCGTGCGAAATGCGATTCGTGGTTGGAAAGCCTACATATTTTTACATTTGATATTTGTTCAAAATGATATAGTAAAAAGAAGTAGAGAAATTATAGAAATTAACGTATTGGTTTTCATAAAACCCCTTTTCATAGGAGGTATAAATTATAAGGAATGCACTATGAAATTCAAATTAAGGGAGATTACTCTTGCAAAGAGTAATCAAAGGAACCAAGGTTATAGCGGTAATTAAAAGAATGTAATCCAGAGACAAAGACCAGACATGAAAAACAAACATACACAACAAAGAACATGACACTGAAATACTATATAAACTGTTGGATTTACTAGTTGATTATCTCCTAAGCGCAGGCAAATTGGATTTCATTATAAAGACCATTACAGCAACATAGTTGATAAGAATAAAGTGTAGCTTTTTTTTTGGGGGGGGGGGCGTATCACATAGTTCATAATTCGCATGACTCTTACCACGACTACTAATTAACAAGAGAAGATATAGATATATTGAGATTATTTATCTTTGATTTGAAATGCGTTCTTGTAAAAATGTGACCTTCTACTGATGGTTATTGACGTTTATATTGTTTTAGTGTTTGAATGATTTGAATCTTTAGTAGACGTTTTTTAAATATTACATTTTAATAGTATTATTTGAAAGATTGACTGTCGCCCTGAACTGCATAATATACATATACCTACATAGGAAGTTTCAGCTTATAAAGTATTGAATGTATTGAAATAACGAAAATTGACTTTCTTGTGTGTGTTAATGTGCGTTTTAGATTTTTACTTGGGACAAGCCTTAAATTTTAAACTTAATCAATGCATGCATATTGAAACTATTCTGAACTAACTCCTCTTTGGACTCTATAGTATGTTCGGTTAGACATGTATTTGATTTTCCAAGGTTCAAAATACATTATAATTGTTGTGAAAGTATTTTTAAAGATGTCTTCTTTAGACAGGGTTTTGGTCTACGTAGGGATTCGATTTAGAAAGGTTTCACTGTATTAATTATAAGTATTCAGCTTTTTTGTCGCTCCACTCTACAGCGATTGAATTTAACAAGATGTTGCACGCTACGTTGTTTTAAGTAGGTAGACGTGGGGTAAGGGATTTATATCTTGAAATCAGTGATACCATATTCTATTACACCAAAGCCTACCAAGCTTTTATCTGAAACAGAATGAAATCGATCCAAGTTACTTTGATGCTTACATGAGATTAATGTAAAAAGTCGAATACAAACGTTCCAATTATTTGCAAGAGGTGTGTCCTTTACAATACACTGTTGATTTCAAAATTAAGGGAGATAACTCAGTTAATGACACTTAAATAATATAGAATGTATTGGACTTTCAATGTTGGTTATCTCCTAAGGGCAGAAAGATTTTAATGAATAGTTGCACATTTTATAATACAGACCCATCAAACAACTTAATTACAAAATGAAAATATGTGGCCTTTTTGGGATGTATCACATTTCTCAGATTTTGCATGATTCTAACCAATACAACTACTTAATTCGACCACCTCCACAAAGATTCAGTTTAGGGTCAATAAACTGTAAATTGGTTTTAATACATTGTACGTAAAAAATATAGATGAATTAACGATTCCTTCAATACATCAAAAACTTATTTTACAATGTAGCTTATTATTGTACACATATAAAGATTCTTAGAATTATATTCAGAAAATACAAAATGCAGATCATAAATTCAAACTGGTTGATCAGAAGATAGTTTAATAAATGACTACTTAATAATTAAGTAAAAACTTAACTTGAACGAAAATGAAAGGGGAAATGATAGGACATTGAACCAAATAACCTTACAGACTTACACAATAAAACCAATCTTCGGTCAAAATTTGACCAATCTTTAACATTAATCACTATCTGACATTTCTACAATTCCTACATTTGCCAGGCTTTAAACAACATTCAGACCAAATCTTTAACCTAACAGCTGGACGTTGATAAGATATGAACTCATACAGAGCAACTCTTGATGCTAAAAAAATATTCCATGACCAAGACCTGAAGACAATGAATCAAGAATGACATCAATCTCTACTTACTCAAGTACCAAAAATACACAGAGTGAATGTTAAACAAAACAACTTGACATAATCAAATTGTCCAAACCGTTCATTTGTATCCGCTAGAACTCTATCAAATAGGCTTCTGTAACAGGGCTGTGTTGCTACAAGATTGACGTCATTACTACAGAAGTTATGGTCGTCATCATGAATTCATGGATCGTTATGGTGTATCCATCTGCACCATGAAAACTGATTTATTCAACGGGTCTTAGTTTTCCTTTCCTCGTTTGTCTACCCCGGACTTGACTTTTTATGAGCAACTCGGCAGGTGTTTCTAAAGGGGCAGAGGACTCTTGCCCTACCGGTGCACCTGGTCCATGCTCCCAGTTTTTAGTGGAGTGCGAGTTGCTCATTTGCTTTTGTTACTTTGTATGTATGATTTTAGTTACATTATGTTCTTTGTTGTGTTTGTCTGTTTTCCATGTCTGGTCTTTGTTCCTGGATTGCATTCTTTTGATTACCCTGTTACCTTGGTTTCCTTGATTACTCTTTCTTTAAATTAGCGGTTTAATGTGTTTTCATGGTAAACAGTTTATGAATGTATTATAATAATAAATATTGATAAAATAATACGTAATACTTCTTATTTTTGCAAAATGTAAATTCAAACACACAGATATATTTATATACATGTCAGGTAGTTCATAAACATAAAATTAACTTTTTCTTTGGAAAATGATTCAATTCAATGGACCAAATATTAATCTATCTCCTGGTCTTTGCTCAATCCATTATGACAATAGAACTAATTTAAGGAGGTACACCTAGGGTAAGGGACATAATTCATTAAATTAGAGATATGTTTGTATCATATTCAATTTCACCAGACCCTATCAAACTTTTAATTAAAACAGAATGAAATCAGTCAATGTTACTTTGATGCTTACATGAGATTGATATTAAATGGTGATTACATACATTCCAATGAATTGAAAGAGTTGTGTCCCTTACCCTACCCTCCTTAACAGGGGGTAGAAATTAAATTTTACTCATTTTCTGACTACCATAATTACTTCCAAAATTCAGATCATCAATATGACATGACATCAATATGGGGGGATATAGAAAATACGTCACACAAAAAACATAATTATTAGAATCTTTGGCCTTGCTGTTAGAGGAATAACAGTTGAAGAGTGACATTTAGACGTTGATTTACCTGAGGTAACAAAACATATTTACAGGTGTCAATTCTTTGTACTTTTATAATTGCTTACATGTTATTAAGCTTTATAAACGTCTCGACTAAAGAAGGAATGGTCCCTTCATAAAACATGTCATAAGGTAGTGAATAATATATAGTAGCTCTATCTTCACATGTTAATTCTTCATCACAGCCAAGTTTTTCAAAATGTTCATTCGATATCTCAAGAAGAGTCAGGTACACCTGTAATGAATAAGTAGGACATATGATTAATAAATTGGTTGATTAAGTATCCTTCCGCATAAGAATTAGGCATTGGATGGCCATCGCTTTCCTCAATTTGGTTCTTTCTACTTCGATTATATTCAACCGAAAAGCTAATCAAACTAATCCTAAAAACATTTTTAATGTAGATATTTTAGTGCTTCTATAGGGTTTGTAAGTTTCGTCCTAGTTTCAGTTTTCCTTCCGGAATTTTAGATTTATAACATATTGAAATCCGAAGGCCGGTCTGCATTTTATTGTTTACTTCCGAGAAATGAAAACGCTGCATCACTATGCAAAATCTAATATTTCTATGTTTTTCTTAACATTTTTAATTAGTAGAACTAGATATTTGTCATTTTGTATCAGTATTTTTTTCATAAAAATATATTTTGCTTTTAAAATTGAACTCAATGCTATGTTAATGACGAATCTCTGTGCATTTGAAAGTGAAATGAGGACCTCGGAGTCAAGTGACGAGACTTACATACCCTGTAGGAAAAAAAAGAGTGGGAAATTGTTCCCACCATTCCATAGTGTATTTCAACTAAATTTACATTCTCTTTCACAGAACTATGGCTCCTTATTTGTTTAAGAGAGGCAAAGCAATGATAACTCTGTGGGAGAGAATGCTACATTTGACCCATTAACTTAAAAAAAAACTGTTGACACCCTTTGATGCATATTTCTATAGATTATGAGGTATAAATACTTAGATAATGAAATAAAATTTTTGTGGTTCTTTTTTTTTCTTTTTGCAGCACCTTATACACAATTTGCAGGATTCTTAGCTTGAAAAATACATAAGTGTAAGTTTTTTTTAAGAATCAGGCAAAAGGGGAATAAACAGCTGCACCACGAGCACATGATACGTCCTCTGTCTTGTGAAAAAAAACAACATAATAAATGTTGTTGGAATAACACAGGGTTGTTCAGGATTTGGTGCTAAGTATATCCTTAGCATTCTTTATTCCCAGCTCTGTAGTAATTATCTTTCTCCAGTCAACATTGTATTAAGCTGATAGATAAATTGATCATGGTTATTTTTGAAAATGTTCCAATTGTTTTTGCACAATTTGAAAACACGTGTGAAAAGTTTTGATTCAGATGAAAAGATTTACATTACTCAAAAAAAAAACTAGTGTTGTTAGCTTCTCTCATATACTTGGTCTTAATTTGATAATAATTTTCAATTTAAGCTTCTTTAAGAGACCGACAAAAATTACTTACAACATGTTTTACCAAATTGAAGCAATAATTCTGATTAAGGGAGCAAAAGATATTTGCAATGAACATTTCCCATGCCAATACATAAATTGAAAATTTCGATGTACCATAAAACAGAAATTTTATAAAAGAGAGAAACAAAAAAATGTTACAACATGTTTCAGTATTCATAGTATTGTTCTCTAAAATTAATTCCCTATATCGGTTCTTTCTTAGGGCTATTCAATCAATAATTGTATGGGAGGGTTGGATCGCAGACCCAACCACCCATACACATTTTTAAGGATTAATCACCTCCTGAATTCCCCTCATAGGGCACGAAATGAAAAAAAAACAATCAATAAAAAATTTAATAAAATGGAGAATCTTCATAAAAAGTATACAGATCTTCAGATTAATATACATGTAACAAGTGTGTAAACTTGTATGCAATAATCATTAATCATTTTTCAGTTACCGCACAACATGTGAAAGAAACACCCCCTATTTTAGTTACAAAGTGCTGTAACTCAAAGTTTTAATATAATTTTTACCCCCCAAAAAAAATAGTTAAATCATCATAAGAACCAACTATATTAAGTTTCAAGAAATTTTGATAAGTTATTCTCAAGTAACAGTGTCACATGTGAAAATCAAAGAGTCGCTAATATTCAAATATTCTCTGTCACTGATTTTGGCTCACTATCAACATCCAAAATGGCACGAATGCGATATGCCCTAAATTTGGTGACTTTGGCTAGAATCTTGGTTCCCTTGATAGGATTACTCTTTCTCCACTGTGATAACTCGAATGTTTTCAGTCTAAACAATTGGTTTCCAGGAACCAGTTTAACAAATAGCTATATATAGATTCCGGGGCCCTGATTATGTATATGACCTATTTAGTCAATTGTAACCAACCACTGTTTGATTGGAAATTATGTAATATAATATAAATTTAATTCTAACCGATTATTTTATCTTTTAAAGTAAACTTCCCGTTCTCATACAAGCAAAAAAGCACACATACATGTTCATGTAGACATGTGTATGATATTCCAAAAAAAGTCCAAAGCGATCTTTGGGTTGCTTATAAAATTGACCCGGACACCAGATTAGGAATCAGTTTAGAAACCAGATTAAACAACTGGCAATGAATATTTATAGATACAACATGTATCAGGGCCCTGCTAATGTTTATGACCTACATGTATATAGTCTTGTAACGAGCCCCTGTGCCTGAATTGGAAACTGGGTAATGTTCAATGCTAACCGATCATTTCATGTAAACTTCCTGATCTCATAAAAGCAAGAAACACACATGTATGATATTTAAGAGGTACATTTTTTTTCTCGTATGAAGCTAGAACTACGACCCGATGGCAGTTAACAAGGCACAGATCTGCAGCATAACGTGGAGTAGAAATACATGTATGTTAATATGCAAATCATATGCATATAAAAAGTACTGAAATTACAAGTGGAAGAAGTTGCTAACAATATTTTATGTTTTTTTACAAAAAAAAACTCAAAGACTAGAAAATAAAATATTGAATCATCCCCAAAAAGTATACGGATCTTTATATTTATATAAGTAATAAGTGTAAAGTTTTAAGAAGTAATCATAAATTGTTTTCCAATTACGCCACAACATTTGAAACACACCCTTCTATTTTAATTACAAAGTCCTGTTACTCTAAATGTTTTCATATAATTTTCACCAAAAAGTATAAAGACCGTTTGACCATCATAAGAACAACTATATTAAGTTTCAAGAAATTTGGATAAGCTCTTCTCAGATTACAGTACGTTTTAGGAAAAGAACATCCATACATGTAAAACAGACCATGCTTTGTTTTAGACTGGCTTTTATCATGCTCACACAGAGAATCCACAGCTCAAAAAAATTGACACTTTGACACTTTGACACATAGTAAGCACTCGAATAATCACTCTCACCCTAAAATGTTACATGCTTTGAGAGAAGCAGGTACTTCAATATTTAGATTCGCAACCCTTGCACATAAATGTTGTCTCAATACGAAGTTTGTAAAACTCAACATATCTGAAATGTACATGCCATGATGGCATCAGAAAATCTTCAAGATGGGCAAAGCAAAAAAAAACACTTTTTTTCTGATAATGTGTATTCTTTTCAAGTTTAATTTCAAACGCTTTATTTAAAGTTGGTACATATAAAACATTACGAAGTGAGCTCTAAAAATTAGGGTAGGTAGGCAAAACTTTTTTTTTTTTTTTTATTTTTTTATTTTTTTTTAGTTTTTGACTGGTTTGTTTTGAAGACACATTCAAACTTTAATAGTGCTTGACAGAAAATGGCAAAAAAAAATTAAAGATAGGAACACAAAATTAGGGTTGGTAGGATCATCAATAATGAGGACATTTTCGACGTATTTTGTTTTGTTATAAATTAAATAATACAGAAGATTGCCATTTATTTTCAAAACCATAAATGCATGATAGTTGATACATGTATGTACAAATAAATCAACAATACAAGTTATACATGTAGTTCACAAAAGCGATGTTTGGTATGGCATGAAATACATTTTGCCCTGTTCCAATGTTCACCACTGGCAGGTCAATGAATCTGATTTTGATGGATCTGCTTCCATCTTTAAAAATTGGAACAAGAGTAGCAAATAACTTTTTGATACCCCTACCATTGCTTTCATCACATAAAATACTGAATGGTTTCACTGTAAATTTGTAGGCTCAAGTGTTGGTGCGACAGCCTGCTTTATGATTTGGGTGCATTTAGTCCTTTTACATTAAAATGTATCAGCAATTTTATAATAAGGGAATGTTTTTTTTTCACAAAGTCAGTAAAATGATCAGCCACAAGGAACGGCAAGTTGTGTTTGGCCACCACTGTGGTCAAAACAAAAAAAAATATCTCCAGCGGCGAATCCCAAAAGGGATTAGAGAGACTCATATGTCGCTTTCATGACCCAAGTGGTCGTTGACATAAATAAAATGGCGGACAATAAACGATAAAAAAATAGACAAAATTCTATTACGAGGATTTTTTTTTTAGGAGGAATTCTTGAAACCAGGAATTTGATACATCTCGCACGGGAGATTTTTTTTGGCGGGTCAAAAGGTAAAATTACGGGCGACTCCCACAAAAAACAGAAGGGTTAACACCTATGCATTCAGGCACACTTACACATGATTAAAAACCTTCCAATAAAATGTAATTAAAATCCATTGAGCAGTTAAGAAGGAGTTTCAATTGTGAGGTTTTTTAAAATATATGTAAATCCTTAAGTTGAATTATCTCCCTTCAAAATCCTATATTCGCATCTACATATGAAGCCTAACTTCCCCATTAAGTTTCATACAATATCGAGCACTTTTGAAAAAGTTGCACATATGAACTAAAACCCTTAAGTTGGATTATCTCCCTTTGTTTTTTGATAATTCTTCTTGCAAATCTACTTTTGATGTCCAACTTTCCTAACAAATTTCATCAAGTAAGATGGGAGGAGTTCCACTTGGAAAATATTTAGACAGACAAATGGAAGAGCAGACATACAGATAGACAGATAGAAAAATTCCTATTATCCTATACATTAACCTTTTGAGTGAAAGTGTAAAAGTCTTACCAAAGATTTATCAACAATCATCCCAGGCATAGTGAGGATAGATGTTTTTTGTTCATTCTTATGTCGCTGTATGTAGGTATGCAGATCCAACAACAGGTCTCCAGCATGTTGTCCTAAAGTGTGTAGTGTGTTCACCAACATCATACTCCATACTAGGTCTTTCAGTTATAGGAAACATTTGATTTTATTCTTGGGTTGCAGAAGAGGAAGTTGACGATGAATATGACACAGTACATTGTTTTTGTTTGTTTGTTTTTTTTGTTTTTTTTTTTTTTCGCTCTCCTGTTGTTATCATCATCTTGTTTTCTTTTAAATTGTCCTGCTTTTGTACTCTTGCCTTTGTTCTTTACCTGAAAAAAATTAAATTAACTTAATAATTTTGATAATTGTAAGTAATTTTACTCCAATCTGTCGACCATGTATGACCATCATATATATAAGATGACCTGAGCAAACGTTTGAGAGCAAGTCATCTAAAACTGGTTGGGTCTAATAAAAGTATGAAGTCTTAAGGGGGTAGACCTAGGGTAGGGGATATAACTCTGGAAATCAGTAATATGTTTGTATCATATTGAATGTCGACAAAGCATATTAAGCTTTCATTTGAAACAGAATGAAATCGTACAAGTTACTTTGATGCTAACATGAGATTGATGTCAAATGCTGAATACAAACGTTCCAAGGATTTGTAAGAGTTGTGTCCCTTACCCTAGGTCTACCTCCGTAAGTCATGTATCAAATACCTTTTTCACAATGCTCAGAGAAAAAAAAAGAACTAAATACAGAATGTTATCACACACTTTGTAATGCTAGGTTTAATCAACACTTGTACAAGTCTCAGGAAACAGGATTCTAAATGCTTACAAGTTACAACATATGCCCAATCTATTAAAAGCCACATACATGTACAATACCTAAACCAATCGATGCAACTACAGTAAGTAAGTAAGTAAGTAATTATTTATAGTGACCTGTGTTAACACATATGATAACTGTTACATCGAATAAGTGTAATATATCAAACACCCGGCCCTTTGGAGCTATAAGTCACCTTATATTTAAATCATTTTACATAGAAACAATAAGATAATCACGGATTGTCAGTAGAACATCTTTAACGTAATGACAAAAAAGAAAAAAAGGAATTTGAAAAAAAATAGAAGTATTAAAAACAAAAATGTTATCAGTTGATCAATTACTTGTATATGTGAGAACGTCTTAAATTAGAAGCTCGGACAACAAACTTTGCTATCTTCGTTGCATGTTCAGACATTAAAAGATTCATCTTAGCAATAGTGTTCGTGAATGTATATTCATTAAAATTGAAAATATCATGAAATGTCATTTCAAATGTAATTATAAAGATCACATTCTAATAGAAAAAAGGTCTCTGACTCCACGGCCCGTTGGTTACACAGTCTACACAACCGATCATCGTTCTGTTCGCCAATATAACGTCTTGTCTCAATTCGGAGTGGTTAAATACCAAAGCGAAATTCTGCAAAATGAGATCGCTCTGATTTGTTTAAGTTCAATGTCACATAACTCTCTAGTTTGAAATTGGTTTTAAAAGTTCTGTAAGTCCTCAGTTTCGAAACATTCTGTAAAGAGTCTGACCATATCACGGAGTACATTTTAAATATTTTCTGTTCTACAGTTTTTAAATCTATTGTTGACTTTGAGATGAAAAAAATGTCCATATCAAGCTGTTGAAGTATATATTTCATATCACTACATCAGTTGTTCGTACACTTTAGATAGTCCAGTTCAAACAGCATTCTTGTGACATGTATCACATCTATCCATTACTGATCTGCTTAACTAGTGACCACTTAAGTACAGCTCTGCCTTAAAACCAGGCAGAATGTTATGATTATGGATTCACATACATATCTTATTCCCCTAATCTCTTGATTGGAAATCCATCAGTAGGCCTCATGAAAACTGTATTTGACAATTAGAATGCAAATGATAGTGGGTTAATGGAGATAGTAACACTTAAAGTTTGGTTAAGTTGTACTTAAGAAAAGTAAATGAATATATCCCACCAGAATTTAAACACTATAAACCAGTCAAAATTATTTCACATAATACAGCAGATTCAAGGAAATGAACACAAGAAAGAGTTGTTTTTAGGAAGGGACAAATGTGTTTGAACAGTTTCATTGATTGTCTTGAGATATGATGAATCACCCCTTGCCTGGTTTTAAGGCAGACCTGTACTTAAGTTCACATCACAGGAATCCAGATTAATTCATACATTTATGGAATGATATGATTTGCTTTTTATACACGACAAAAATCCTTTTAAATTACAGGTCCAAAATATGGAAAATAAATCTTTTTGGCTGATTTGTACATGTATGTTCTATCTGATAGTAAGTGTAGAAAATTAAGTAAAATTGTCAAATATTGAATTTTGATGGATATGTTTACCGGGGTACCTACATGAACAAATGTATAAGTAATGGTTAATAGCACTTGAAATCAAGTTTTTCGTACATCATTTCTGCGAAATGTGGTTCTAATTGGTCAAGGGGTTTTATGTAGCTGAGCAAAATGTGAAAAATTTACGGACGACAGATAATAGACTCCAAATAATCGTTTAAACCCAATAGGACCTTTGGTCCACGTACGCTTAAAAGGATAATGCTGGAGTTGATTGTACATGTAAGGGTAAAAATAAGAAATAAAGAACTTTTAAACTCACAATTCTCACTTATATAGGCAATGTTAACTACATATTAATAGATATCTTAACCCTCAATGAAAAAGAACATTCACATAAAAATCTATCATGAGTTGTTGGACAACATGTTGACAGATGGGCTTGTAAATCTCATAACATGACTACATGATTTCCCAAAAATGTATCTCTATCTTCCATTCAAACAGATAGTAGTGGTTGTTTATGGAATATGGACTACTTTCTACTCAATGAAATTGTATATTCCTAAATATGACGATAAAATATGCCGTGTAACTATCATGACTTTAATGAGTTCAACCATAGAAATTCTGGATCAAGAATAAAGATGGACACTCACAAGCCCTATGGCGATATGTTCAACCAAAAATATAAAAAATCATATTTCACAAGTTGTAACTGTGTGAAAATTTATTAACTAGTGTATATTGTTATGTAAATACCTCTGTTGCAGTTAATTTATCAGTTTTAGTAGTCTTCGAAAAATTATCTCCTGTACAACAAAATCGGAAGTCTGGCTTGGCAATAACGGCCTTATTCATTCCTCTACAATGATCCCATACTAACTTTTATTGCCTTTTCGAAAATGATATAAGCAACAACGATTTTGTAGACTGAATTTTTACCTCATCTCTTTATAATATAATCTCAGCACTGCTTCGATATGCATGTACATCTATACAATAACACTGTGTGAAAGCACTCTGAGAGCATTGTACAGCAATACAATGTCCCCCTACAGGCAGAAAAAATCTGTTTGTATTTTGATTTATAGTCGATAATTAAACAAAATCTTCTTAAAATATGTCGCTGTAACCTTGGTTCCTTTGATTACTCTTTTAGATGATCAAATGTCTGTTGTATACATTTATCCCAACCACATGAGCACACACTCATTAGAGTGAATATATGCAGTAATTTTGTTCATCTTTTTGTCTTTAACATTTTTTTTACAGATCTATCAAGCTTGGATTGAGAGAATGCTTAGATATTGGGTATACTATTATTGTATAATGACTTGTACTGTGTCTCCAGTTAATTCTTTGCAAAGGTGACTTAAAATTTGCCCTCTCTCTGCATGTGTTTTAACAAATCAGTTTTCCACACTTAATGGACAAAGACCAGACATGGAAAACCGGCATACACAACAAAGAACATAAAGTACATGTAACTAAAATCATACATACAAAGTAACAAAAGAAATGAGCAACTGGGACTCCACTAAAAACTGGGAGCATGGACCAGGTACACCGGTAAGCGTCGTCTGCTTTTCTAGAAACACCCGCCGAGTTGCTCAAAAAAAGTAAAGACCCGGGTAGACGAAAGAGGGAAGGAAAACTATGACGCATTGAATAAACCAGTGTTCATGGTGCAGATGGATACGCCGTAACGATCCACGAGTTCATGGTGACGACCATAAGACTTTTGTAGTGATGACTTCAATCTTAAAGCAACATAACCCTGCCCCAGAAGCCTATTTGTTAGAATTCTAGCGCCATACAAAAAGTCTGCGTAGTCTCGGCAAGCTCTGGCATAACGTATGAGTTGTGATATGAACACTCCCTACGCAGGGATGCTGCCACATATGAAAGGAAAGTTGACAATTTTGAATGAAACGTCATTACGTTTGTCGTAAAGTTTGGTCAATAGTTTTTTTGTTAAAAACATATTAGATGACTTACTCAACTTGAAATCCACACATGGTTCCAAATGCTGATACAATTTTGGCATAGTAGTCTTCATATGTAAAACTTCGACTGTCTTTTCTCAATAATCGTATCTACCAATCTCTCAATAGCAGAAATATATTGACATAGAGATGAGAAATATGTGTGATCTTTGTGGACGAGACAAACTAAAATACATTTTATAGTAAATTCTATTAAAACAGGAAAACTGGTACCAATCAATCTTTCTCCCATTCTAAGCCAATGATTAAAAAAATACATGACTTCTTAACAACTGGGCAGTGATAATTTCTTTGATTCCCACCATTTTACACTATCGTTTTCTCCCACTCTAAGCCAATGATTAAAAAAATACATGACTTCTTAACAACTGGGCAGTGATAATTTCTTTGATTTCCACCATTTTACACTATCGTTTTGTTTTTTTTTTTTTTTTTTTTTTTTTTTTTTTTTTTTTTTTTTTTTTTTTTCTATGGATTTTAAAATATTTCATTTGTGTAACACTGAGTCTCTTCCTAAACTTATATTCATCTCCTCTCACTATGGCAAAATTCAGATTTAAACATCAATTATTACTTTTCTTTTATATTTTTTTAAAGATCATCCGTCATTTTACATAACAAAACTGATCGGTCACCGGTCATCGGTTATTGATCCGTCAAATCGTTTTGCAGTTCAGTTCAGGGACTTTACTGTACAATTTCCATCCTACTTCTCTATAATGGAGATGTTTATTTGATTTTGAAGGAGGGGGAACTGGCAGTTTTTTTGTAAAAAAAATGTTTTGGCCTGGAAAATGTTCAGATATTCTGGCTCCTCTATCTAGAAATAAAAATAACTTTTATGGCCTCTAGATTCCACTGTACAGTTAATGAAAATAAATAGTCCAGTTGTATTATAAGTTTTGCAAACTTTTGAAAGTTAATACTCTGCGGCCAAAAGTCCAGGGAAAAATATGGAAATACAAACTACATGTAGTAGCCTAGACAATATATATTTTGTTTTTTATTTTCTATAAGTTCCACTAAATTTTACCCAAATGTTTTGTTACCCAGCTCAAAATCTAGTAGCCATGGGCTACTGGGTGACTGCAAATTATTATCCCTGTCAAAACCACCACCACCCTCCCTTCCTCAGAATCAAATGGTCATTCCCTAAACTACATGTACATGTAGTTTACATGTTAAATCATAAAATCAAACTAAAAGAGTTTAAAAAAGTATCCATTTACACAATTAAAATAATACAATATGTAGAGTACAAATGTACACACATGTACTATAATTATGTCATGGCTACATGTACATGTATATAATATCAATTGTAAGTCATAAATGTGAAATTTATTGTAAGTCATGAAAATCATAATAAATGCTACTTCAAGTGTAACACTATTATTTACGATCAACTTTAAACTTACATGTAGGACTTTTTGTGAAATTGAGTGTCATGATTGTACGTAGGAAAGTCACTATAAGTTGAAGCCATACCCACTTTAATACCTAAGAGTACATTGTATAGGACTGAACAATGTAGTTGCTCTTAAAGGTAAAAAGATGAATAGTTTAAAGTATTTAGAAGCTCTTTGATCACACTTATTGATTGACAATGCGATACAAGTTGTTTTGGCCACACTACCACCTCAGCCATAGTCATTTTAGCCATAGTTATCTTGTCCATAATATATTTCATCCAAACATTTTACAAATATTGTATACGGTTATAAATTTTACATCAACTTGTATTTAAGTAAAATAAAGATGGATGGCAGAGGTAATAATAATTGATTTAAAAAAAAAACTTCGGTGTTTGGCAAGCCAAAGGGGACTAAAATCAATATTTTGAATTATATAAGAAAATAAATTTTGTAATATTACAAAATCTCTTTTAAATATTAGAAAATGTTTTTTTTTTAATATTAAACATTCCTTTTATAATATTACAAATTGATTTTGTAACATAAAAAATTCCTGAATAGGTAATACATGTAGTATTAAATATCACACATTTTATACATTGTAATATTATATGAGTCTATATGAGTTAAGTGCACACTTTAGAAAAACCTACTGACTATAATATTTGTTTCAATCTATGAAGAAATAACCTCAATCATGTGGTGCACACTAAATAACCTGTATTGCAGGGTTTTTTTTTCTCTTTAAAGTGTGCACCACAGGCATTGAGTTTATTTCAAATAGACTGAAATATTATAACAGTCATTCCTTGTAATTTATTTTAAGTACCAAAATACAATAAGTAATTTATTAAATAAGTTCGATGACAACACAGTCATTACAAAATTTGGCCACAAAATTGGGCGTGGGAGTCATAAACAAACGTTTTATCCAATCAGAAACTGTATACTTCAGAAAAAATGAATTTCTCATATTAAAAAATCACTTTGCAACATAGCAAAAACCATGACCAAGATGGACTATAGCTGAGAAGTACTGTGGCCAAAACGTTCTGCGGCCGAGATGACTAGAAATCATATTGGTCATGCCTGTTCCAATACTACCAACTCGAACGCACTAAACCATAACAAGTGAAACTCACTCAATTTGAAAGAGTAATCAAGGGAACCTAGATTCTAGCTTATATCAAAAGAATGTAATCCAGAACAAAGACCAGATATGGAGAACAAACAAACACAACAAAGAATATAAAGTGTAGTGGAATTACTCTTTCACGTAAGGGATTTATTGTATTTCACTGTCATTATCAGGAACTTCAGTAATTCCATTAGGTTAGTGAGCTAGACGTCATATATTCTACTCCTAGTGTTCATGGAACTCTATCTTCACCTCACCGGATCACTTCCGGTTCCCGATCCCGGCCGGGATAGCCCTTAGTATATAAGGCGGCTCTCCCGTCCCGAGCGAGACCCGGATTTTAACTGAACATTTTAGCAGACGACGTTACGTTTGGTAAGGATCGGTACTTTACCAGTACCGTTTATTTCCCTCACCGTAGGATTATTACCAATCATATATTTGATGTATTTGGCCAATATTAAATATGTAAACTGAACAAGGATCACTAATTTACGCCAAAAAATAAAGAACCTGGGAAACGTCACTGAGACAACTACAGCAAAACTAACAATATTATATTGTTACAAAAGTAACAAAATTAATACATACAAAGTAACGAAAGTAAATGAATAACTAATATAGTCCTTGAACCGATCCGCGCAACGGTTTTACGGATCGATGACCGTTGACTAATTGATTGTTGACGGATTGATGACCGATGACCGATCTGATCGCAGTTATGTTATGTAAAATGGCGTAAGATCTGTTTGAAATAAAAGAAATGTAAAATTAAAGTATAAAGTGATGTTTAAATCTATTAAATTATGTTAATATGTGTAAAATTGACAAAGAAAACAATAAAAACCGTAAAATACAGTGACCGCTCTGTGGTCACGTAATGCGATCACCAGTTTATTGGATCGGTTTGACGGATCGATGACTGACCGGAAACTGATCGGTGACCGATGACCGATCGCAATTTTTTTGCACGGATCGGTTCAGGTACTGTACTCCACTAAAAACTTGGAGCATAGACCAGGTACAATGGTAAGGTAAGCATCTGAATTCTATCATTTTTCTCTTTAATTTTCAAAATTTTAACTAATCTTAATCATTAATTTGCATCTTGATTTTATGAAAACTTGACATTAAGTACATGTATCTCACAGGATGTTGTCTCATACTCAGGCTCAAGGCAAGGAAATTTACTCTCTACCTTCTGCAACGATTCTATCAGACTTTGTTCAGCAATGTGATGAAGATGATCCAATAATTGATTGTTTAAGTGAAGTAGAAATTTTGGCGTCTTCAAAATCGCAACTGTCTCATCCTGTGCACTGCATGTATTTTGTATCTTGGGTATTTTATCAAGTATTTCCGGCAACGTAAGAGAAAAGTCATTTTCATAGAAAATATGAAGTTCTAGAAATGTTTACTAAATGTAGAATAATCAGACTACTCGGCCATTTCGGCTACAAGAAAAAAAAATAACCACGGATACAGCAAGGAGTAAATGTGATATATAAATCCTTGGATTTAGAAAGGATAATTTGTTCTTGAATTACTAGCTGGAATAGTAGTTTAATGTGGATCAAAGAAGATACATTCACAGTGGCGGAAAAAAAAACGTGTTGAAAAATTTCTTGTGTTAAATTATGAAAACCATGTGCACTGCAAACACTTCGTTATCCTTACCGGTGCTCAAGAAATTGTTTTTGCCCCTATATGGTCTATATTCTATTAGTGATACTTCTCGGATTTCTAATTTTTTAAGTCGAAATTCAAATTACTATTAACGAACTCAGGTCGAAACTGTCTGTCAAATCATTCAAACCTAAGCTACGGTCGTTACAAGCAATCTTGCACTAAGATACATGTATCTCTCATCTAAAGCTTAAACTATTTCTCAGCTGAAAACCTATAGCTCTAGTGCTACAAATTGACACACAGACACATATACATGTTTATTTCTTAGTTCTTGGTACTTATAACATAAACGCCGAAGTCTTAGAATAGAATTCCAACACTAAGCACCAACGAAAGAAACATTAGCCATGCATGCATTTTTAGGCCCCTCGCCCCCCCCCTCCCCCCCTTTTTGAACACATACAGCTCTTTTATCACACCTAAGCCTAGATAACATATAGTTTCTGAACAAAATTCGTTTGTAAACAAATCGGCCCTTAGAAACCAATATGGCGGATATTAGTATGGGATTTCCTCGTAAGGATTTGTTACGAACGATTTAAGCCAATAAGCGACTCGTTGGTACTAACACGTCATGCTTATATGCGAACTATCTTCAGAATAAATAAAAGAGAGACAACTCTAGCGGCAAGTCCCGACAGTTTAAAACGTTGAGCTTCAATTCGAAAATGTACTGTATGTGACGTCGAGTATAGATAACATATAGTTTCTGAACGCATGGATAACCAAAATAACCATATAGAATGATTATTACAAATAGCAATAAAACCAGACCGCAGACTTGAATTGTGAGTTTAGGTTAATGCACGATTAAAGATTTTTTCTTATCTTAAATACACAACTATAATGAAAAAAAACATCCATCAATGAAATTGAAAGATTCTCCAAGAATTCGTCCATGCTACGAAGCTTAACATTTTAGAAAATAGTACTTAAGATTGTCCCATTTCTATGGACACACTTTTTTTTTATGTGGACCTCTTTTTAGGACGTTAATCATTATGTTTGATCAATGGGACGGTCTCCTGGAGGAGTCGGAAAACTTGTAAACTTAATTCCACATACTAATTCATCTAACTGCTTTGTGTTTTTCGTATTTTTGAATTTATTCTTAATGTCTATTAATTATGGTGTAAATGATCTAATGATCATTATGTTTAAATATAAATACTTTCGACTATTTACTATTGAATTTCACAGGCAATTGTGTATTTAAAAACAAAGTCTGGTTCCAACTTTACTGACGTACTAATAGTTTATCTAACCGCACGAAGAAAGATACCAGACCATATTGTTACGCGAACAAGACCACAACACACATATACCTCTCGCGCAATAACTGGACATTCACAACATCGTTTAACCAAAGACTCCGTAACAATACTGTGATAACACCTGGATTGTTTTGTCGTCTAAAATTGACATCATTTTACATCATAAACTGTAAAATCATCTAGTGGTACGTACATGTGTACAATGCTAACTAAGGTAAGTCATCAATTGCATATAAGTGTTGAATCCCCTACTACCTTATAAATCAAAGGTGTTTTAAACAGAAGGAAAATCCTTTCTTACATTTTAAAAAACGTGCAACAAATCGACTTCATTCACGACTAAAGTCATTTGATAAGACATCAAACATAAAACAATATATTTAAATCTGTATGTTAAAAATAAAGTAGAGTGGTATTTCTTGAACATTCCTTTCATTAGGATTATTTGCCTTGTTCAGCAATGGTACCGGTATTGTACTCAATTTATTTCCTGTAAAAAACATTTGTTCAACTTGATGTTATGAATTTGCATAGAAGGACATAGTTAAAGTAGATAAACATCTTAAGTTTCGATACAAATGAAAAGATTCTTATTTTTGACAAAAAGGTTTTTCTAGACTTTTTATGAGCAACTCGGCGGGTGTTTCTAGAAAAGCAGACGACGCTTACTCTACCGGTGCACCTGGTCCATGCTCCCAGTTTTTAGTGGAGTTCTAGTTGCGCATTTGCCTTTGTTACGTTTGTGTACTTTGTATGTATGATTTGAGTTACTTCATATTCTTCGTTATGAATATCTGTTTTTCATGTCTGGTCTTATATACACTCATCTCTACTGTATTGTTTTATTTGAGAGACATCTTGCAACGCTTCTGAATATGAATAAACTTATCATCATTCAAATGACATCTCTCAAATATTTACGAAGAGTCAAGCTTAACTGTATTATTTATCATAATGTTTTTATTCGTTCTGCTAAGTGATTCTTTACAATAGGTAGTCCTTAACAATCATATCGCAATTTGCCCTTGTAATTGCCTCCTGGTCCACATGTTCTGTATTTTTCTTTTACAAAATTAGTCATGTCATCGAAGTTTGGGCCACATCTACGATATTTTCCGTTCTCAGTTGGATGTTTCTTACGTAGATGGTGTAGTTGTTAATGTATTTTGTAGCTTAAGAGTATCAAAACATTTTGACAGCTTTTGAGTTATTACAACCAACTATTCATAATTAATAAAGAGTGTTTGCAATGTAATCGTAATAGGATAGCGGTGCTCCAATCAATGACTAAATATTTCATAACGCCAAGTATGAAAAAAAAAACAAACACAAACGATTTGGTATAGAGTACTCGAGTAACTAAATTACTACTCGATAATCTGGCCTATCGAGCAATACTCAAACACTCGAGTACTCGTTGGTGTACCTAGTTCTGCTTGATGCACGTCATGTCATGGATAAAAATCTCTCTTAATTTCTATTTATACCACATTTACGTCATGTGAAGGTATACCGCCTTATACTTCTGGATGCGTTGTGGAGCTATTCTTCCAAAAGACTTATACAGATAAAAGTTGGTTCATTTTTACCTTGGTTAAAACTTTTTGTACTTGAATATTCATCTCTGGCTGATGATAGGTACGTGTACATTATGAAAAAGCAATATTTAATTCGTTGGCATGTATTAAACGCCTATCTTAACACACCCAAAACATTGTTTTCAAGAGTAAAAGATAAACCTATTAACGAATTATCAACTATCTGCACAAGCTTAAAATAAATGCACTGATACCATACCAAATTCGTGGTCAATAATAAAAACAAAAATGGCATTGTATTTACTTCAGTATCAATTTACTGATATGTGCATGTCATTCGATAACAAATCTATCCAAATATTCTTACGGAAGCGATTTTACCGTCTCGGTTATGACGAAACTGATGACATTTTTAATCCTCACAAGGCAACACTGCCTTGTTACAGGAATGTCTAATGTTTTGTCAAAAACACGATTTTTATGCACTAAACTGTAATACCAGAAAAAATGATAATGTGTTATTTTCGATATGGATGTTTTTAAATAGTATTTATATGAGTGTTGTCTAAAATGATGGGAAGCATAGTTTTACTACTGTTTGAATGTATTGTTTCAGTAAGGTAATTATATAGCTCATAGTGCTTTTCATGGAAATTGTCATATTCACAGTTTTAATATTCAATCGTCATTAACAGTATCTATGGCGTTTTCTACAAGATTATATTTGTAAATATATGACGAAACTCAAACAATTTTCTGACCATATTGTATTATGACAGTTACGATTTAATTTATCAAGTTACATTATATAAAATACGTCCCAATCTACACAAATGGATGAAAAACTATTTTTTTTTATAAAAAAATAACTTACCGTTTGTCTACTCTGTAGAGACATTATTGTGATAGATAGATAGATTGATTGATTGTTGGGGTTTATAACGCCCGAGCAGCAATATTTCAGCTATATTCAGGCGATGAACATGAAAGGGATGATAAAAGGAATATGGAATAATGATATGAAATGAAAAAAGGGATGGGACACAAGGATAAAAGGGTCGACAAATTTTGATTGCCAAATGATAAAAGGGGGATGGGTAGGGTCGGGCAGTTTAGCCTCCTGTGTCGGAGCGCAAAGGTTCCTACTCCTATCGAATACCACAGCAGGGTTCTTTAACCTACGCAGAACGTGGCATCTTTCCCAACACGGTGCATCACTATTGTTTGCGGACAGGTTTTCTGTATTATAGCCTGACAACCCCAGCATATAACACGCCAAGGGTACCCCATTCCACCATCTGGGGCACACATCCCAGTTGCTTTGTGGGCAGAGCGCCTTGCCCCCGGCTAGGTTTCTGAGCACTATTTAGTCGCTTTTTTACGACAAGCTTAGCGCTGCTGCAAGGCCTATTCTTTTGACAACCGGGCCTGCACGGGAGTTTGATAGAATAGATAGATAACCAAATAAATATTGCGGTTGTCAGCATGCTAGAAATACATAGACAAAATGAATTTGAAATTTAAAATGAGAAAAAGCACTGTATTTAGTATGATTACAGATAAGGTCAAAACACAAAAAATAAACAAATTCAAAATTTAAAATTTAAAAATCCCATATCAAGTAAATGTTGAAGTGCACTTTCACATTTACACACATGTATCAACGGAAAGAGCTTCCTGTTTAATTTAATTTATTCATAACTATAATTTGGCTCGTCCAAAATTAAGACAATTTGTTAAGGAAAAAAGATAATTTTACGTTTCTTGGACAAGAAAGAAATCATCCACATATCCACTTATATTACTGTTGACGAACATTTGTTTTGCGAGGTAACATTTTCTGGTATTTTAAAGTTCGGTCAAACCAAAAATTGGAAGCAACAAGTGAAAACAAAAAGGGCAACTTTAATGGAAAATCGAACTAAATGATATTCCTCCTTTCCCAGTTACCATATGGGCAAAATATCAAAACAAAAGCGCCAAAAAGGATACGGCATATCCATAAAAAAATTGTCAAAAAATCAAATGGCAGTGATCCGTAGTTACAGCCAAATCTCCACCACAAATGACCAGATAGACGGAGGTACAACCTAATGGAAGGGCGGCGGCCAGGATCACTACATACTTTAAATAAACGGGCGTAAAATTAGGTAGAATTTATATATAATGTAAATCAACGAAATTAAACGTTTCCCCTCATAACATTTTATCCTTTAAAGAGGTAAAATGTCTAATGTTTTTATCATCGTAGGTTGCTCTTAAGACTGACATGACATGGATACTTTATCATGTATTTTAATACAAGGATACGACTTTTGTATGTACTTGAGATACTGGGCACTTTACAAACACTCAAATTATGTAATATTCTTTCCAGACAAAGGGGCTATTATTCAACTATCAGTTTGTGAAAAAAGGACAAATGATAATTTTGAAATGTTGTTAAATATAGTAGCAGGTAAAATTTTCTTGTTGAATTATACGTGATGAAAATACTTAACACATTTTCAACATTGTTATGTATACATTTTTCTTAATGTGGAGTTCGTCAAGAGAGATGTTTTACATTGACTATCAATTATTTTCAGATACTTAGATGTACAGAATGCTGTTTTTCCTTAAACGAAATACCTATAAATATGTTCTGTTTTATCGTATTTCTTCGTTCATTCTTTAGCATAACGGCTGGAAACTTTTGTCATAATGAACAGTCATGTGCCCAGTACTATTACGAAAGGGAAAGATATACTACGAGATGTTCGTTTTGGAACTGGGGTCGATGTACGCGATACAGGTATATTTGTTTATGAAAAGTTATTGAACGAAGCTTCTGTCATGAATTATAATCAGTGAGTATACTATTTTTTTGCCCTCTTCTTTGTTATTATTTTACGCCATCATTTTTCATTTCTACAAGGAATTAAAAGTAAAACTCACGTTTCAATTGTCCGAATAAAATTGTTTGTAATTGTTGAGCTGTAATTTTTTGTCTCTCTCTTCAATTTATATCTAAAATTAGTGTTATAAAAACATAAATTGCATTCCCTTTTCCTTTGTATTAGCAACAAGAAATTCCTCAAAGCGCAAAATTTGTACAACACATAAAATGAAAAATTCAAGATTTTATTTGATTTAACAAAGGCATTATTTCAAATTACCTTCCCGACTAATCAACTGATGTATCATATCTTGTACTATGCATTATATCGTTGCAGACTGAAAACAGTCCAACATACTGGCAAATGTACCAATCGAAACTGTTGTGCTGGCTTTACTGGAAATGATTGCTCACAAGGTAAATCATATCATGTCATTTATTGCATTCCTAACATCAATATACTGCTTTTAAGTGGTACTCCAGCTAAGATTCATGCAAAATGTGATTTATGGATAAAAAAAACCTACCTATTTTTATTTTTGATATTTTGCTTGAATCGCTATAGTAAACATAAATTAACATTACGTTTTTCATATAGTCGTGTTCTAAGGAGATAAAAAAATATATAGAATGCATCTTCGATTTCAACATTAAGGGAGATAACTCTGTAAATGACACTCAAATGCAATAAAATCTATTAGATTTTCAATGTTGATTATCTCCTAAGAGCAGGAAGATTTCAATGACTAATTACACATTTCATAGTACCATCGAACAACTTAATTACAAAAATAAAAACATGTAGCCTTTCTTGGGGTGTATCACATTTTTCAGATTTTGCATGATTCATACAAAGATAGCACCTCAATAGAATTCAAATTTTACAATAGTCAAGACATAAAAGGAAATTGTAAATCGTCTGCAGTAAATGGTAAAATGCTGTCAACAGAAAATGAACAGAAATATGTTGACACAACTCCATATGGTAATTTGAGAGACTGTTTTACCAAAAGGTGAAAAACGCTTAAGTTAAGTACCATTTATTTAAACGACACACGCTAAATTTCAATGTTCTATATTTGTAACGGGCAATACAGGTACAGTACTTTACGATTGAAAAAAAGGACGAGTTAAAGGTTATGGGGTAAGTGCACTTGCTAAATCTGTCAGACTAGATTGATTAATAAATACGGAATACCATACATATATAATGTTGCGTTATTGTGTTTCTCAGAGCATATACAACTTTGTATTCAACAATATTATTTTTAGCACTTTGTAACTGGTCAACAACATGTCCAAACGGAGGAACTTGTACTGCACCGAATACTTGTAAATGTGCACCTGGGTTTACAGGTCCTCGCTGTCAAGGTAATAGTGTATACTGATCAAGCCTTTCGAAGATGATATTGAATTTGCTATCAAAAATGTTTATATGCTACATTCTTTCAAGATATATAAAAAACATAAAACAGCTTGTCAGTGCTAATAATTCTATGAAATAATTACTAACAGCAAAATCAGTCAACATTTTTTCATTTATTCATTGAATCCATATGTTGTAAGGCAAATGCGCCGGTTGACTATAATCTGTGTAATAATAACTATTGAAATCCTTACTATTGTTGTTCTTTTTTGTGTAATATTAAGATTTAAAAACTAACAAAAAGACCAAAAATAGGAACAGAAGTAAAGAGGTCAAAATCTTGAGACAAGTTAAAAGAAATTGATGAAAAAAAAGTTAAATCACAAAACAATGTCTTAAGAAATATACACGAATTATCAATGACCTACAAAACACTATTAATACTGGGATTATTGACCAATTGCTTCTTCAGGGAAAACGTCGTTATTTGAAGTCAAAATGAAAATGGTCAAAATAAAAACAGAAACTAATACTTTAAACATATCTTATCTACTGGTATATGATACTGAACTGAAAACGTTTAAATTCTTACAATAAATTGAATTTGCCATTACTCTTTGAAAATGTGATCTTCAAATGTAGTTTTGATGACGAAAGTGAAACAAATAGGTTATTTTAGATCTACACTACTTGCGTATACTATTGTAGCTGCCTGTTCTGCATTCGACCGTTGGTGTTGGCCTGGAACGTGTGGTCATAGTAACTACTCTTCTCAATGTAAATGCGTCACAGGATTTAGAAAAGAATATAATGCATCTACTGCATTATGCCAACGTAAGTGCAATGCCATCATTAAAGGAATCAATTTTTCATAATGTTTTGATTCTTTCAAGAGAAAACATTTTTATCTTTAAAAATGTAGACCATTAAAGTATTAGCACAAAAACTTAAACTTTAGTACCTTTTCATTAATATGCATATGCAAAGATAAGCTTATAAACAGATTTATGATATATCAAATATTATCATATTGAGCATATTTGGATCAGTGTAGTCAGGCAATGTATATTTAATAATGGTTTTTCCTTTTTAGTATCATCAAAACCAAACATAACGTCATGCCCGATAAGAGCGTTTGCAGCTAAGTAGGGTGACATGTCATTTACATTGCAAGAGTCTTCATTTATCCAAGCACGACCTTTTCTGCTTCGTATACACAGTGCGTTTTCATCATAACAAGCATGAGCGCTGTTTGCCGGATATTTACATAACAATTTAGGATTTTGATTTGAGGATATATCACCCTGTACCTGAAAATTAAAAAGATTAATACACTGAAGTAGAAGGGAGAAACTCATTTTTATTATACATAGGCAAATATTTTTCATGTGACGTTCATGTTAATCGAGCTTCACATGAAATTCATGTGAACTTCACATGAAATAATTTGTCCTGTGTAGGGGGAGTTGTTTTTAATTTCTATGTGGTGTTAAAAACAATGTGTTTGTTCAAGCAGTAAAATACCATATAAAATACTACGTTAAATAAAGACAATGTAAGGGGAAAACATGAGAAAAGATAATACGGAAATGGTCAAGAAAATTCATTAGTACATTCTCCGAATCACATTTTGTATCAGAGCTGTTTGCGAATTATAGATTACTCCGTGGTAACGTCACGATACCGGCGGGGGGGGATAAGCTGCAATCTTCAATACTAATATGAATGTACTTTTGTATTTGCAATCAATACTTATTGAAAACAATTTTATCTGACCATATTGTAATACGCCATATATTAAACTTTTCATTCCAGTTTTAAATCAATCTATGTTCAAACGATGCCTGTATTTTTCCCATGAAGTGTACGGCTATAATGTGATTTGACGGTGAAAAGATGTTGAACGACATTTTAAGTAATTGTGGTTCATATTAGGATCTTTGATCTTTGAATAATTAGTTAACGGTACCCTGATACGTATATTTAGTTAACGGTACCCTGACACGTATATTTAGTTAACGGTACCCTGACACGTATATTTAGTTAACGGTACCCTGACACGAATATTTAGTTAACGGTACCCTGACACGTATATTTAGCTAACGGTACCCTGACACGTATATTTAGTTAACGATACCCTGACACGTATATATTCTTTATCTTTCAGCAATATCTACTCCAAGTATAACTACGTGTAAGGTCAGAGCAATTTCAAGCGACAGAACAGAAACATCATCACATGAAGGCGCTTCTGAATGCTCATTACAGAATGATTTTTACGGCAGATTTGAAGTCCACCATTTCATACTTGATATCGGAGGTGTATACGAAGTACTTATCAACAACAAAACAATTCAAAACAGACCGCGATATGTTTCAAATGAGAACTTTGGTGTGTCTGAAGTTTCCATAAGTGTCCACAAGCTCTCTTTGAATGGTAAGAAGTTGGTTTGATTTAGGATTAGTATGCAGCTACTACATTGTTCACTTTTCAACGAACTTATCGTTATTTACTCCGATATAAATATTTGATTTTTCAGGGTCTAAGGTACTCTTATTACAAAAGAAGTTAATGGGCGACAAATATCCATTGAGTATAAACCGAGATTATACCGGAAATACGAAAGTTTCTGCAAATGCAAGACTTGTAAATGGAGAAAGGTATGTAATACAATATCAACACATTAATTGTTCAGTCTGAGTATATATAACCGGCGAGGAAGTACTTAACATGCCTTTCTACTTGTTGACCTTTTCGGAACCATAATCGATTGTTGTTGAAACATCAAAATCTAAGTATATGGCATAAACGGGAATAAACTAAACAATTGAAAAGAAGAGAGCAAACAAATAAACATGAAAACACCACAAACTCTGTAAGGGTACGCATGTTATGTTCCACGATCCGCACCTCTTATTTTGAAAGTAGATAAAATCCTGTATGTTTCAAGTTTAATGAGTTGGCAATCTAATAGAGTATCTCATCTGTTAGATAGAAACATCATATTGATTGATTAAACTGTGATGGCGATCCTAATGCATCTTTAGTGGTGATAATAGAGGCTTTAAATACCCTCATAATGGCAGCTTACAAGGCGGTTTCCTCAATCGACAAGGATGTCTTTGAAAAAATTACAGGCACAAAAATAACAGATAAACTGTGAAATGATACTCAGTAGACTAGGGAATGTTAGTGTGGTGTCACCAAGAAAGATGTTTACTGTTGGAAAGTAAAATCTATCACACTTATTTTTTTGTATTTATTTTGCAAATGTCTGCAAATTACCTTTTAAATCTTTGATAATTAAGTTGGTTTAAATTTCAAAATCTTTCTTTAGAAGCCAGCACTCACAGCCACGGAGTAGAACAGATTTGGCAACTGTTGGAAATTCTGAATATTTAAAACATGTGCATTCATTTTTTTTTCAGACTTTGCGTTACTTTTAGTATGAAAGGAGGGGGATTTTTAACTTCAGAAATTGTAAACAATATTGAAACTAAAATTCCGTATGATAAAACAGAAGCAACAAACAAAACATTATGCTATATATATATGACAGAGCAATGCCAATACATTGTTCCGAGAAAGGAAGCTGTAAACACGAGCCCCTTAAATTATCCACACGGGTTACCAACTCCAGGAAAGTACATGTCAAAATTGATGGATGGATAGATCCTCTTCCTCCTATTATCGCTAATTCATCTTTTTTAGCATCTGGTATTAAAAGTTATGCTATAGAAGTTTATGAAGTGATAGCCTCGAGTCCTGAAACTCTTATGAGGGATCAGTCATCAAAAGGAAAGGAAAACATAAGTATTGAGTCCATCGGGAGTAATATTGAAATAGAATTACCTTCGAAAAATCCTATGCTGTATATAATGATACTTGAAGTAACGGACTCTGCTAACAATGTCCACCATGCCCGTAGATTTGTTTTGTACGACAATACTTCGGCTATTGAGGTCAATGATCAACATCATTTGCGTGTTGAAACGGCTTCAAATGCAAGTAATTACCAATGGCAAACTAATCACGAGAAACTGTGTTATTCTTGGTCTCAAAGATATTTTAATAATTACTACAAGAAAAACAATCTCTTCCGTCCAATCAAATCGGACACATATAGTGATGTAATTGGTCTGTATGATCAAATTTCTGGTATTCTGCCAATTAATGGTACCGTAAATGTAAATGGCTTAAATGGATTCTACTATGCAATACTTAAAAATCACATATACGTAACTTCCGGTCGCGTAGAAAACTTTACATCGGAAGCTCTCTGTACGTACCCAACTATGAGTGATGGGGACGAGTTTATATTTCAATTACAAGCCAAAGACATAATGAACCACACTCTAAATGACAGTGTTTCCGTGTACATTGACCGTTCTGTTCCGGAAATATCTGACATTTGGTTGACACGGAACGGATACAAACAACTTTTTGTACATCATACTATAGACTTATCAGATATGGCAATAGAGTTTAAAGCATTCGATGTTCACAGTGGCGTTCGTGAGATGAAATGGACATTTGGTACTTATGAAAACAATACTGTTCTTATAGAGAAAGCCATCGGAGTCAAGTCTGTTGTAAGTAAGATTCACATTTCAGTTATATGATATCTATTATATAATATAGTTTTGTTTTTCTTTGTAGAAAAGGGACTATTGAAGTCTTTACTAGTGCTGAAAACTCAATGTTCTTTGGTATTCGTAATTTTTATGACTTATTATATTAGTCTTTACTTTTAAAATGTTTTAAAATCAATTTCGTTATAGTTGATTATTAATTACGGGTATTTATCATCAGTATTTTATATATTTTCTTTTTTGGTTTTCGTAGGGTAATCCTGATAATTCCTCATCATTCTACTGTCCCATGATTGGTAATTGTAGCAGCATGTTGTTCAGTGCAAACTTAAAGAAACTGAAAAGCGAACATAAACACATTGGACTGCATAATAGAAGATATTTCTTCACCCTTGAAGCCATGAACAACGCTTATCTCCGTTCATTTGACCATATCGACATTCTTGTTGATGATTCTCCACCAGAAGGTGAGGTGGTTCTGGAAGGTCCTAGTGGCTTTCAAGACATTGACTATACTAGCGATGATGAGATTACAGTCCACTGGCACGATTTCGTCGACCATGAAAGTGGAATAAAAATATATAAAGTAGCTTTAAGTGGAAAATGCCTCAGTGATCTGGAGCAATGGATATCGGGTTTCACAAATGATACTTTCGTTCAGGAAATAGTCCAAACTTCCACGAAACTACGATTTCCAAATAGAGAGGGACGTTACTTTGTATCTGTCATCGCGTATAATCATGCATTGAGTCCTTCAAAGGTTGTATGTTCAGACGGGGTAATATTTGACAAGTCGCTTCCAAACATATCGAATATTTCTCTTAAACATTCGAAAATAAAGGAATCTGTTGCTTGTCTTGATGGTAAGGCATGGCTTATTAAAGAAAATGTAGTTAAAGTTGCCATGGACGTTTCTGCTTGTTTATCAAAATGTAAGAACAAATCCGATGACATCATTGCGAAATTCATACCAGAATCAAAAGCATACATCAATGGATTAAATATCTCAGAGTTTATTTGCCAAAATATGCCTCTTTACAACGGTCACGTGATCTACGTACCAAATGATGTGTTAGACGTGAGGTGGGATATATCTGAAGACCGAAGTCAGATAACTGGTACTTACGTTGGGTTCGGTAACGATCCGAGAAGTATTGAGAGCCCAGACATTCAGGGTTATGTTGAGGTGCATCATCCAACAAGGTACATTCAACATCATCCGGGGCTTATTGGAGAAAATATTTTCTACATATTCATACGTGTAGTCAATAGAGCTGGGCTAGAGAGTAAAGTTTGGTTGGGACCAATACTTGCCGACGAAACTCCTCCAGTGTGCTTAACAACTATACAACCCGTCGTGAAAGGAAAGAATGTGGTGTTGAAATGGATGACAAAAGAGGTTTTTGATACGGAACAAGCTGACGAAATAGGGATAGTTATGTTTAGTTTCGGTAAGTACACGTACGATTTTTTTTCACAATTCTGCCATCTTCATGTCGTTAGTTTGCGGTTGTTTTTCGCTTCACTGTATTGTAGTCCATGAAAAAATATGTGCACGGCATCAACGTTTATAAAGCGCATGTCTCGTCACAAAAATTGCGAAATGGTGTGAAAAATGTCGCAAAAAAAGCAGATACTGTATAAAGGGAATTTTAAGCGGATGCTAAATTTCGAAATTTGCTCTATAAATTTCATGGTCTTTATTTTTCCGATTTAATGGAATGGAAAATATATATAAAGTATCTAGACGTAAATTTGGCGAGCTTTGATTCTCGCGATTCCCGACATCTTGCAGATATAACGAAAATTTAAACCTCGCATGAAGGCATATTAATATAAATTCCGTATGTTGTTTTAAAAAATTCTAACGTGTTTCCCTTTTAATTTTTAACATGTATTCTACACAGGTTTTGGTAACAGATTTATCACACCTTTTCTGGAATGGAGTATAGACAACCAAGGTGGTAAATGTGGTTCAGACGTCCAATGTATACAGTACCCAGTGCAAAGGCTACAAAAATACGATATGATGGATGGGTATGAATTCTACGCCCAACTCAAATTCTACAACTATGCAGGGCATTTCTGTAATGTTACAACGAAACCGTTTCGTATTCCATCTTTGTTTCCACCCAGAGTTGGTATAGTTAAGGATGTACTGCGTAATAGCATACCACCTTTCCATGATATCGACATTACCTTCGATTTAAATGAGTATTGTATTTCATGGATTGGCTTTAATCACCATGAGACAATTCAACTTCAGCTAGGTCTAGGGACATCACCTGGAAATGATGATACCGTTTCTTTTCATGATATACCTTTCAAGAGAACGAATAATTATGTATGTGAGAACTATTCTTTCACCGACGGCGATCAGCAATATTTTGTTACAATTAAAGCTTCATGCTCAGGAGGAACAACTTATGCTTCCTCAGATGGATTCTTCCCATTAAAGAAATCAAAGGTTTTGTCACTGGTGACGGTGTTTTATGGTAAAGAATGTTTGAAAACTGGATCGCTTGAAAATCTTCATGAGAATTCAAATATTGCAGTAAATTCAAAACTACCATTAGTCGCTGGCACTGTATACTCTGTTTTTTCGTCCGCCAACATTTCTTTACAAAGCAAGAACATCCTTATTCTTGCAACCCGTTGGTATTATAATTATTACGTTATTACGTTTATGGCTCTAAGACGCACTGATAAAACTAATTTCACGTTGTATGACAATGGACATGAGAACTATACAAATGCATCTTTATTCCAATGCAACCCCTTCAAAAGAACTCAAATGTCTCAAAGCTGTATACCAATACATTGGATTTTAAATGAGGAATATTCCAAACTCGTTACACACTTTGAAGTTGCTGTTTGTAAAGTGCACGAAGGAAAATGCAAAAATAGCCTGATATTTTCGAATGCAGGACACGCGACGTCGTATAATTTTACAGGGAAATTTTCAACGGGTTTATATAAAGCGCTTGTACGGCCTTGTTTTGGACAAGTTTGTCTCCCGATTGTATCCTCTGAAGAATTTTCAATTGTGCCTACTCGTATCCCTTCATTACATTCCACGGCTAAGGCAACAGTAAACGGGATTTATCTCAATGTTGCTGTAACTATTGAAAAATACATGTGCAGTGGTAATGAATTATCAAAGGCGTAGAGGTGGGCACTTTTTGCTGACCTCGAAGGACACAAAACGGTCTCACACTGGAAATATACTGTAGATAAATCATCAAATGGTCAATTGATAGAGGTATTTTGATCTTGAATAATATTCTTATCTTTTACTTTCAAGAAAATTGAAATCTTTCCAACTGATTATATAGTTTTAGGTTATCATTAACTATAAATTTAAATCATGTTTTAACGGAATTTAGAAGTTTATTTATGAATTAATAATTATTCTATTCTGCAACTATTTTTCCAGGATGCCGTTTCTCTTGCTACACAACTGTTACCTTACAAGCACAGCTCCATTTGTGTTGAAGCATTCTGTTCTTATGGTAGGAAACCTCACATTTGCTCTCCAATTGACTTTATCAGTGACCCTAATACGTTTAGTAAGGACGTTCTGTATGATTTGGACCTCAATAATCCGGTTTCCCGAGATCTTATGAAATATCAGCATGCTTCTAACATTGGATCAAAGCTTAAGATGCTTCATAAATTAGAAATGGATTTCGCCGATTCAAATGTGAGGATTGGCGGCTTCGTCATTGGTAGACCACGAACACAAATTACATGGTATCTTACTTCCAAACGCGAAATCCCTATTACATTGTGCTCTCTAGATGTTTCTTGTCTTTTCTCAACAAATACAACAGGTGGCTTTTTAGACGTCAAAAACCCGTTCTTCAAAAACACTTTGCTCCTGTTTATATGTGCAATGTTTTCTTATTAATGGAGGTCCTCCAAGAGCAGGAAGAGTTTTTATTGATGCAAATAATAATTATGTCACTGACGGAACACAGCTAACTGTTACATGGACAGGTTTCAGGGGAAATAAGGACGCATTAAAGCTTGGTTATATTTCAGATATTTCAGAATACAAATATGCTATCGGTAAGAGAGTTTTGATTTTAAAATACAACCTTTACAATTAAAGATCTAATATTTTACATACTTCTACATATCTTTGTAATTGAATTATACAATAATAGCGTTTTTAAGGAGGTAGACCTAGGTTAAGGGACACAACTCTTACAAATCATTGGAATGTTTGTATTCAGTATTTGACAACAATCTCATATAAGCATCAAAGCAACATGGATTCTTTTCGTTCTATTTCAGATGAAAGCTTGATAGGCTTTGGTGAAATTGAATATGATACCAACCTATCACTGTCCCTTATCCTAGTTTTACCTCCTTAAACAGTTTATATAAAACATGTTAAGTTTGACTTAACATATACATCAACCTAAATATTGCAGGTTTGAATTCCATTAGTGCATATACAATTTTAGAGAATTCTAAAACAAAACATCAACGTAAAGGTATCCTTGGTTTTTAAATACAGAACTAATTGCTAATGCTTAAACTTATCAGAATAAATATCATTGTTAATATTAACCCTTTAACATATTTACATGCCAGGAACAAATAAAGGAGCTGATGATGTATTGCCATTTACATCAGCTGGTCTCTCAGAGTCAGCTACTGTTGTTGGACTTGATCTGAAACCTGGGCATGCGTATTATGCTACTGTAAGAGGTAATGGTAGTGTATACACATTCTTAAGTGCTAGCGACAAAAATCTATTTACGATCAATTCTGATATTGAGAATTAAATAAATGTAAAATACAGATGAAAATATTTACTCCTACCATTTTTTTACAGATTAAAATGTTGTAAGAATTATACCGCCTCTCAGGTTTATTTTCTAATTCTTACTTTATTATCATTTCTTAGATTAAGTTATAGATATTTAGGTGTTAATTAAACTCTTCTAGCTTATATGTTATCGGAAATGCAATGAACATAGATTTCACAATGTATAAATGAAAAATAAACCTGAAATACCTTTTTGAAAAACTGCATAATATGATTTCTCAATAAAATAATTATCTGTTGTAGCATTCAATCATGTTAACCACACTGTCGATGCATATTCTAACCACGTGATATATGATTCTTCACCTCCAACTTCTGGTGCAATAGAAGTTGAAGGTCATCGATATGTTGCTGCTCATTCCATATATCTCCGCTGGTCTGGTATCGAGGACGATGAGAGTGGAATACGCAAAATAGAAGTAGGAATAGGGTCACACAACAACTCACCTGATGTCATACCGTTTCAAGAAGTTGTTGATAGTGCCGAGATTAATGGCGATGGCATTACCCAAGATGGACATACCTATTATGCAATTGTCACAGTGAGATTGATTAATCTTCTATAAAAAAAAACGAGTCAATATTGCGGTGAATTAATTTCACTAAGCATATCCATGCACAACCGTAAAACATACATGAATCACTTATTTTCATTAGTTGCATAGAATCATTGTCAACGGGTTTTAAATTCATATGCATCTGCCATGTCCATAATAGTTTAATTGTATTCATCGGTGTTTTTTTTTTTTTTAAATCTTATAATTGTAACCATTAAAAACTGTGTTGATAGTTTTACTTAAAGAAATTTTGAATTTGCATTACAAATGGTAGCTGATTTTCAAAGAAATCATTGCAGTACTAGGTTTTACCTCTAAAAACAACTCGCACTAGCGTATTTGTGTAAAAATTTCATCATCGTCCAAATAATTATGCGCTTGTCGCTCAAATATCCCGATATCGATAGGTCATTACACAATGTGGTTCTTCAATCCAATTACACGGACACTGTTGTAAATGTACTCCTTCAATTTACTCTTTTTAAATTTTATTTGATTTTAGCAATGTTTTTTTTACGGTAGTTAATGCATGTCTATGCATTTTACATTCTCAAGGCAAGGATGTAGATGGTGACTCATACTATATAACAGTATTAGACTTTTTGATGTGTTAAAGTTGCTTTAATTGTTAACAGAACAGCTTTTTGAATTGTCCCATCAAAGTTAATTTGTTTTTTTAACATTGTTAATACAGGCTACAAACGGAGCTGGATTAAGGTCTTACACTGTGTCTTTGCCCTTTGTTGTAGACAGCTCACCTCCTCCAGTGGGGCATGTTATAGAAACAAGTCCAGTAAATGAGGTATGATCACAGTTATAAAAAATGAATGATTAGCAATCTATATCACATTGACGATACTCATTACATGTAGCTTAAAATTTACCTATCGTTGGAATTTTAGCTAAAATGTTGAGTTTGTGCATGCATATTTCTCATAAAATGTTAAATGTCACCAGACTTGAATTTAAGTTGCTAAAAATGATAATGCCACAGAAACAGTTACTACGGTTGATTAGGACTTTGTTGTTTTGTTGTAGAAGGATAATACGAATCACATCAAATCAACGTTCATAAGAGTAAATTGGTACGGATTCAACGATCCTCATTCTAAGCTGACCTTTTACAAAGCGGGTTTGGGAACATCACTTAGCAAAGATGATGTAGTACCATTCACTAATATTGGATTGAAAACGTGCAAGTACTTCTTATTCTTGATTCAAATTATGTAGTGTATAAAAATTAATTTAATGATAATTATAATAGAAATGAAGTATAGTGGGATTTTTGTTTGTTAATTTTAACAGAGTACGGTATCAAATGAGGTTATTCATAGTTTTGCTTAATGAATTCTTTTTCATATTTCTCTTTTTAGCAATCACATGGAATCGATTCTTTGTTCATGGAGTCAGATATTATACAACAGTGATTGCTTGTAACGGTGCACGTCTTTGCACTTCAGCGACATCAAACGGTGTCGTCATAGATACGTCACCACCAATACCTGGCCTAGTTGTTGTGGGAGATCCAGGAAAGCATTCAAGATACCAATCGGACAGGTTAGTTTTATAGAGCGGGTCCATTGCTATTGGGTGGGACTTGCTATTGATAACTACATAATTCCTTTGAAAGCAGCTCTAGATCGTGTTCTAAAATTGCGTCAATTTCACTTTAAAAGTATGTTGAGTTATTTTCTTGCAATTCGTTCATACTACAACTTGTCCTAAACATACAATTATTATAATTATAAATCCAATTACAACATACCAATGAAAAATAATAAATTGCTTTGAAAAACGCCATTGTGAATTACAAAGAACACATGCTATTCCAATTAAAAAGATTTTAGACACAAGTAAATTATTAAGTATAGTCGGATATCATCAGTGATACAATGAAATTTATCTGATGATATGGCAATGGTTCTTTTATTTATAGGAAAAGTGTCCATGCGACCTGGATCGGATTTCAAGATCCGCATTCTGACCTTGATCACTTTGACGTTTGTATTGGAACATCAAAATTGTCATGTGACGTGATGAAATATGAAAACGTACAACTGGCGTCATCTTTAATGAAATCAAATCTAAATATGGCGGTCGGAGTTGGCCATTTCGTCACCGTCACTGCGTGTAATAAAGTAGGTTTATGTGCAAAAACAAGTTCAGACGGTTTTATCATTGACGAAACACCTCCAAATATGCTGACGAAGCCTTTTATTTATAACTTGCATATGGAAACTTACAGAAACAAGACATTAATTTCCGATCCATCATATTTAAAAATCATGTGGAAGTTCGAGGACAAGGAAAGTCCGATTGTAAGAACCTTAATCTCAATTTTCAGTAATCTAGATTCACATGTTCCAGTCGATGATGTCATTATATCAGGTGCTAATGAGTACACGATTTGTCTCTCAAGAAACGATTCATTACGACTAGGTGACGTTTACACGGTAAAGGTTACCGCCTGTAATGCTGCCGATTTATGTACCACGTCTTACAGTGACAAATTCATAGTCGATTGGTCACCCCCACAAATGGGAGGTTTTAAATTTCCGTTAAAATACAAACGCATCAATGGAAGTATCACCCTTTATCTTTCTTGGTATGGGTTTTCCGATGCTCAGTCTGGCATTCGTTTCTATCATATTTCCATCGGAACTACGTATAGCAATGCAGATATTGTAGAAGATTTTCTGGTTATACCAAAGCAGATAAATGACACTGATAACACAGAAATACCAACGAATAAAGGGGATCTACCGGAAAAAATAGTACTAACAATCTGGGCAGTGAATGATGCTGGTCTGGCATCACCAGAGTCAAAGGTGACTGTAGATGTTGTTCCTTTAGCATACGATAAATCTAAAGGGGAGCTCATCATACAAAAACACTCTTGCAATATGGAATTTTGCAATGTCGGTTGCACGTTATGTCATTGCACATGTGGCGTTGTTGGAAAGAAATGTGTCTCTAAAGAAAAGGATGACTGTAACGTAATTTCGTCAAAACAAGACATGTTGCAGCAACTACATTTAAATATCTCATTACGATCAGATGATAGATGGAAGAAAGCCACAGGTTCATCGTTATGCCTATACAGCAGTTGGATATACCAAAACAAATCATTTTCTTTCCAGAGGTTCGAATACAGTTTTGGAAGAAATGACTCCGGTGTCGGGGAAGGCATATACAATATGAGTATCGAAGACCCTTGGCACGATGTCGGTAAAAGACAACATGCTTTTTATTGTCTTCAAGATGGAGAACTGAGTCACGGTTCGTACTACATAGCGTATGTCCGAACATGGATATCTCAGGAAAAGTTTTTTATAGCAACATCCTTGCCAATTATTGTGGATCACACGCCACCTTTTATCCATAAACGACATTCTATTACCGATTCTTCTGAACCATGCGGAAAAGATGTTGATTACATATCCTCTCCCGGTAATATGTATGGTTGTTGGAATGGTGTATTTTCTGACGATGAAAGTGGCATTCTGGAATTTATCGTTTCGCTAGGAACGTCAAAAGGAGGTTTGCAACAAATAATTTAGATAGTAAAATCCTTATTTGATACGTACATGTAAACATAAAATTATGCATGGTGATCCGCAAAATTAAACACGGACATCTTTGTAACAAAGATTAATAGGTTCTTAAAAGTCCTAGATTTTCAGAAGATGTATGAACGTACATGTATTTCTTCCGTTCTACGGCAAATGCAGTGGAATTACACTAGAGGTCAATGCATAATTTGCATAAAATACGTGTCGAATTACTGGACACTGATTCAAAGAAGATGATTAAAAGCTCTTGTGAAGAAGAAATATTAGTAATCACCCTGAAAATTACCTGAGATACTTATTAATTCTTTATCTTTTTTGTTATTTTAATGTATTTACATATAATGTTAGACAACTATAAAAATCTGCACACAACAATTTTGTTTAATTTATTCATCAACCTTATGAACTTTACTGAACAACTATTACTTTGCGCTTTGCGATGAACAATTTCGCCCATGACAGATACGATAGCGTGCACCTACCTGTCATGGGCTGTCCGTCATAAAAAAACGGCGAAAACGGAAGAACATATCATTTCCAATTCTTTTGTCGTAATTTATGATATAACCGCTCATGTTTGGTTTGGTTTCTAATTTTTTTATGGTTTGTTTCTGTTTCTATTTTTGTTGTAAATATTGTGTTTCTACGTCATGTAAGATTTTTTTATTTTTTTAATTTTTAGTTGATGATATTGTATCGATGTCTAAAGTTGGAACGAAAACGCAAATATCTTGGACAGGTATAGATATCAAACCAGGAACAAAATATTACACCAACGTAGTAGCAGTCAACACCATTGGTCTAAAGACAGAGCTTAGTTCCAACGGCTTTCTCCTTGATAACAAACCACCAACAGAGGGCGTTTTATTCAACACAAAACACCACAACAATAAGATTCATCAGTCGACTGACGAACCAATTTTTTTCTCATGGCATGGCTTTGATGACAAGCATTCCTTCATAAGCCATTACTTAATAGCATTTGAAGTAAACAACATATTAAAGAACAGTAGCGACTCTTTAGCATTCATGAATGCTGGGGATAATATTTATTTTCCTTATCCCGGTCAACCTGGACATGGTGACGTCATAACTGCTCATATAAAGGCAATTGATGCAGCTGGACACGAAAGTCGAATCGTCACTTCAGATGCGTTATATATAGACGGTACTCATCCAGAGTCTTTTGAATACCATAAGTTTAGCGTTATTAAAGATACATTAATTCACAATATTACACAAAAGTCATTGATTATTTCTGAATCAGTGGCAAGTAAACCCAATGATTTGTTTCAAATTGTTGTCAAAGTGGACATAACCGAACTAGATTTCATGGCGCATTTATCCATTGGAGATATGACTATGTCATTACCATTTCTAAAAAACGCGGATAAATCAGTACTGTCAGAATATATTTACTTGGTGGAACAAACAGACGTTCAAAACGTAAACGTTACTATAGAGCTTAATGGCGTTAGAAAAAATGCAACTGTTTACACGAACATATCAAAATGTTCTGGCTTAAAAATAACCAAATTGAACACTGAAGCCGTAATAGCTCGACAAATATCTCAAGATGAAATATCAGTGTGTGTTCAAACAGTTGATACTGAAAGCGGGATCGGGAAAGTGTCCGTAGGCGTCGGAAGTATACCGCATGGATTAGAAATTTTAGATATGCGACCTTTGCCATTACATCGGCATGATGTCATTAAGACAAATTTTACCCACGGCATGACACTTTTTGTGTCTGCTCTAGTCGAGAACCATGCAGGTATGTCTGCTCTTTTTACATCAAAGCCTTTGGCATTTGACATGACACCTCCAATGATTACTGAAGGTGCAGTTGGGGCAATTTACAGCAATAACACCGATGATATGACAGTCGTAATCACAGCAAATTGGATGGTGTCTGATGAGGAAAGTACAGTTAAAACCTGTGAATATTGCATTGGTAAGGTTATCGATGATGAAATAATTAAAGTTTTTGTAGCAATTGCTTTATGCATGGCTTTTAGATTCTCGGTGATAATAAAAATGTTGAATTGTGATTTAACTTAACTTAATATATGCTTCACATGCTGTAGCCGAATACTGAAGTATGTTATATTCAATTCTGTTTAAAAATCTTTAACAAATTATTTAAGTTGCACTCCAGGTAAGAACCATGCAAAATATGATTTGTGGTTGGAAAGCCTACATATTTTTATTGTTGACATTTTGTTGTAAAATTTTACAGGAAAAAATAATAACGTGTTTACAGGAGATATTAGTTATTAGATATTAGATAAAAAATGTACCATAGGATTCAAAACTAAGGGAAGTAACTCTATAAGTGACACTGAAACACAAAAGCAACTACTGAATTATCGTTGTGAATTATCTCCTTAGAGCAGACAGATTGGAATAAATGATAATAAATTTCAGATTATAGACCCACAAAGCAACTTAATAACAAAAATATAAATTTGTTGTCTTTTTCGGATGTACCATATATTACAGAATTTGCACGATTCTTACAAAGACTGATACTTAAATTCCTTAAGAAAATTGAGGTCTGTATGTTATTTGGAAGGCATTTGAACCATTAATGTCATGGCGTATTATTCTAAAACATGTCATTCTGGGTGAAAGACACACGTTTTCTTACATGTTTATTTTACAGGTACTTCAACAAAATCTTGTGATTTACTTAAGTTCATCGAGACACCAAACCTTAATGAATTAATATCTCCACCATTACAACTTGCTCATGGAAGTAGCGTTTACGTTAATATCCGTTGTGTTAATAGTGTACAACTGACTGAGTATGCAAGTTTAGTGCCTTTAGTTATGTCATATATGCCGCCAGTTTGTGCTGATTCGCAGTTGCACGTCACATCACCGGGCTGTAATAACGATAGCAGTCAGAACTTTACTTTTAGCTGGGACAATTTCAAAGATTCGTCGGGACTTAAAACTTACATTTCTGAATTACATTCGGACAAAAAACAGCTACTTGATAAGACTAAAGTTGGTAAAAAGAACTCTATAACAGTAAGCAATCTTGATGCAACAAAAGAAAGGAAATACACATTCACCGTACAAGCCGAAAATGAGGGAGGATTAATTAGTGAGACCATTAATAGCACTATAGAATTAGACTGCAGAAAACCAATTTTAACAGGTACACTTTGAATAAATCGTTCCTTTTTAATGCGTTTGTCTTATACATACAAACAATTTACAGACAACGAAAAACAAAACCATGCGATCAATAGCCTATTACCAGAACACTTTTTACGTAGGTAAAGACAAACTGAAACTCACAAGTGTTACGAAAAGTAACGCTTATTCTGAGATATAACATGTATTTCAGTTTTATTCTTTAACTCATGAATGCATTTCAGTGGTGATGCAGAGTTGATAATGAATAGCATACTATCAATTAATATTTTAATTTCTTTTGCATTTGCTTATGCCGATAAAAAGCAGAAAAACGTCAACATGTTTTACAGAGAACTGATAACATTGTTGTTATCTTCTTTTATTTCGCTCGGTCTTTCAGACTAAAATTATTGCTTAAGGAGGTAGACCTAAGGTAAGGGATACAACAATTGTAATCATTGAAACGTTTGTAGTCGGGCTTTTTATATTAATCTCATGTAAGCATCAAAGTAACTTAGATTGATTTCAAATGAAAGCTTGAAAGCTTAGGTTAAATTGAATATGATACAACCGTATCACTGATTTCACGATTTATGCCCCATATTCCAGGTCTACCTCCTTAAGTTGCTTTTCTCTAATAAAAGTCGTTTTTCCTTCAGGTTCCCCAATTGCTATTAAGCATTTAAGAACAGAATATTACAAGATAACATGGGATATGGTTTTCAGAATGAACCCAGTCATAACAACATTTGAAGTTTCAATCGGATCGACAAAAGAGAGTACCGACGTCCTCAGGCCGACTTCAGTACTAAAACCGTCGTTAGAGTTTCTTTTACCGGAAAATGTTAACGAAGTTTACATTGTTTTGATAGGTCATACATCTTCGAGAAGGTCATTGACCTTCAGACAATTTGTAATTATATAGCGAAGTGATGATCTGTATTGTGGCTAGAGATATTGCTATCCGTTCAATGTATGCATTATAAATATTTTACTGTTTATCACTTTAGTAGCCATTTTGCTTATAAAATGTATTCAGAACTAGTTAAGAGTTTTTTTCTCAATTTTATGGTGAAATGATGATTAAAATCATGCAACAATAAGCACTATTCGTCCAATTTTACATAATATTGTCTCATATCAAATAGTTAATTGCTGCAATCCTAATAGTTGTTGGTTCTAATGGTGAAATGATGATTTTAATCGTGCAAAACTAAATTGTAATGTGTGATAAAGGTATTGTTATCCGTCCAATTTATTGTGCAAGTACATTTTAACTTAAATGAAGTCGGGATGATACAGGCCTTATGAAAGTAGTTAAACCACACTGCGCATTTATGCACCTGTTCACAGTCAAGAGATGTTGAATTTTAATCTGTTTTTGTGTCATTCTATTACTATTTGGCTAATATTTTAAAGAATTGTCGTCGTTCTGTTACCTTATTTTGTTTTGCTTTTTTTTTTGGTGGGAGGGGGGTTGTTGTTTTTGTTTTGTTTTGTTTTGTTATGGGTTTTTTTGTTTTGTTTTTTGTTTTTTTGTTGTTTTTTTTGTTGTTTTTTGTTGTTGTTTTTGTTTTGGAAAGGAGAATTAGTTTTCAAATATAGATGATTATGTCGGAAATTGCAAAAGAAAAAAGGATAATATACAAAAACAAAAGAAAATGGTTTTTACTTCCACATCCGCATTTTGGTAAGTTTTTTTAAGAATCAGGCAATATGTGAAAAATCAGAAACCTGCTTGTCAAAACCCCACGGATCTTACAATATAAACTACTGGATGATTTCTGTATTAAAAAAAGTTATGTGATCTCTGCATCACTGGATTTGCTCATAAGTTTTTTTCAAACAGTATATCAAACAAGTAGAATGTTAATGCAGTCATGTGTGCATGGGCATCAGGGCAGTATATCAAACAAGTAGAATGTTAAAGCAGCCATGTGTGCATGTGCATCAGGGCAGTACATTAAACAAGTAGAATGTTAATGCAGTCATGTGTGCATGTGCATCAGGGCATTATATCAAACAAGTAGAATGTTAATGCAGTCATGTGTGCATGGGCATCAGGGCAGTATATCAAACAAGTAGAATGTTAATGAAAGGTCAGGCAAATATTAAAAAAAATCATTTATCTGATGCAAATATTAGAAAAACACACGTGGACACTAAACAATTCTAAATGAGGGATAAGGTCTGAGAGTCAAACTAAATACAAAAAGTATCAAATATACATATTGTTAATTTCGATATAATGTACATGTATTTCAAGGAGTAACCCCTCATCAGCAGCATTAGATTCACATATGAAAGAAAATCATAATCCTAGACTTAATAAACTGTATACAAGAACTACTCAAAACAAACACTGTCGAAATAGGAAGCCGAATCAATCCCTGAGAGGTTCTACCATGTGCAATACAATGAACAAAGCCTCAATGTTTCATGTATTTTAAAATTTGTAATACTTAAAAAAATAATTAATATGATAAATAAAATCTGATATAATTTGGGATCAGACAAGTCAGATAAATTACATAAATAGGTGTACTGGGGTCTGTTCCAAAATCTTAGCTACATTGTGCCATTTAAACACCAACTTAACTGATAGCATGATTTTTGTTTCATTTTGTGTTTTGCGCGAGATATATCCATTCAGTTAAAAATGTCATATATTTTGTATGTAGAATTAACTCGGTTGATAAGTTATAGATTTATGTAAGTTTAAATATTCGTAAATAGATTTATTTCTTAGTAAGTGGAATGTTCATAGTTATCACAATTTTGCACGATAAGATATTAAATGTAAAACAATCAATTAAGAATTGGCAGTAATAAAAATTTTGTCTATTGAAAAATAACATAAATTTTCCATGTGCATATTGTTTATTGCGCAAAGTGCAATAAACAAAATATTAACATGGAAAATTTATATTATTTTTTCAATAGACAAAATTTTGATTATAGCCAATTGTAATAAATTAATTTTAAAACATATTTTTATCTTTAATCATGAGAAAAGTAGCTCTGAATTTAACTGAATAGGGGCGTGTCAATATTTATTTTTTATCCATTGATATATGGCAAAATTATTTTAACCAATCAGATTACAGTATTTATCTCAAATTAATTTATTTTATTTTACTCTTTACACTTTTATTTTTCTACCCTTAATGTTCATCGGATCTGACGTTATCGGTCGTTTATACCAATATGGATTTGGTCATAGTAAATATCTTCAATCATCATAAACGCGGTAAACAAATTAGCTAAATCAATTTTAAAGTTTAAATCTTTATCCATTCTTCTATTACTTATCTAATTCCTCTGACGTATAAGTTATGTTAAAGTATATATGCAGATGAAATAAATAAAATTACAAAGTCGTTGTTACTCCACAATCATTAGTTGTCGTTACTTGGACTGAACAAGATGGATAATGCAATTTATTTTCTGAGTCTCTTAATGATGGCTTCGATTTAATTGATATCAACATGTTTGGTTTTTTTTTTTTTTTTTTTTTTTTTTTTTTTTTTTTTTTTTTTTTTTTTTTTGTCCTTTGTCTCTTATTGTTGGCTTCGTTTTAATTTATATCAACATGTTTGGTTTTTTTTTTTTTTTTTTTTTTTTTTTTGTTTCTGATGAATTGTTCATTTTTAAAAGACAGGCACATACAAATTAAAACAGCATAAAAACAATTTCGAACGCAGCAAATTTGTCTTTAAATTGTTAGTAAATTGTATCCAATCATCCAAATCTTATATCAGGCGTCTTCTACTTCAATTCCAGTTCATTTTGATTATTTGTTATTTACTATAGTAAATACATTAAGTCTGTTAAATTAAGCGAAAGTTAAAAAAAAATAACCAACGATAGTATTGACTAAACCTGGCAACAAACACACAAATAAATAAACGTAAATTATCATTTCAAATTGCCTAAAAACAAAACCTATGCTTCATCATTTTGCCCGTGGGGCAGGAAAGGGTTCAACCTGTGTACCAAACTTGTGTTGGAATCTTACACGCTGAACAGCACCTGTCTTTTCTGTCGATTGTGTATGCGCTGTAAACATAAAACATATTTTCTGAAATTGAACTCTAAATTTTGCTCACATAGAGAAACTCAGGCTTTAATTGGACTAACTAACCGATAAAAATGTATTGGCTCGAAATAAAAACGATGTACGAGCGAGGCTTAGAATGGTACCGAATTTGTATATATCGTTTTTATCTCTACTCAATGTACAGTTATTATATATTGTTGGTAGGAAAGTGGGTGGAGCCAAAATGTTACCTTGTATAAATATACTGTCAGTGACCGTATATTACCAACAAATATATTGTCATTACCTTTTTTGTTTCAATGGAACAATTGTGTTATAAAATTACTTTAAACCGATGATTATATTACAGTGGCCTGACGTTTATCCCCGCCATCTATATTTATTTTTAAATAATTTTATTATCAAACTTTTACAAATTACGTTAAAACACATTGCGTTTACAATGTTTTACAGCGTAATACCTTATGGACGTTCCATGCTCAATTTTAAAATGACAAGCTTTCCAAACTTTTGGTATAGATTTGTAGACATTTGTCTTGGGAACAAAACTACCAAATAAAATTGTTGGTCAATGATCTAGTTTTCGAGATGTAAGAAGTTGAAATTTTAACATGTAAAACTTTTAATTTGGAATAACGGACAGAATTGTTATTCTTTCATGCACATCTACATATGAAACTCAACATTCATATAACATTTCATCAAAATCCTTTGACCGATTTAGGAAGAGTAGCTCTTACGAGGAGTCCGCCGACGGTACTTATGGTCATTTATACTGTTGTCTATAGCTACAACGTAACATAGACAAGATTTTAAGCACGTGAGACATAAAAATATCAACTTGAAATCAAGAGTATTCGACACAAAACTTTACAAGTTGTGGTGAACAGAGTTTGTTTTCTTGATGCATGTTCAATATGAAAAAAAATATTTCCAAATGTTTATTTGAATATAGGTTAAATAAATTACAAATTGTCCGAAACACTTCTGGAAATTTGGCCTAATATTAATTGAAACTAAATATTAAAATAGTGTGACAGAGGCTTTCCATTACTTACCAAGGCATGATTTACCATCTTTAAGTAAATTGAAGCCACTGTTGCATGAACAGCTGAACGAACCGTTGGTATTCTGACACTGGTGTTCACAAACGTCCATATTTTCAATGCATTCGTTGATGTCTAGTATATAAAATGTAGAGCATTATGATGTTTATGCCATTGATTAAGATGAAGGAGTAGAACATTCTTCCTAAATGAATAGCGGTAATTCATCGAATTCACAGATTGCAAAATATGAGGTAATTGCAATTTAGATATGAAATAATCATTCAACATCATGCATTGATGGTTTGACGATCAGCATTCCGATTTTGTAATACGTCTAATTCCAAAACACAACTGCTTTCAACTGGAGATAATATTTCAATTTTGTATAGATGCATGAATATTTTGGTAGAACATTTTGGTTTTTGCTATGTCATATAATAAAAATTAACGCATCATCAAATTTTTGATACAGGCTTTTTAGCTCATTAATTAATCTGCTGCCTGCATAGGAAATAATGGCTTTGTCTACTGCGTTTGTTGTTTCTGTTCTTGCAATCTTTACAACTTTTTTTTGTTGCGCAAATGAGTAACTTTCCGTGTACATGTTTCTACTTCGTCGCAAAATCATCATACCAACACAATCTGACATTTTATTAGCTCCTGTAGTCAGAGTAGAGAAACCATTTTAACATCTCACGCAGCTGGGTCGATTCTTTTTGCATTGAAAATAACCTTGAGGACACGGCTCACATGTCCCATAATTGAAGTAGGTTCCAGGTAGACATTCTGCTAAACAGTTCAAGAATATAGTTATACTAAGTAGCAGTCTTTCTAAAAAAAATCGGACAGTAGGTGATTCATGCATGTCGAAAAAACGCATCGAATTCAGTTTAATTTCTTGTTCAGAAACATGTACTGATCATATTATCAGCCTAAAATTTTCATTTGGATTGTACACAATAGTAGTTTCTTGCAAATCCTTATTATATAGGTACAAATACATGATTCTGTACAAGTTTTCAGTTGAAATATGATACCATAAGGATACTTAATTGGAAAGAGTGAATAATACAGACATGATCACGAATGCTGAAAGACGTCTAGTTTTAACGAAAGTGCGGAACCTGTTCCAAGAAAGAGTTAAATATTAATGCGTTCTTGTCACGAGTCATTATATTTTGGTTATTCATGATAATCTATTGATCGTCTTATTTATCATTTAGATTTCCTCATTGGTTGCTTTGTTTTCAACAAAGCTTTTAAGTTTTGTGAACTTTGGTTTGATAGTTATGTTATTCCGTGTTTTGAAGTTTTAGCAGGAGAAAGTCAGAGAGTGAAATTGCCGTATTTTTTTCGCAGTGTGAAATATCGGATTCTTCTTTTAAAAAAGGAAAAGTGGATGTATCACTGCAATCTATACAATTTAAAATGTTTGTACAAAATGAAAGCCTCCTTAAACATAAACTGTTTTCACGCTAGTTATTTTTTTCTGCAGATTCTGCACAAAGTTGGAGAACGAAAACTTACCAATAATTTTAACCGCTACATCATTTGATGTTATACTGGCAATGAAATTCTCAGCTTCGCATCTGTATAATCCTTGACTTTTGTGATCTAAATCAACGACGGTCAACTCATAATCACCAGCATTTTCTATCAAAGTATTGTTAAAGAACCATTTTATACTCGGGTTGGGGTTTCCTGACACGATGCATGACAGGTTTAGAGATGCCCCAAATAAAGCTGTCTTATTTGTAATTTCAGTAAGTGCGATCGGAGCTGTAGCGCACCATTTGTTAGTCTCATTCAGCTTATTTAACTCATACATTATTAAAGATGATTTTTCATGCGATTCAGGGATGGACCAGGAATCGTTTCCAAGGAGTTCAAGAAATACGTTTTCCAGATCAGATGTTATGTTTCTACTTATGTCAACACCAGGGATCGAATTATCGATAAAAAGATCATAAATTGAAGAAAAGGCAAACATTACGCAATCTTTGAAGCCCTTGCATTCTGTATCATCGAAGTAGTCTGTTGTTGTATTAGTCATTCCTAGTACCCAATGGTTCATTAAAGAAACTGAATGAGCTTCATTTATTTGAGATTCCAGTATTTCTGAAGTATCTTTAGACATATTGGATATGTGTGATATAAGAGAAGCATATGGAGAATTCGACACATTCTGTAGAGCATTTTTTTAAATCGTCATTTGTCATATTGAATTCCTTAAAAGCGTAGTCAGTATTTATTCCTATTGACTCTGGAGATAAGTTTTGGGTTGTGGTGTTTCCTACTATTGTATTCGTGAAATCTTCGACGTCATCCATTGCTGATATGGATTCATTTGACATAACGTTTAATATGTCGACAGCCTCAGATAAAAATTGATGTATCTTCAGGAAGGTATCGCAATTAAACGCATAATAATAAATCTTATTTCTAAATTTCTAAATTTTGTCTTCAAATAGATTTCTGTGTCATCGACAGTAGAAGTGTTGTCAAATGCAAATTCCTCGAAAGCGTTAGTTTCGTTAATTCTAGATACATCTATTTTATGACGTTGTACGATATGATGAAGTGTAGTCATTGTTTGAAATGTAATATCCCTTCTTTTTCTCTTAACTAATACATCTTAAACCAATTCCAGTATGGTTTTCACAATTGATTTAGATATCCTCATCAAACTAAGAACTGGGTGCCTGAAATCAAATTCAAATTCACACTTGAGCCACTTAAGTCTAAATGCCTGCACCTCAAAGAAAGATTTATCTGTTGTAGTTAGTTGTATTTCGAATCGACAGTTACGAACATCTATCAAAGGTTTGATTCCATAGTTTACAATAAGATCAAAGAGTAATCAAGGGAACCAAGGTTAAAGCGGTAATCAAAAGAATGTAATCCAGGGACAAAGACCAGACATGGAAAACAGACATACACAACAAAGAACATAAAGTAACTAAAATCATACATACAAAGTAACAAAAGTAAATGAGCAACTCGGACTCCACTAAAAACTGGGAGCATGGACCAGGTGCACCGGTAAAACGTGTAAAGCAGCACCAATTATGCATTTCACTGCTTCGATACCTTTCTTTGCTAATTCAAGCACGCCTTTGGTAGCTTCTAATCCAATTTTTGCAATTCAAGTACCCCATGAGCTTGAGATAATACCACTCTTGACTTATCAACGACAAATTGTGCAACGTTAATTGCCGCTTTTGCAACATCCAACGCAAGCATTGGTGCCCGAACGAATAGATTTGCCGCTTCCAAAGCAACATACGCAACACCCCGAATGATATTACAGCCTGCATTTGCAAGGTGACAAGGACCATTTGGAACACGGAACATACAGTTTGTTTTTTTTTAAACATGGATAACACCGAACCATCCTCTTTTACACCAATGATGTTTAATCCCGGTACACACACACACACTGTGACATGTGCGTATTTTGCATAAAGTGTCTAAGTGTTTTTGTGCTTTTCGCAATTTTTCCATTGTTCTTCGAAATGGTCCTTTTGCCTCCATTTTTTGTTTAGCTTCGTCCATAGAATGAACGGCTTTGTCAAAAGCAGAGTTTGCACTCCAGATTATGTTTTGGGCTTCAGTAAGATTTCCTTGAGCTTTTGTGATTCCATGTTGTGCTTTTGTTAATTTATCCTTTGCTGCATTCGACCTTTCGTTCGCCTCCTGAGTTACTTGTCTCGTCAACAAACTTAAACTATCAATGAAACTATCTCCAAAGCTATTATCATTCTTTATCCATTCTACCCCTCTTTTAATCCTCTTGACACCTAAGCCACCTTAACATTGAATGTTAAATCATACCAACCCTTTCCCAACACTGCTGAAAATTGAAGCCGTGCATAGAAAATATCCCAAATGTTATCTTCTACATATATGATTAATTTGTTGTTTGAAATTAGTACATCTGATGATTTTCTCAATCCAAGTGCAGTGACATATGTAGTGAACTGTGCAACAAAGTTACGACTCGATATACCAAAGGCAAGGCTTAAAGTAAATCCTCCTTCGACTTTAATGAAAAACCCAAATAATCGTTTTCCGCTGCTTATTCTTACCAATGCTTTGGCCGTTTTCTCGCCTTTCAGTAGGTTGTATGCTTTTTTAAACCTACTGCACTTTTCGATTCTGTCTAAGGAATAAATGAACTCAACTTCTCCTTTTCCAAAATCCAGTTTGAAAATTTTTATGTCAGCATGAAATTTGAATCCAAATCCTCCATAACCTTCGTTCACTGAGATCAATTGATTTCTGAACTTTTTCATGATTTTGTTGAGATTTTGTTTTATAATGAGAGTTTCATTTCTAACAAAATCCGTTAAATTCGAGGCTATTTCATTATTTACTACTTCAAGCTTACCTAAAAATAATTGCCATGTGGTTTTAAAGTCGTGAACATAGGTATACCAGATTTTGTTAAGCATTTTTACATTCAGACATTGAATTATTGTGACACCGAGCTCTGCAACCAAATTGTTTACAGCTTTTGTCAGATCTAAAAACGCTTTCATGACTGCTAAACTAGCAACATCTTTGATCTTCATTAAGAATATTTCAAGTAATTCACCAAAACGTTGTATGACGTTTTTGAAATCTATTATGTCTGTCTTTATATCAATTGTTGTATTTCTAGTAGAAAAATGATTAGAGCTTGTAATGAAAAAAGCGTGAAGTCGAATGTTACTATCAAAAATCCAATTTCTTATGACGGGAATGTTTATGAATGGATTCATTGTGTTACTATCAAAAATCCAATTTCTTATGACGGGAATGTTAATGAATGGATTCATTGATACAAATCTTCAGGATTAGCTGTTTTACTACATATTTCTCTTGATCCATTACCTACGACGTTATGATAAGAAATCTAATTTTGAACAAAAATAAATATTAATAATGTTGTTCAAATTCTTGTGCTCACAGTTTGAAAAACAAATAACGAAATTCCTGCAATAGCACATTAACAACTTTAAAACATGGATGATTTGGATAAATAGAGCTTGAACAGCTATACTACCATCTTACAGTTTCATTTTTGTTTTCATTGTGGAGCGTATTCCTTTGCCTTTCGAACCTATTTTACCCAACCGGTGCACCTGGTCCATGCTCCCAGTTTTTAGTGGAGTCCGAGTTGCTCATTTACTTTTGTTACTTTGTATGTATGATTTTAGTTACTTTATCTCCTTTGTTGTGTATGCCTGTTTTCCATGTCTGGTCTTTGTCCCTGGATTACATTCTTTTGATTACCGCTATAACCTTGGTTCCCTTGATTACTCTTTGATTACTGCTATAACCTTGCTATACATTTTGAACAAAATATATATACCTGAGTATCACAATGAAATGTTGAGCCGAAACATTTATATTTCTGATTGTTCATCGTCAAAATTTCTTTTTAACTAGCAACGTTTTAGCTCATACGTTACAATAAAATAATTATTTCATAATCCGTTCATTCAATACTTCAACTTGGCCATATAGCATTTTTATAATTACAACTTTTACACACAACCCCATACATCTGTCGTGTAATCGAGTTAAATATTTTTTATCTATTTTCGCATACCAGCTTACGTGTTTTTAAATGTTATTCACGTACCTCCAAGTGATATGTATGCGTTTATATTGGCAGGTACCGGGATATTAAAATGAAGCTCGATCTCTTCGTTGAATAAGCTGAACTTCAACCAAGGTGATACAGAAATCTTTTTAACCTTCAGCAGGACATTCCATTCATCAACGAAAATTCCAGTAAGAAGCTAAAAATGAGCAGTAAAACACATAGTTAAAAGCACCGTTCGTTTGCGTGATGAACAGTTTATTTCTACAAGCCTGCTCGTGGCACATATACCACACGGTTGTGTATTAGATTGCTAGGTGTACATCCGTGTATTATCTGTCATGTTGAAGTAAACTGGTTTATCTTTTTATTATTATTTCGGGATATTATTTCGTTTAAGTGTTTTTTCTTTAAAAATTCAAATAGTTTCGGATTGATAAGAAAAACATGTTTACGTGTTGTATTCGAATCTTATCATTGCTGAGGGTTTAAAAGACTGATTTTTACTGTAGAAAGATTTGGACTTTCTTATAAATAATTCCGCATCACTTTCGATGGAAATGTTAAAATTGCGATTTTCGAAGCTCCAGCATACATTTGAATCTATCCACACATTTGCAGCAGAAGACATCCTGAAATGGATAACTATCTTTAGAAGATGGGATATTTTTTGTCACAAATGTGAAAATTTTCGTCGTTTGCAGGTATGGTGTGAAGGGGGAATCAAGATTCAAGCGACACACAAAACAAAAAACATAAAAAACCAAAATGACGCAAAAATAGTGCCGGAGAATGCCTAGATTTAACAAGAATGCGGAATTTGCTCCTTGCAAGAGTTAAACATTAATGTGTTCTTGGCACTAGTGATCGTATTTTGGTTATTCACGATTACCAATAGATTATCTTTTTTTATATATGTTTTCTCTATCATTTGTTGCTATGGTAAACATAAATTTTAAATTTTGGGAAGTGTGGATTGATATACTTATTGTGACGTTTTGTGATGTTTTGACGGGAGCGAATTCAGTGTGAATTATCAAAATGTTTTATATTTAAACATTCGATATAAAACAGCTATCTATATGATAAATCTTTTGAAATTCCAATGGAATGTGAACCATTGTTCCAAGAGAATATAAATGTGCACGATCTGCCATGCTTAGTCATTTTTCAAATGCATTTTTCATTTCTGAACGTATTTTCGTGTGTGTGTGTGTGTGTGTGTGTGTGTGTGTGTGTGTGGTTTTTTTTTTTTTTTTTTTTTTTAATATTGTAATATGTTTTATGTACACTAAAACTTTCAAACTTGCATGAGAAAAACTGTCGTTTACCTTCTAGGCTTTTTGATTGTATACACATTGTATTGTTATTTTATTTATCAAAGATGTTCCTAAGTATTAGCTAAAACTATTAGTCTTACCTGAAAATGATCACGGTAAACGAACATATTTTTTGCAGTTTATAATTTTCACTATTTTAGTGATCACAAAAAAAAAACGAAAAGAAAACAATTCCGTAAATAGACCAAAAAAAGCGAAAAGAAAACAGTTCCGTAAATTGTCCCAAAAAAAAAGCGAAAAGAAAACAGTTCCGTAAATTGACCCCAAAAAAAAAAAAACGAAAAGAAAACTGCTTTTGTTTTGTGTTGTTGTGATTTTCCTTTTGTTACGTTCAGTTATTAGTACCTTGAGTACAGCCAGACCCACCATAGCCTGGGCAACATTTGTGGTGATAACATGTTCCAAGATACGATACAAACTTCTGCCTGTAGAAAGTATAAACAAAAGAGCTTGTATGTCTGTTTAAAGATATGCAAAATCCGATCTTTCTGTTGAAGTTATGTTTTTCACATCCACTTGATATTCTGGACTTGGAAATTAATGTCAATTTATCACTAATGGAAGACACAACAACTAACATTTATTTTCAAAGGAATTCCAAATAATTATGTTTTACTTATAGATGTATGTATTTATTTCTCTTGTGAATTGTCTCCTTAATACGACTGGTTATTCTTTAATGCTGATATATGACCACTGGTGTACCAATTATGACACAATGGCATGCTATTTAAATGCTATTTACTTATCACCGGTATAGTCACGTGCACGCAGTAATAGAAATAGTTTAATTTTTTTAAAAAGAAATGTAATACCTATATAATGAACAGCGAAACAACCACAAAAATCCACAACCTTCTGTGTATCTTTGTTGTTGGTTTCAGTGCTTTGTATACTGTGTGTTGTAACTGCAATAATGTCCGCTTGAAAAGCTATAATACAAATTTTGAAAGATATCTAAGGCATCACTATGTAGAATTTTATAAGAATTTAGTTCAAAAATGGTACGCTATTGGATAGGTGATGCTTATCTATTAAGTGTCAGTCTCAGTAAGAATCAGGCAGTGGGAGAAAAATGGTATGAAAAAAAAACCATCATTTTGATAGGGTTATATGCTCCTCGGGATGATAAAATATGTATTTCGTTTTTTTTGTCATGAAATGATTTACCTAAATATGCAATGCATATAAAACATTTTTTTTTTTTTTTTTTTTTTGACAATTAACATATGTTTTACGGAATTTTATACAGTAAAGGTTCGTGCAATCAATGGCCTATGTCAACGAGTACTACAAAATATTAATTATTATAAATAAAACAGTTCAAAATTAGAAGATAAAATAACTGTCTAGTATTTTCAATACTTGATCACGAAAATAAAATACGTCCAAATATAATATTTAATGAGTATAGTTAACATATATTCTCTGCTTTTTTTATATCATGGCTTATAAAAGGTATCAACATTTAACAGAACTGCAAATATCGACCGGGATCAAGCTGTTATTGATACCTCAAATTGAGCACCTATATAACTGATTTTATTATTGTTGAAACAGAAATTTACAGAATAAATACGAGTGTTATTTTTATATTATTATATTTAACTTGCATAAAATAAATGAAATGAAATTATTACCTTACAAATGTAAGATTTGTCAACAGCCAAAGCAATATCATCTTTTTCCATTTCAGTCCAGGTGTATTCTATAAGAAGCAGCACTTGCCGTAAATATTTGCCTTAGAAGGGCAAGCGCAAGAAGTTTAGATTTATTTTTAACGGGGGAGAGCTTCGTTTTTAATGTGTTTACTATATATATATATATCAAAAGTTTAGTTCAGTTTAGAGTAGAGATAAGGTTCAAATGTCGTGTTACTCTTGACTTTCAATAGTAATTACATAGTAAAATTATCAAAATTAATTGCACTACCAAATTTTGTTATCTATCTGCTCCGTTGATTTACACTCTGATAGGAAATTAGGGACTAGAAAGCGTAATAAATGTCTGTATTATAAGTACAAACACATCGGCTTGCCAAAAAAAACTGCAGTAAGAAAGCATGTCAAGAGATAATTTCTAGCTGTGTAACTGCAATTATGACAGGTGTAATTTGTAAATTGAATCGATTGTTTGCAATTGCATATTTGCACAAGACGGTTAACAATCACATCAACCTCGAAAAGTTTTTTTAATTGAAGTCTGTCTGCAATTTCTCAAGCAGTGGCAGGCGATAATTGTTTTGTTTTATTTATTATTATTATTATTATTATTATTATTATTATTATTATTATTGTTGTTGTTGTTGTTGTTGTTGTTGTTGTTAATGTTGTTGCTGTTCGCTAATTATAAGAAATAATTTCTAAATTCCAGTATCCGAGTTTATGATCAAAATTAGAAATTATGACTGCAATTAACTTTGATCTTAACAAAAAAGTATATATTTTTTTTCCTCAATGCCTGTCAGTTCACTGTCATTATTTGTAGCGTTGAGAATAAAAAAAAAGATACCTTTTGTATCACATACTTCTTCGACGGCTTGCACAATGGTATATAGAGGACGACCGAAGTCCTGCATAAACATTCAAAAATCGACTTTTCACGAAACCATCTCGAAAAATTTGCTGCGAACTTGGACATCTGATAAGCAGCTGTAAGTTTACCATCAATTTATTGCAGAAAGAATATGAAACTCAACCGATAACAACAACTCAAAGAAAGTATGCGTATATGTTCCGTCTCACCTTATGTGTACCTATATCAAAGCGTTTACTAATTTTGTATAACAAATTAAAAAAAAATAACTTGATTAAGCCTGTGTATACATAATGTTTACTTTACATTAACACTAAATGCATAATAAAGTCAAGTCCAAAATAAATCTGACAAAATAGATATTACACCACCGGAGTAGATGGTAGCGCAATGGTCCTGACTTGGTACAGGCATTTCAAAAGAAATGGTGGATTAAATTCAGGTTTTACAGCGGCCAAATCTCCCTCTTCCATTGCGGCGTGAATAAACTGGTACCGGTGGTGAAGACGTATTATACGTTTTTTCAAGAAGTCCTCAAAACGGTACGAATATAACCTACGACCTTAGAAGCATATAGATCTGGCAGGAAGTAACATTGATTGACAAAAACACACCTAATTCTTTATCATGTTTGTTGTACAGACAAAAGTGAATTTTGTTCAACAAAAATGAGTTCAGATTTTTAAAAAATATAACATACATGTACTACAAATTTAAATTTTGTCATGCAAAGTAATCTGTCAGTGGACAAAAATTACTTTTGCCATGACAAAATTCATTTCTGTATCACAGACTTTACTTGTGTTACCTAATTTGAATATTGGGTAACAAAAGTCAATTTTGTATGCAAATTAGATAAGTTTAGATTTTGTGAACTAATTTGCATACAAAACTGAGAAATATTATGAAGTAGGTACATGTAATACCTAATAAAGTATTACTTACTTTTGTAGAATAGCACTTCAACCATATTCTCCTTGCTCGAAGTAACCGGAGACCTGCGAGACCCGCGGTTACTTTATGCAATGAGAGGCCTTCTTACAAAATCGTAATGAGAGAGAATCCATTTGCATATCCAAGGGATTCAGTAAACAGATTTGCATACAAAATTGACTTTTGTGAGACAAAATAGACCTTTGTATCACAAAATTGACTTAAAATTGACTTTTGTGACTCAAAGTTGAATATTGTCTCACAAAAATAACTTTTGTTACTTAATTTCCATATCAGGTAACAAATGTGAATTTTCTTTGCAAGTAAGCTAATATTTGCATACCTATTGGACAAAATCAAATTTTGTCATGACAAAAATGATTTTTTTTTTTTCATAACAAAATTGAAATGATCATGTTGACTGGTGCAAAACAAGTCTGTATAACATAGTTTTATACGACAAAAATTATTTTGTTATGACGGAATTTAATTTTTTGCACACAAAATTGATTTTGATTACAAAAAGATCAAGTCCCATGCGGCACCCCGTACGTATAACCTTGAGGTATGGAATGCTTTCGTAACTTGTGATACATTAATCAACACTGACGGCGCCAGTCGTGAACACCTGAAAAACTTTTTGTGTTCAATAACTCTGCCGTTTTACATACAAATAATATTGATGTTTCTTAAAAATGATGGAGGCTTTAAAATAACTATTACGTCTAAACAGGTATATTAGATATAAGTGCCGGATCTAAAATATATATTTCGATTTAACTCATCAATCGCACATTCATCAGCAAATCTTCTTATAATATTGTCAATTTGTGTTCGTTTTTTTTTTCTGTATTTGTTTTTGTTTGCTTTAGCTTTTAGTTTTTTTTCTTTGTTTCTGTTAGGGGAGGGGCTGTTAAATGTTTTTATCATAGTTTTATAAAATTTAACTAACCAGGGAATGATTTGATCTCGAAATTCATACGACTTAATTTTTAATCTTACTTATGAATCCGGGGGTCCTCTGGTGTTTAGATAGGCCTTTATAAAGTCAGAGAGAGAAACAAAATTAAATGATTCAAAAATATTGTTATTCTACGACAATTAGTATTGCAGACACTCTAAGCAGTACTTTTTCGAGATTTTTTTAATTAATTTGTTTGTTCTGATAAATTGTTTAATTTTCAAAGAATTTTAAATTATCCGGGGAGTTTTTTTAGCTCGAACATGTTATGACTTAATTTTAGTTATCCTACGTGGAAATTCGGGAATCCTCCAGCGTTTTTGGTTTCCTTTGAAAATGAAACGAAAACTAATCTTTTCTGAATATGATTGAAAAATAGTGTTTATTCTACAATGAGTGTTGCCGACGCTCTGAGACATACTAAAAGAGGAAGTCTGAAGTACAACAGAGAACAACCTACAAGGGTTCGTAGGATTAACTTTTTCTTACATATTTTATAATGCCTTTTTTCCATACAATTAAACTTTACGCGGGAAGATAATCATCTAAGTTATTTTTATTGAGAAGTATTGTTGCATTTCTAATTCGGGTGCAAAAGGTAAAGTTCTTGAGAGCATTCATTCCAAACAATTATACCTTGGCTCTCGGAGACCCTAGACTGGCCTAGTGCGGATTTCCTCTGACTGTGCAACCCTCCTCTTTTTTATTTGGATATTGGTATGTCGAGTTGGGTTCAGAACGATGTGCCACACAAAAAGTTGGAGATTCAGGGGTACTGTGGTGTATCTCTCTTCAACCACTTCTAACAACTTTCAAGTTAAAATCATGTTCTTAACACCTACCTAGTTCGATTCCAGAATCATTTTCCTACAAAAATTTCATTTTTTATTGAAGTTTTGATCATTTTTTACAAGAGACACTGCTTTGTTGACATTTTGAATTGTAATACATGTGAAGTACTGTGAAATGAGACATTACTTTTGGAATGGAATTATGAAATTGTCTGTTAAATTCCAGTTTTCACAATTGTGTCTGCTCCATTCCAAACGAAAAGTAACATACTAACAAGCTCCACCAGTCTAGTCTCACACATGTGGTGCACAAATTTATTCAGGGCAAGTGTAGGCTGGAAAAAAGTTAAGTGTTTACATTGTACATGTATTTTAGTTGGTGAAATTTAATTGCTGGTATTAATTATATTTATAGTTTGAAACCATGTGACAAATATACTATGGTACATGTACATTTATACACGTATGTTACAAACAGAACAAAAACACATCAGAAATTGATGTTTCCTTTGGGAAAATCCATATATAAATCAACTTTCCCATAGTCAGTGACTGCTTTCCTAACAAAACAAATTCTTACAGCATATGAAGTTTTCAACTTGTCACGGGAAAGTGTATCTAAGTACCTAACTTTCCCTGACCCAAATTTCACTGGCCTGGGTAACGGGAAATAGGAATCCTAGAAAACTGAATATGACCATGGGGCACTCTCAGATGACCGGAGGTTAGCATACATAACACCATTTTTCAAAAAAAGGGACAAAGCATAAGCAGCAAATTATCATCCTGTATCTTTAAAATGGTTTGCTGCAAGGTTATAGAACACATCATACAAAGCCTAGTCACCTCTCACTTAGACACCAATAACATCCTGGCAGATCAACAACATGGATTCAGGAAATGCCATTCTTCTAAAAGCCAGCTTTTCAGCACCATAAACGATCCATCTAAGGGACTAAACTCAAAACAGCAAATACATGTACTACCGGGCCTCAGTAAGGTTTTTGATTAAGTCCCTCAGAAATGACTTGCCAAGAAGCTTGAATACTAGGGAGTCAGAAGCAATACCCTGTAATGGATCGAAAGCTTCCTTGCAGAGAGACAACAGCAAGTTGCTGGCATTTCATGTAACATCAGGGGTCCCATAGGGAACAGTTCTGGGACCCTTTTGCTATTCTTCGTTTTACCATCATTGTTATTACAGCCAATACACTAAGCAACAAGAAGACACATTCAGAAGTTCATGCAACCAGCCTTCATGTTTCAAAATAATCTTCCCAACCACTGCATTGTTCATATGTTTATAACCATTTTACCACATCTGCAGCATGTCATATCAGAAAATCTTATAAATATTTCATATTGGATGCTCTACAAATTTGTTGGGTTTTTTTTTTTATTATTTCAAAACTGTGCATTAAGTTTTATGCAGTTTTTCTGCTTTTTAAACAGATGTTTTCTTTCCTTTTATAGAAATTTCTAGAAGATTGTTCCCCTCCTCCAGCTATTTCTTCAAGGTTCAAAGATCAAAGATCTCCTCTCAACAGAATTGCAGAACCAAACAAGAACAGTCAATACTATCAGCGTATCGATAGGTAGGATTTTTCAACATATTGCACAAAGAAGATATTGGGTCATATAATTTTAAACATTATCATTATACAGTCTTATAAATTTGTTTATCCTTTTATATTTGTAATAGAAGAGCTTAGATTTTCCTGTGATAGTCCTGTGATTTTGTTACTTTCCAAAAGTGCCCTCTCCTGTTAGATTTGGAAGAAAATTGGTTAATTGGAGACAGAAAAAGCTTGGGTCAACTGGTACATGTATCTTGGGAAATTTTGACGGATTTTCAAATAATTTTGCTAGGGGAACTACTTATATTTGGAGGTAAATTCAGGGTAACCAAATCACTGTAGTCATCATACGCTGTACTTTAAAAGTTTGCCTGAAGGACAAGACACAAGTGTACAAGTACCTCATTTCAAACCATGAAATGCATTCCCAGTTTCAAATCTATTTGCAAGCATTTGTGCTCAGCTTGTATAAATGGCTGCTTAAGATGATGTACATGTATATTCACATATAGATAATATTGAAAATTTACTGAAAAAATCAGAATTATTTTTATTTGTGCACATTCAAATACACTTGTAATCATGTTTTCTTTTGAAGTAATGGCAGTGGATTGCAGTATGACAATATCACAGAGTCATCAGAAAAGTCAGACACCTTGTCAGAGAAAAGTTTGGAAGTTATCTCCCCTCCCATTCCCACTAGAAGTCACTCTAGTGTTACACCAGTATCTCCAGAATACACCAAAAGTGTAAAGTGTATCAAAGATTATGAAGTCAATCTTGAAAAAGAAAAAAAAGTATGTGCCAAATATGGTAATTGGTTTTGTGTGCCAAAAAGTTAAAAAAATATTTGAAATACATGTAGTAGCAGAAGCTTCTTTAGTAAAAGTATGAAACTTCTAAAAAAAAATTTTTTACAAAATATGTGTATGAAAAATATACATGTAGATTTGCTTAGGAAACACCTATCAATGTATATATTCTATCTGTAATTTAAAGAAGAATCGTCATAAACAATAGCCTAACATTTAAAGTTGTGCATTACTAAAATACATGCAATTGGTGTAGTTTTCATATCTGTCCTTCTGACCTAGGTGTTTTTTTCACGTCCTTGACTACACTTTCAGTCTCGTATGGATCAATATTCAAGATTGATTCTTGTATAATATAAGGAAATACACAAAATAAGGACACAATGGACATTTAAGGTTTTACAATGTATATGTTCTTCAGGTGAAGTTGTATCTGAAAGAAAAGGAGTTCACAAACCATACTAAGAAACTCCAGAATGATGCAGAAAATGAAATGAAAGCCATTCAAAGAAAGCTAGAGGAGAAAGCTGAAGAACAACAACAGGAGACAGAACTGCAGTTCATGCAGGAGTAAGTAATGTTCACTAAAGCTTTCTATGGCCAGAATAATCCAGGTAAAGGTACCAGTATCGTATTGCATATCCCTGAGCAGGTGTACGTCAAAACATGGATGCTATAAAAATATAGTGCATTTTCTTTTTGCCTCTCTACAAACTAATATTTTGTCAAAAGATATGAACAGTGACTTATAAAATAGAGCAAACATCACACTGTAAGATGAAGAACTTTTTTAAAAGAAAATCTAACATAATATCATAAAAATGTTCCACTGAAAAGGTTGGTTTGGTGAGTGCAAAACGAAAGTGAAAGTAGGGAAAATGGCTATTTATAGTTCGAGACTACTTTTCTGTCCGATCTTCGTGGACTCACCCTATTTTCTTTGCGGGAAATTATTTTCTCACATGTCCTTAGAAATGCTACATAAGTGAAAGTTTTATTGAATCAATTTACATATTTTTTAAAAAATCCTAAAAATATGCACTTCACTATAGAAGTCTATGGGAAAATTAATACGATACTGAGACCTAGTAAGCCAGTTTTTCAAGTAAAGTTGGATATTCAGCAAGTGGTCTTTACCAGCTGAAAAAGTAGTACCCCAATACAGGTAACACTTTTAAGATGAATTAGCCAACTTTTGAACCTGATTTTTTATGGTAGCTCTGGTTTTTTGCATTTATGGTTAATCTTTACCAAATTTGGAAATGCATTTTGTTTTCATGAATTTGTATAATATCAGTTCAATAAAATTATTATCTTGACTGTTTATGATGAGCATATCTATATTCATGTAACCTAAAGCAAGTAATACTCCTGCATAAAGGATAGTTTTCAAGTTACAACACATTTTAAGTATGTGGTTATGACTTGAAAATAGTCATTTTTCATACATTGCCTCTTATATATGAAAAAATGAATATTTTTTTTATTTTTTGTTTTTCTTTCAAATAAATAGCTAAAATGAGTTGCCATATAACTGTGTGGTTGATTTAAACACAGAAATGTCACAAAAGTCAACAGCCAATTTTTTAGTGGACTTTTTTTAGTGGTTCAAATGGACAGATTCTAATGCAGCAAGAAAAATAAAGTTGTTTTTTCATATAAAAACTGAATTTGTTCAAAAAGTATCTAAAGCAGACAGTTGTTATTATAATATTTATACCAATAAACTATTTTTCTTGCATCATAGCTATCTGTTTTAAAGAAAAAGTCCTTTTCCTGTCATATTGAGGTCCTTTTGTATCTGCCTGGGGTACCAAAATGGCTTAAAATCTGTATTTTCTGCATATGAAAAGCTATATTTTTTTTAAAACTATGATATTGGTATAATTTTTTTTTGATTTATAATAATTGAAATGACCATATCTATAGTTTAAAACAGTTGGTTGTACCAGTCATTATACTTTACTTTAAACAAGAGGCTCCCTTGAGTTAAAGACAAAATAGGAGGTTCGAATATTAATATTTCCATATATGGAAGTCACAAGTGGGGATTAAATAATGATTTGGAACTCATAGTACAGCTCATGTATCTACCATGTCAGAATAAACCCCAAATTTGCTTAGCTTGACTAATGCAGCAGCTTTTTATCAAAGGTAATATTTTCTGGCTAACACTGAGATATTAGTCTCATGCCTGGAATAGGGTACCTATATAAAAATTTTAATAGAAAACTCATGTTTATAGCAGGGCAATGATGTTCTGAATTTTCAGTATGAAAATGAATACTCTAGCAGAAAAACAACAAATTTTATGATTATATTGAAATGTTTATTAGTAATAGGTACCAGTATCGTATTGCATATCCCTGAGCAGGTGTACGTCAAAACATGGATGCTATAAAAATATAGTGCATTTTCTTTTTGCCTCTCTACAAACTAATATTTTGTCAAAATATATGAACAATGACTTATAAAATAGAGCAAACATCACACTGTAAGATGAAGAACTTTTTTAAAAGAAAATCTAACATAATATCATAAAAATGTTCCACTGAAAAGGTTGGTTTGGTGAGTGCAAAACGAAAGTGAAAGTAGGGAAAATGGCTATTTATAGTTCGAGACTACTTTTCTGTCCGATCTTCGTGGACTCACCCTATTTTCTTTGCGGGAAATTATTTTCTCACATGTCCTTAGAAATGCTACATAAGTGAAAGTTTTATTGAATCAATTTACATATTTTTTAAAAAATCCTAAAAATATGCACTTCACTATAGAAGTCTATGGGAAAATTAATATGATACTGAGACCTAAAGGGGCTTTATAGCATATAAGAGTGCAAATTTGAAGGCACAATCATGTCAGTATTGATATTTTTATTCAGGGAAATTGACAGGATATGACAGGACACTGATAAAACCATTGAAAATTGAAGGGCACCAGCACTCTCTCAAGACCATCTTTAGGGTATCCCTATAAACTTTGTATAATGTCTTTTATATAGATTTACATGTGATGTGGGCCGAACATTTATAGGTTGGGCAAACTGTGGCAGGAAAGTCTACCTGTGTTGTAAAAGGAAGTTATACATGTATATGAAACGCTAGTAAGTCAGCTTGGATAAGGGTTAATTCTTTAAATGAATTGCTTTGTAACTGCACTGTAACCCAGAAGTTTAGGGTTTGTGGTGTAAGGTTTAATGTTGTAATTTGAATCACACTTTCCCATTACACATCCCTAATCTATATATCATTTTAAGAGATTGCCCTTGATTCCCGCACAGGCAAATATGACAATCATATGGTTTGCATTATATGATTATCATATGATAATCATATGTGTTTAAGCCAAAATTACCATATGAGAATACGTCTGAATATAGCTGAAATATTGCTGCTGGGACATTAAACCCCAACAAACAAACAAACCATATGAGAATCACATGATAATCATATGACTATCATATGTTCAATATCATATGATTGTCATATGATTACCATATGATTATCATAGAATCGAGCACCATATGATTATCATATGTGGCACATTTGGCTGTGTATATGTTGATGATTAAGGTCATATACATTTTTGTAATACCCTTTTTTACTTCTTTATTTTACTTCATAAACTTGTTTTCATTTTCAAATTCAATTTCCATATTATTGATTTCAAGAAACATCTCTTTCAATGTATCTTACTTTCCAGTACTGTTTTTTAATTTTACCCTATGCAAACAAAGTATTGACATACATATACATACATACAGAAATAACCTTCATTCCACAATTGTAAACCACTCAAGAAAACTTCAGTATGAATGTTGGGAACCATATGTAGATGTGTGTGAAGGAAATAACTTTTGCTGAAGGTTTCCAAATCGAGAAAATCCAACTGAAGGGCTTTAAATGTTAAAAACTTGTTCGTGCAACTCACTTGATGGATTTTCATGAAATTTTATGTAAAGGTTGGGCATCATGCAGATTTGCATGCAAAAATTTAATGATGGTCCATTTCTTGTAAAAAAAGATAATTCAGCTATATAAAGATTAAACATTTTACTTCATTTGAACCAGGGTGTATTTTCTTTGTTAGCTTGCTCACAGTATTTCTAGTACTAGACCATGGCCTGGTTCACCATTTCTTATATACAGTAGAGATCGTTTATAACAAATCTTAGAGGACTGTCTTTGTTACTTTATTACATACATCGTTCATAATATCTGAAGCTTTTTCCAAAATCAGGATTATCTCCCTTTTTGTTTTCGAAAGTGGTATTATCATTTAACGCATGACGATATTATTTATTGATTAATGTTAATTAAATTTACCCTTCGTTTTATCCAGGCAATTTTCAGCAATAAATCTGTCACCAGGCCATAAGAAATACTTCACTATATCCCTGATTTCTCTATAATGAATTTGTTATATCAATGACAAAGTGCATTAGTTTCAAAACACTAGGACTGGGAAGTAGGTTCTTATTAAATTATAAAGCCTGAATTTGATATAACTGAACACTACTGTAGCTTAGCGAAAAGAAAATAGAAAATGTTTTCATAGTTTTATTTTTGAAGTCTATAGATTTATGAAAGATACACGTTTGTCAGTATGTATAGTATGAACACTAGTAAAATATGTTGAATAATTTGTTTGATAGAACAAAGAAAAAAAATTCAACAATTTAAATTAGGTACTCTACAAGAATATATTGATAAGATATTTATATTAGATAGTGGAATATTATCAGTTGTTTTCATTTCAGCTCTGTAGAACTACAAGAAAAACAGAGAAAATTGAGAGAGGATCACAGGCAGCATGCACAGGTAATTTTGATGCAGTAAACCTGGAAATTTGTGCACATTTTTTTTTCACAGTCGTGCAGTTTTGAATTTGCAGTTGTTCCACAAGCCTAATTATATTGTTCTACAAAGAAAATATTCACGACTGTTGAATTTTTGCACTACATCATTGTACATGTCTTACTCCAAAAATAGCCAAAAAAATGCCACAAAAATTTCACAGTTTACAGTTGATACAGATAAGAATGTTTAAAGTTTAGATAGGAAGTACATTTTTATCACAGAGAGCCAAATAAATTATGTGAATGTCTGATAAGACATCAAAAACTATCTTTTTAGTAATTTCATTCTGTCTTTGCATGGTTTAGTCTTTGTCCCTGTATTTTACATGCAAATATCATGTGACAATGTGTTAACCAATCAGATTAAAGATATCTATATTGTATTTCGGTATATTTCATTTTCTGGAGTCGCATTATTTGTCTTTCAGATGTTACAGAGAAAACATGAAAAGCTAAAAGAAGAGGTTAAAAGAATGTAAATATTCATTCTGTGTTTTTTTGTGAATGTTATTGTGTGTAACTAAACAATGAAGTTTTTGACAAAAAATCTTTTTTTTAATTTTAGACTATGACTTAAAAGGCCACTGAAATGTAGCCATTACTTTCTTGTGAATATAAGAAAAATCGATATCATGAGTTCAATTTTCTACTGTTATTTGACCATCTTGAATGATCTAATTCATGATAAAAATGAAAGTATGAAAAAATGCTGATAGATGTTGATATCCTCTGTCTAGGGAAAAAGAGAGACAGGACAGAATACAGTTGGCAGAGAGAATTATAAATGATGTTGGTACTCTCCATGAAAGATTAAAGACAATGCATGACCAATTCATCCAAAAAGATAAATTACCAGACTCCGTGAGAACTGGTTTGTCATTGGTTAGGACAAAGCATGAGGAGCTATGTCAGATGTCTGCAAAAGGTTTTGGTGATCAAGATATACCCAAGATGACAGAGACCTTGAAACTTTGTTTGAATGCTTATGAGTTCCTGAAGAAAGAATATGGTATGTTTTACATCAAAGTTTTCATTTCTTATCAGAAATATTTTAAACTATCAGTCTGTGTAAGAATTAGGTGGTATGGAAAATAATATGAAACATTTATGTCAAAACCCATTTAACGTCACTGAAGGAAGTCTTCTCTGTGTGATCTCATGCACTATATGATTGCTGCATCACTGGATTCGTTTAAAACAAATTCATTAAAATGTTACAGATAATGTGGGTTTGACATCTGCTCATTTGCTTTGTATTATACAAATGGATAAAGGAAACATTGATTCTGATGGTACAAATAGTCATGTTACACTGTCAAAGTGATCGGTTATATCATACCATGTTTCATCAGCTGCCTGATTCTTACAGGGACTGACACTTAAAGTTTTTATGCTCTGTCTCTTAGGTGTTTTTGGGGCATTATTTGTACATACATGCATGCTTGTATGGTTGAGAATACTTCATTGAAAAAATTGAAACTTGGTATGCAGTTGTAGAATGGTTTATTATTAAAGCTGCATTAGCTGTCATTTTTGTAAATTTACCTTACTTTGAATTATTTCTACTAAATTGTACTTCTCTTGTACAATTTCGTTTGATACCCACAAATAAAGTGCATTAAATGAAATACATGAAATAGGTGTCTATATATTTATTGTCTTGCAAGACAAAAAATCAACCTAGATAAGTTCGTATGTATGTGACTTCTGGTGGCCTTAATCCGTGCATGTGCTGTAAGGGTCGCTTCTTTAATAAGAAATCTGATTGCAAAGTGAAGACCGACGGACTTAAGCCGTAAAAGAAAAAAGTTTGAATATAACGCAAGGATTCTATGAAATTTACATATTGTGATATAATGCTGCTCAAATATGGTCAGTATTTATTTGAAAACTAATCAAGAAATAGATTAAATGAAATAAAAACAAGACACGTGGTTACCTGTGTATACATTATTGGTATTTTTTTACCAAGGTTCCAGTATTTTTAACCCTGGTGAATGGCCTGTCAGCAGTCTTCGGACGTAATGGCAAAAAGTAATTAGTTCAGACATATCAACCTTCTCTGATTAAAAAAACGTTTTCACAATATTCTGTAGATAGTATCGACAATTGCATTACTACAAACTTATTTCATTGAATCAGCAAAATTCAGTAGAATAAAGACTGAACAAATTTGGCAGCTAATGCAGCTTTAACTATTTTTTTCAACGGATTTGGGAAAAATAAAACCAAGGGCTACTGTAATGAATTTCAGACAAGTCTGAATATCATTGATATTGAGACTTGTCAACGTGAAAAATTTTAATTTTAGCTGGGAGACTTGTAACACTATTTTTTGTTCAAAGTTTCAGATATAGAACTGCCTTAAGTTCAATTTATTCCTTAAAGGTAAAAGAACACAGTGTAAGCATTTTTAACATGTCATTTGAGCAGGATATACAAGGAAATAAGAATGATTTATTGATCTTGTGGTATTTCATGGTTTTAAAATAAAAACACATCTTTGTAGTTTCCATAATATAATAGGAGTGCAATTGTATTAAGCCTTACTATATTGTAGTTTTTACTTGTTATTTGTTACAGATGAGGCCAACAAGAAAATAAAAGAAGAAATGGCTAAAGCAGAACAAGAAAAGGCCAGACAGGAGGCAGAAAGGAAGGCAAAGGCAGAAGCTGAGGCTAGGGAAAAGGCTGCAGCAGCCACACAGGTAATATAATATAGATCATTTAGGAAGGGCGAAGGTAAATGCTGGGGCAAGAGCTAGGTTATAGCTGTTACACGGGTAATATAATGTAGATCCTCAAGGAAGGATAAAGAAAAAAGCTGGGGCTAGGGCAAAGGTATGTCATCAAAGTACCTGTAAGCTGTACACATTATATTTTACAAATTTTGTCATTTCCATTAGAATATTTTGTAGCCATTAAAGGTACTGGTCTTACATTCCACACAAATAGGATGTTGCTGATCCTCCGTCCATATTAAATTATATAAGGACATTGTATACCCGTTCACGTAGAGGTGATTACCCTAAATGACCTGCTTATCCAGTTAATTACTGGAATGTGTCATTATTCAATGTTTACTATAAGTTGTTCAAATGTGCTTGAAGAGAGTTCTTTATAGGGCTGTAACGATGCACCTACCTCACAATACAATACTAATGATACATCTACCTCATGGTATGATACACATTGTTATACAAGAATAGCAATACACCTACCTCATGGTATGATACAAATTGTAATATAAGGGTAACGACACACCTACCTCATGATAAGATACATATTATAATATAAGGGTAAATATACACCTACCTCACAATACAATACATATTGTGATACAAGGGTAATGATACACCTACCTCACAATACGATACATATTGTAATACAAGGGTAACGATACACCTACCTCACAATAAGATACATATTGTAATGTAAGAGTAACAATACACCTACTTCATAATACAATCCTGGGGCAAGGGCAAGGTTATAGCTGTTTCACAGGTAATATAATGTAGATCCTCAAGAAAGGACAAAGGAAAAAGCTGGGGCTAGGGCAAAGGTAGCATTTGCTATACAGGTATTATCACACAGAACCTAAAGAAAGATAAAAGATGTTAGCTTGGATTGGGCAAAGGTAGCATTTGCTATACAGGTATTATCACATAGATCATTGAAGAAGAGCAAAAACAGGTATAAGAGGAAGAGTATTGTTGCTATACAGCTAATGTAAAAAGACCACCAGAAATAAAAGCAGAAGCTGTTGCAACACAGGAAGTGTAACTTTTGTGCTTTAAAGCGGTTATATAAGGTAACAAGTATGTAATATAGTTGCTTTAAAAAGGGCACGATACGAAACATATTGTAATAGAAGGGTAACGATACACCTACATCACAATACAATACATTTTGTAATACAAGAGTAACGATACACCTACCTCAAAATACAATACATATTGTAATACAAGAGTAACGATACACCTACCTCACAATACAATACATATTGTAATACAAGAGTAATGATACACCTACCTCACAATATGATACATATTGTAATGCAAGGGTGACTATACACCTACCTCACGATACAGTACATTTTGTAATACAAGAGTGAAGATACGTCTACCTCATGATACGATACATATTGTAATACAAGGGTAACAATACAAAAGATTTCAATACAATACACAACAGCATGTTGTCCTATGTATTTTCTTCAATTTGGATTAAAAATATTCGACAGATTTAAAAATGATTAATTTTGTGGAAGCCATGTTTCTCTCCTAGAGTTTATAACTTTGATCTTAACAAAAGTTAATGGATTTTTCCTCACAAGACATGTCCTACTTTACTATTTGCAAAGTAATTTCATCAGTTGTTTGAAAAAAAGTTGTATTTTGACCTGTATCATATTGTATCGAAACCTCAGTCAAAGGTATCGTGTATTGTGACCAAAGTATTGTAATACGTCAATATTGCAGTGAATTGTTCCATCCCTACCTCTTAGGTATATTATGACTGATCACTATTGGTAAATACTTGCATTGTTGTTCTTTTTTACTTTGAACATGAAATGTTCTGCGTAAAATATGTTGCTTCCATGAACTGACTGGTTGTCAGTATAACAAGGATTGGAAAGTAGTGTGTTTTTTACTTGAGAGTAAATCATGGAATGTATTGTGAAATCAAATTTCCATATTTTTCTAATATGTGAATAGTATCGATAGAATATGATTTAAACATAAAATATTTGAAAAAAAGTGGAATTAGAATTGAAAAAAAACATAAATGGAAAATGTAAACAAATTGTATTATATTTTACACATAGTCAACTGTCAGTGCAGTTGTCGCCATGGACAATAGTAATTGAAGTGATTGGGTATTTGACACCTGAAAGGATGTAGAAGTGGCCATGGACAATAGTAATTGAAGCGATTGGGTATTTGACACCTGAAAGGATGTGGAATTGGCCATGGACAATAGTAATTGAAGCAATTGGGTATTTGACACCTGAAAGGATGTAGAAGTGGCCATGGACAGTAGTAATTGAAGCGATTGGGTATTTGACAACTGAAAGGATGTAGAAGTGGCCATGGACAATAGTAATTGAAGCGATTGGGTATTTGACAACTGAAAGGATGTAGAAGTGGCCATGGACAGTAGTAATTGAAGCGATTATGTATTTGACACCTGAAAGTAGTCAAGTGTTTTGCTCCTTATTAAGTAACAGTGGTGTGACATTCTTTTGTATGTCAGAATTCTAGTGATCTTGACTTTTTTAATTATTCAATTAAGATTAAGATTTTCAATATGCATGATATGTGTACATAAACAAAAACCATATACATGTACATATTTTTTTTTCAATTATACAAACATTTCAGGATTCCTACACTGACACATGTACAATGTGCCCAAACTTGTGCCATTTGTTTAAAACCTCTGCAGTCAGACCAAGCTACACCCTTTGAAGCATTTTATTTGCTTCTATCTCAGAAAACATGATAGTTAAAAAGAAACTATAAATTTTTGAAATATTTATGAAGATAAAAGATAAAACCTACAAAGACCTCCATTAGGTTGGAGTGAACATTGATTCCTTGTGTGCATAACACATGTACCCTGAAAAGACCAACAAGTGGCTGTCTTTAATGTTTTTTATGGTTTTGTTTTTCTTGAAATCTGTTGGTAAATGAAGTAAATCCTTATGACAATCCTGCAATAGTCTCTACATGTGGAAGTGAATATTGTTTCTAAAACTTTCTGTCTAGGAAGAGGAAACTTTCAAACAATGAAATAACCACCAATCAAAACATGGAGTGGCAGGGATACCCCAACTCATACAGGAAATTGATATCAGATATCTTTTACAATATACACCCCATCTTTAAATACATGTAGCAACACACCACTGTCCATCACTAGCCAAGATCACTGTGTGTGACGAAATTCAGATGGGCTATGGAAATTCAGATGGGCTATGGACCAGTTGAGTGTGGTTTTTATTTACAAGTTTTATTGGTTATAAAGTAGTTATTCCTTTAATCCTCATTAATTTTTTTTTTCTAAACAACATACATGTATTTTGCTTGTTTTTATTTTTTTTAAATCCTGTAAATCATGGGGTATAAAAGAATCACCACATCTGTCTGTCTGCCTGTTCATCTGTACACATTCCATCTAATGGAAATAGTCCAACACAATAATTTACATATTAAACCTCACCAGTGCAATCCTTCTAAAACATTCAAGGGATTTTGATGAAATTGTATAAGAATGTTGGGCATTATTTGTCGATTGCATGAAAGAATATGATTATCATCAGGGACTCCAAAGTGAGGTTATCCATCTTACGGCTTATGCTTAACTCCAGCAGAGGGTATTCTGTCTGTAAGCTTGCTCACAGTAACTCTATTTTTTCATAGGTTTGTCTGTCTTGACAGGACATATCATGGTATACTAGTGTCTGTTCATTGGTCAGTCTGTCTGTTGTTTTCACTTTGTTCAATAATTCAAGAATGGGGCCACCAATTTTTGTGAAATTTAGGTCAATTTTTTATTTCTTTTGATTTGAGCTCCCTTGTGATTTTTATAAACAAATTTCTTGTGAAAATCTGCTTGATACTCCTGTTTAGCTGAATAAAGAACTAATTACATTTGAATAATAATTAAAAGATGTCTGGTATTTCCAAGTGAGCTTTTCAGGCTCTCCAGAAATTCTATTTAGGCATGTCATTTGTCTTACTGATTTTCCTATAACTATGAATCTCTTTTATTAACTCCAATCTGCTTAACAAAACAAGTCACTACCTAAGCTATGGGAACAATTGACTACTGTTTACATGTATATTATAAAATCTGATCAATACTCACCTGTGAATTTTTAATAACAGCTTTAGGCTATTTAAATCTCAGGTACATGTACATATGTAGCTACCTGGATTATTCTATTATTCATTGGATAGGTGAGTACATGCTTGATTAATCAAGTTGTTTTTTTTATTGAAGAATTAGAAAAAAAACTGAATTAAAAATGAATTAAAATTGAAATTAAAAACTTTATTTTTAAAAGAATCACATTGCAAAAAATATTTTTAAAGGCAAATTTGAATTCTAAATGTTTATACCCTCCTTCATAAAATTGGAAGAGTCCTACAATTAACTTGAACTCACTTGACTAATGATTTTGGATATGATTGCAGCAAAGGACTAAGTGCTTTGAATTTCTTTGGAATTGTAGTCTTGGATTAAGTGCTATGATTTTCTATATAGAATAATATATATTTGTATTGGGATTAAGTGGTATTATTTTCATTGAACTGCCCGAGGTTATTAATTGGGCAATTGAGAAAAAGATTTAATCTTTCTATCAAATATAGACTTGGATACCTATGCAATAACAGAAAGTTGAAATCTTTTGTCAGTCATCTTGTTGTCTGCCTAAGGCAGCTCATTAGGTGATGGGTATTCAATCAAAAGACTTCACTCAGTCTATAGGCTAATCTATAAATAAAGAAGTACTATCTTTAAAATAAGACAGCCATCGCAGTGAAATTTTGTTCTTTTTTACTTCTAAGTTTCTACATTTCTTTTAAGAAAATAACACATGGCACACAATTTTTAAGGTTCCGATAAAGTTTTTTCGAACGCAACTAAGTTATTAGTATTTGACTAATCAGGAAAAAGAACTGTGATCAAGTGACTTGTTTCTTTTTTATCCATTCCATAATAGACCAATGATGTCTATGCTCCATGCAACAAAGTTTTGTGGTATAATGTTTTTGACCCATCTGTCAGTCCTTCTTTGTGTCATAGCATGTTGTCACCTGGAAAGCAGACTTGTCTTTTGACGGAATTACTTTCCAACTTTGGTGAATGGTTAGTAGCAAAATCTTGGATGAGATTGATTTTCACAGAAATTGGACAAAGGGGACTGTTTTTTTGGATGAGGGAACTTAGTAATTAAAAAATGATTTAGAGTTGTCACCTGGGTGGCAGCTCCATCTATTCACCAATTTCCTTCAGACTTCGGTGAATTGTAGGTAGCTAGAAAATCTCAGATTTTCACAGAAATTGGTCAAGGGAGACCATTATTTTGGAAGGGGGACTTAGTAAAAATCAGTGATTTAGTGTTATCGCCTGGATAGCACCTCCATCTTTTCACTGATTTCCTTCAGACTCTGGTAGCTATAAAATTTTGGATGGGAAAGATTTTCACAGAAATTGGTCAAGGGAGACCACCTGTTATTTGGGTATGGGAACTGAATTGTATGTGTGTGGGGGTGGTGTTGTGTCACAGTGAGTGACAGTATGCTTACTAAGATTCTTTAATAACACAAGTAAAGTGCAATATGCTATAACTACATTGTATAACAGTAATCCTAAGACAAAAAAAATAATACATTCACAGGTAATTTTTAACTGTAACGGGGCCAGTTGGTAGTTGCCTATAGGTGTGAGAATATTCTTTGTTCTTTGAAGGCCTAAAATTGACTATAGATTGGCTGTATTTTTTCATGGTCTATTTGAATTGTCTCTAAAACATATTCCCTCTTTCCACTTCTGTATTGCTTAGTAAAACTAAAATGAGATAGTCAATTAAAGGCTTAGAGGCATACAGTATTCCATAACTTGTAAAACATAAACCATCATAATTGATTCTTTAAGGAAGGTATAGGTAGCAGCTGATTTGGACTTCTTCATAGATGGCTGCCATTGGTTACCTACTCAGGAGGTCTTACTCACAGGTACTTGTAGAAAGGACTCAAGTAGAGCCTTTGATGCCAGTCCCCCGTGTTTTACTAGGCATGGGTTTCATGAAAAAAAGTTTTCCTCAAAATTTCAAGTTTAACAGGTTGTGAACAATTCCTGAAATTAGGTTTAACTTCCCATTAGAGGTACTTCCCCTTTTACTATGAAAATAAAGAGGTTTCTTAAAGTGAAATATTGTTAAACAGTGGGAATATTTGTGTATCTTTGAGTAAATTTTGCACAAGAAGTATGTTGTTATTTTCAATATTTCAAAAGTTACAGAGTCAATTAAAATACAATATTGTAAGGCCCACAAGTTTTTAGATATTAAAAGAAAAGGGCTCATTCAAATGCAATAAATATTCCCACTTTTAATTAAATATAAGACATTTTCCATACTTTATACTTTGTGCAATATTTTTGTTAAAGGGGGATTTACCCTTATTTCAGGATTTGTTCCCAACCTATTCAATTGATTTGATTGGTTAAAATTTGAGTTGAGGAAGGTGTTGAGATTCTTTACAGAACCAGGCCTTAAACAAATTTAGTATTTTTTAGTTTTTTTTTCTTTAATCTATGGTATACATGTAAGTCATTCCAAATACAATTATTACTATCAAACAGTGTTTCTCTCCATATGGATTTTCTTATACCAGGTCAAAAGTAGAATGGCATCCAGATGCTTTATTGGGTCCTGGCTACAAGTACCTGTGGTGTTACTATAGCAACTGACCAATTTAAATGTCTCAATAGCTTCATTGATCCTTTTGTATCATTCAGCGGATTGATCACAAAAGAGTGATTGCAAAGTGATCAGTATTTCACAACTATTTTAACATTTGAATAGGACTATGAAATATTCTCAGCAATATGAGTCTTGATATGTGTTCTATTTTTACAGGTACCAGCAACTCCTGGGTTAGCTACTGGTCCCCTGGCTGCCTCTACTCCTGCTTCATCATTATCTTCTGCATCAAGGGGAGCAGGTTTGTCACCCTCATGACATTAATGATATACCTGTTAACCTTTAGAATAGTTCATGTTGGAGATTCTCCCCCATTGTCACTGTCTCCAGTGGAATATTTTTATGTAATAGCAAATTTGTGTTAAAATTCAATTATTAAGTATTTTTTCACAAAAAAAAAATTGTAATGTTAATCAAAATCCTTTCACAAATCTTACAATTAATTGTTTAATTAGAGACTAAATTTTTCATTGATTTTGTGGGAGTCTCCCCCTAATGTTGGAGGGTTAACAAGTATGCCTGGATATGTATACACATAACAAAGTGGCATTCATGGGAAAATATATATAATAAGTAATTGGATTTGTTACTAGATTATGGTATTATTTTGAAGTTTGTGATGCATTGAGATGGAGACAGGCATAGCATGCACTAATGACTCCACTAATCATTAAAAACTTTTCCAAAATATTGTTCAACTTAGAGATAAATAGTTAAATTTAGATTTGCAACATTCAAGCTTTAACAAACATGTACAGATATTAATTTTACCATAGTAACAGGGGAAATAGTTTAAACCAATAATTGGCTAAAATACATCAAGTTTCTCAAATGAAATCAGTAGAAAACCTGGGAGAATGTACAATAAAAATGGTGGATAATCTCTCACAAAGATTTATTAACTGCCCAGTGGTTCTGAAGTCTCAGGAATTTTTAATCACTGGCTTAAAATGGATAAAAGTAAAATTCACCTTGAAATAATAAGAACAGAAAAGTGTAAGAATGAATCTTACAGATGAAGTAAAATAGTCTTGCTTACTTTTAAAGTTTTACATCTTGTATCTTAATTTTAATTTACAGAGGGTGTTTTAAGATGTGTAGACGAGAAGGCATTAGCCCAGTATACAAAGCTGCAGGCTCAGGTCAAAAAGGCAGAGGAAGAGTCCAAAACTTTGTTTAATAATGCACAGGTATTTTACTTTAATCTTTTCATGCTATTTGAAGTGTCATTGAAAAACAGGTAGATAAAATGATATATTATTATTAGACTTGTCTAGGTTTGCTATAGAGAAGGGTTTTTGGTAATAATAATTATAGGTTTCATAATGAGTGAAGGTTTAATATCCCAAAATATCACCTCAAATTATTTTACATTTCAACATCATAACAAAAGAACCCTAGCAAGTTTGTAATGATGGTGAAATTAAGTACAGCGAGATGATATTTTGTCGTGTTGGTAGATCAGTGTTAAAAATATCACAATGTCCCTTTTGACCGTGGAGAATGATATTCAATCACACAACCAATCCCTACAGTGAATTTTTCATATCACATCATCATGGTGTAATATCACAAATATCTAGCTGTCCAGGATGTAGATAAAACTACCAAAATCATAGAGAATCATTATTTTTACATAATACATGTACATGCATTTGGTGGAATGTGATTACTTTGTTATTAAAACTTTATTTACAGTTCATGCATACATAGCTCAGAAAACAAAGTAGAAGGTTTTTTTTTTCAGCCAAATAAGGGAAACACCTGATTTTAGGGTATATACTTTTAAGCAAAGATTAGCTTAAGCATCAACATTTTTATGTCACTTAAAAACAGGCACAAAACTGATGTAAGCATATATACCCCCAAGAATATTATAGCATTTAAAAAAAAAACATATACCTGTGCTGTTCATTTCAAATCATTGTAAAATTGCAATTTGGTCAACTTTGCAAAATTGTATGCAGAAACTGTAAAACTTTACTGTATATAGTATTGTTTGTAATAAAAACAATAAACCTTTCTCTGTTTTGTCTTCCTGACCATAAAATGTTCCTTTTTCAGCTGAAGAAGATGAAATTTGACATCCAGAAATCAGTGAACACCCCTATCAATAATATTTCTCCTGTCAGTGGGGACCATCTCAGGGACAAACTACAGAGACTTCTCAGCCTATTAGGTGGACAGACTGTTGATTTGTCAGGAAAACGTTTTTCACTGGCGGGATGTCCACAGGCTTTACCATTCTGTAAAAATCTGATTGGCAAAATGATTGTGGTGAGTGAAATTTTGAAATATTTTGCAAGTTTCACATTTCAAGTCTCTGATGAGAATTTTTTAAACTTAAGTCTCAATTCTGTAGATTTCTTCTTTGATTAGGTATTGTTTTAACTTTTCCAACCATCAACCACTTAATGATGATTCATTTTTGTAATAAAAAGAAAGTTACATAAGTTTGATATCAATTTATTGATAGTTGGCTGTTATTTCTGTGAGCTTACACATTAAAAATTGAACTTGTGTGAGGGAAAAGTACAAAGTAAGGTTTTTTGCTTTAAAAAAATCATTCTCTCATTCTGCTATTGATGTATGAAATTTTGACTACTCCTGTTAAACATACAATTGTTGGTAATCAAGGGAATCAAGATTCTGGCAGAAATTATAAGAGTGTAACATGTGTAATCCAGGGATAAAACACTAGACATGAAAAATAGACACACACAACATAGAACATGAAACAAACAAAGTAATAGGTACAAAGGAACAAAAGTAATTGACTAACTCCAACTTCACTAAAAACTTGGAGCATGGACCAAGTGCACTGGTAGGGTTAGCATCCATTGCTTTTTAGAAATAATCTAATTAAAATTAGACCTATCATTTTTTTCATTCAGTTACTGCATGTAGGGTCTAACAACACTCCTTCTTACTATCTGTTCAGATGACCTTTTCAGAATTGTTGGGTTTTTCCCTTTGAATAATGCTTTCAATGATTGGAATTACTGGTAGGTCTAATTTTAGTTAGATTGTTCTAGAAACACTTGCTGAGTTTCTCATAAAAGCCAAAGAATTGGTGTTTGCAATATTTTATATGCTTTATTGAACCTTCATGAACTTGGGGAAATAATTTGACTTTCAGAGAAAAGGAGAGGAACAAGTGTCATCAAAACATCAGTCAGCCTTTGCTATAGCCTCAGTTACAGTAGGGTTGATAGTGGAGCACCCTGACTTACTCCCTTCTCTACTGGGACATTTCCACCAACTTTGCCCGTACACTGTTCCTTATCATATTACTAAAGCTGAAGGTCAGACAATGGAAGACTATCTCAAGTAAGTTTTGTGACACAAGTCTATATACTGTGGATTCATTTTTTGTTCATTGGGTACTAATTTTCATGGTTTTTATGAGTACTGTTGAAACATGAAATTAAAATTCCAGCAAATGATAACATCTGTGAATGAATGGTTAATCTCAGTATTTAAGTGACATTAGGAAGAAGAAATATCAAGCAGTTGCCATCCTGTCACCCTAATTGTTAAATTGAACGGATTATCAATTGTTTTCTAAGCCTCATATAGCCTTAGAGCTACATGAGTTACAGAATGTTAGTAAATCATATAAGTGACTCGGTATTCTCGACTAATCTCGTCTTTCCTCAGATAACTGGTGTAAAAGTGATGTACACTCAGTGTTTTACCACTTTCTGTTTACCATGAACTATGAATGTTGCCTCAAGTTTAAATTCACAAAAAGTTGGTTCTGAAACTTAATCCAGGAAATGAAAACAAGAGTCTTAATTCACTAAATGTTGTATCATAATTAAGTATTGCATTCATAATTAAAGTAAGTTATGGGTCAAAGAACACCTTTAGAAGTTAGTGTTGTGAGACAGGTGTCCACAAAAAAAAATGCTGACAAAATTTTCATTGTAAATCTTGAGCCATAATCACATCAATTCAGGGATAATTTACTGGAATGCAGATAAATTCACCAATGTATATTTTTATTATTATGACCCATGAACCAGGTATTATAAAAAAAAATGTATTTTTTCCTCTAACCACCAAAATTAATACCCACAGTATATAACCAAGCTTTTAGATTTTAGAATTGCATATTAAAAGCAGCTTTTACCTATCCAAGCAAATCTTTTGGTATACATGAAGACAAGGTGTTTACATGTTTGTGAATAATTCTATGCTTAAACGTATCATTTAAGTTTTGTACAATTTATTTTTTGGAAGAAAAGGATTTTGAGAAAAAAAACATTACATTTACTGTAGTTGATTCGTTCTGTACTGTTGATATTAAAATCATAATTTTTACCCCACTCAAGGGAAAATATTTCTGGTACTGTCAGTCTTATGTCTGACAAAAATAATTTGAAAATGACAGCAATGTAACAGAAACGTTGATTCTGTCAGACATGGGGCTAATTTTGTCTGTCTGGTCTGACTTGTTCAACAAATTTTGCAAATAAATATTAGTACATGAACTACTAGGAATGTACGATTGGTCATAGGGTACCAATTTTTATGGATTTCGAAAATAAGGTTAAACAAAAAATTTGATTCCCAATTAAAACGATTTTTTACTTTAAATTGTATGACAGGATCATTAAAACCACGAATACAAGAATATCATGAATTTGTGTTTTCCCCCTAAACCACAAAAATTGACACCAAGGACTTTCATAGTATTGAGCAATATTTGTATTAAGTATGTTTGATCCTTTTCCTTATATTTATTTTCTGTAAAATAATTTCAAACATTTCAGGGCATTAGGTTACAAGTATGATAGTGATGGAAATCCAGAAAAACAGGATCAGTTTTTGAAACGTATGTCTGGTATCATGAGACTTTATGCTTCCATAATGGTGTCTCATCCCCCCAGGGGACATAATCCATACAGCACAGAACATGCCTGGGCTTGGTTGGCAATGGTGATGAATATCGAGCCTCTTCCTGATATAACAACAACTATGATCTTTGACCTGTTAGAGGTCACTGGGCATGCTCTCTACAGGGACTACAAAAAACAGTTTTTCAAACTTTTACATATTTTGATAAAAGAATTTTTGCCAAAGCTGAAGAGAGTTGCTTCTCCAAGTGGTGCTGGACCAATGACTAGACTTGAAGATTTTTTACAGAATAGTGTGAAGAATAACGGGAATATTCCTCCGCCAGAGGGATTACTTTCTGCCCACTTTTGGTTTTCTTGATGACAGCCAACTATTTTTTTGGTATTTTTTTCTAAATTTATTTTCTATCATGTTAATAATCACGATGAGACATTGTTCATTTGACAGTATTCCCTAATTATTTCATTCATCACCAATTTTAGCATTTTTTGAGATTGCATTTATGAATATTAATTGTTGGCAATGTCACTACATACATGTAACTCAGGAAACGATATTTATATGTACTTTCAAAATTTAAATTATCAGGAAAAATGTGAAAATCAAATTCGGTAGAGGAATAATCCGAAATATTGTATATGGTGTTGTAATTATACAAGACAATTCTTACTCGAGTATGAACACGGTAAATGAATCAGGTGCTGTTGATGGGATAAACGAGAAATAAACATTTGTTTATGTTAAACATGGTCTAATACCAAAATGAACTAAATATTAAACAAATTCATTTTTCATGGTGTAAAGTTTTGATAGAGACGAATCATGTGTGGCTAGTTGTTACTCTGCTCCCAAAACATTCGACTGGGGACGTTTGTCATGAACATTTTTGGAACTTAGTGGACGTTTTCTTCTCATCTACCTCATATGATATACAGCTGCAACTCGAACATTCAGCTGGACATGTTCCGTTATCTCCTTTAACAACCAGCTGGACATGTTCCGTTATCTCCTTTAACAACCAGCTGGACATGTTCCGTTATCTCCTTTCAAGAGCAAGTTCCCATCCATGTAAACAAATGTCATTAAAATGTACTGTACAATTTTATTTCTCTTAAATCTTTACTGTAGGGTTGTTTTCAGTTCAGTTGGAAATAATTTAATTTTAGGGGAACTTTAAATTAGAAGAAAGAAACAAAATGAGTCGTAAATAAGTACACATAAATGAGTCTTTTTTTTTCTTTATCTAGATCTTATTAACAGAACCTGCCAGGGACAAATTGAGTGACAATAGGTGACCAACACACTGCTTCAGTTTGGAAGGCAGAAACTCTAGAAAAACACCTATTTCTATTCTCCATTGCTCATTCTTTTCCCCCAAAGAATTGCACAAGCTTTTCCGTTGATAATTGATAATTTTTTTGGGGTTTTTTTTTTCTCATTTCAGGATTTTTGTTAACATTCCAATAAGTGGCTGTCTTTGTAAGAATCATGCAAAATCTGAAAAATGTGATACACCCTAAAATAGGCTCATATTTTTATTTTCGTAATTAAGTTGTTTTATGGATCTATATTGTGAAATGTGTAATTATTCATTCATATCCTCTGTTCTGAGAGGAGATAATCAACATTGAAAATCCAATAGATTCTATTGTATTTGAGTTATCTCCCTTTACTGTGCATTCTATATAATTTTATCTCCTATGAACATGGATTATATGAAAAACCACATGTTACTTTCTGTTTACTATGACATTTTAAACAAAAACTTAAAAATAAAAAATATGTAGGCTTTCCAACCATGAATCACATTTTGCATGATTCTCATGTGGAGTGCTACTTAAATTGTAAAGAATTTTTAAATAAATATAAATTTGATTTTCTATTCAAATGAAAATTCAAATCTGCAATCAAAGCTGTCTATTCTGCTGCAGAAATTCCACCCCCTATTTCCTAATTTCCTAATCTACCTTAGAATGTCAATATCACACCTTCAAGGTCTGCAACACAACTCAATTGCATTTACAATAGCATAAATTGTAAATAAGGTCGCATCAAGAGGTGCGATGAAATTACCTGCTGAATATACTTTAAGCCCCGTTTACATGATCAAAGTGTTTTTGATAGTATAAACTTCCTTCAAAAACTTTTATCAAAAACAAGGTTTCAGACATATCGTCAAAAATATTTTTTTTTTTTTTTTTAGAAAAGCCAAAATCTTATTAAAACATCTGTGACTAAAAGCAACGCTGACAATTGAAACAATGTTCATTAAACAACAGTGACCCAAAATTACCTGCGATCTACATGTGCTGATTATAAAACAACAAGACTCCACAGTTCATATGGTATTGTTCATTTTGTCTTTAATATTCAAGTTTTGACATTGAAGTAAACTTGTGTCCTCACAAAAGTATATTTCTGCGTGAAAATTTGTATTTTATGGTACGAGTGAATCCTTTGTTACTAGTTTTGAAGGCTTCTTGTAAACTGAGCTCTAGATTATCTTCCTACATATTTGATTCTGATGCAGCTGATAAGAGGTTACTCCTTGAAACAGTGTACAGCATACAGAAATTTACAATATATAAAACTGGTATTTTTCTAAATATCTAAAATATGGGTCTTTTGATTTAATAAATTAGTAACTGAATTTTTAGGCCTTTACTCGCATTATGTCGTATCCAACATTTAATCACAGTCCAAGTTAGCAGTTTTCTATGCTGCGTCCATTGGTTCAACTTATACGGTCGTGTCAGGATGTGCCGTTCGAAACTTAATGATCGTTTTAACTCGCCTAACTTGACAATAGAGACATCCATGAACCGGTCGGATTGGGTCCGTTCTGTATACTCGTACCGCTTGTAATAATGCATATTTACACCATAAAGTATGAATTGAAGTGTCCTAACATTTTAATACGCTTGTCGATATTTAGCCGTTTACAATCGTACGTTAAACCTTTGGACTGCACTTCCAATAATGCAACGTAGACAGCCTTTGATTCAAATTTGATGGCAGGGGTATACATTTTGTAACTTCAGATTTCAAACCAATCAGACAAATTTACACTATATCACTTTGATCAATGCTTAAAAGAGCAGTTGGATAATGGTATTACCATATTTATGATTCCCTGATTATGTTATAGATATTCACCAAGCGGTAAGGAAAGACTTTGGTATAGAATAAATGGTAACCCTTCTATCTATCTGGTATGAAATGGTAACCCTTCTATCTATCTGGTATGTAATGGTAACCCTTCTATCTGTCTGGTATGTAATGGAATCCCCTAAATCATATCAATTATCAAAATACCAGTTACAAATGAAACTGACAAGTAACTTTCATAAAAAAAAGACTGGGTATATGAATTAAGGTGAGGTTGCGGTTACAATATGCCGTCTTGATAGAAAAATAAACACACGTATGTTCCAAATACCCGAGTAGTGTAAAAACTTAGGTCGACACAGTATGTTACATTCGTACCTGATCTACATCATAGCATAGTATGTTGTTTGCTGTTGGTGTTTGTTCGCCATTTATGTAAACACCAGCATATTTGTTCATAGCAAATCCATGTACACATATCAACACTAAAATGTACCCCAACAAATTGCAGGAAATGTCTTTCCCTATCTCACAAATTGTACTCGAAAACAGCTAAATTCATGTATTCAAAAGTGATTAAAAAGACTGTCCGTTTAGAAACCAGACAGTTCCAAAATTATGGATGACACAGGGTAAATTATTCCACGGCGTGTTTTGTTTCAATGTACTGTTCATATCATATATATATATGTCCAATAGTACAAAGGATTTTTTTTTAAATCGGCAATGAATGGTTCAGAAAATGATTTCACAGTTCTCTAAGAAAGCAACCAAAGCTTGCACAAAATGAAAGGATTATCTCCCTTTTTCAATAAATGTAAATACTTTCTATGTAGTTTGTTTTACTTTAACCGTTGCAGTCAAAAACAAACATTCTTTGAGAAAGAATACATTTGCGATATGCAATGGATGATTTTTTTTCCATGGTATGTGCCTGTTTTATTTTATTATTATTATTTGCGTTGAGGCCCTCTTAAAGTGTTATTCAAACGAAAATGTAATATTATTTTATTGTCTGTTTCTAATCTTTCGGCATATTCTGATTTTTTTGTAGATTTAATTCAATTATATCAATTGTAGGAATCTTGTTCCATATACGTATTGCCGGACAATTTTCTTTTTTTCAAATGCCTTGGCATTGCAATTGTCTCTCGACGTGTACACAGGCCCAGAATCTTACAAATAATTTTTCATGCAATCTTTGTTTTCACGAAATGTAATTTTTGCATTCCGGAATATATCATATACTTGTAATCGTAATAATTTGCGATATTTATAAGTGTGATTTTATATTTGTGGCACTACATCCTATCGAGAATTAAGACAGTGAAAATTTAATCACGCAATGGATAGAACAAATTCAGACTACTGCTTACCGAGAAATGCACAGATGAGAACCGATGTTGTCATGATCGTTGTAACTGAACTATGTAAAACTGATCTGAACAGTCCAAAACACCAAGCTCGTATGTTATTTATTAAGTGATAGAATGACAATTCGTTAATGGTTAACACTTTTTCTTAAGAATGAACATTACAACACATCGAGCATTTTTTGTTTTGTGGTTGGAACAGGTTGTGTTGTTAATTTTAGTTCATTTTATCAGAAGTATTATTGAGTTGTTTTTTTTTTCTAGCAATATATTTTATATGTTCCCGTATTTGAAAAAAAAACAACTTTGTGAACATTATTTTGGCTCTGTAAAGAATATTTCATAACACCAGAAAATCAAATGGCTTTAAAGAATAATCACGCGGAGAAGATCAAGATTCGAGCGGAAATCAAATTACAAGGTTATATATTCCAATGATAAAGAAAATACAAGGAAAATAGACAAACACAACTACAAAAAAAGAAACAAAAGTAAAATTGGGAGCATGAACCAGGTGCACCGGTATGGTAAGCATCCTCCGGGATCCTAAAAAAAACTGTAACGTCCGTGTTAAACGAAAGAAGAAAAAAATTGTCACAGTGAAAAAAAGGGTTTTCATATGAAAGTTGAAAACACCAAAAAGATCCACGATTTCATAATGACGACCGTATAACTTCTACAGTAATGAATTCAATCATGTAGCAAATAACCCTGTTCTAAAAGCCTTATTGTAAGAAGCCTAGTGCGGAGCAAATGTAGTTTCGGTAAGATCTGGCAGAATGTATGAATAGTGATAGGAAAACTCTATACGCAGTGCCACAGATGTAAGGATAGATGACGGAGAAGACATTGCGTTCGTCATACAGCTTGGCATATAGTTTTTTTCCTTTTCTATTTATCTCTTAATATAGGTCATGATATGAGACTTTCTAGTGTCTGTGGTGTCCTTTATCTCAAATTCTTTGGGGGGGACAGTATGTAATATGCAACCCACTAAACTGAAGAATTGTTTAAAGACAATACGTCATATATAGAGCGAAAACTGAGATCAAAGAATCTGGCTAAACGATGTTCCTTCTTTTTGGATCAGATCAGCTGTATATTCAGCCTCATAGGAGTGAAGTAGGTCAGCGAATAGCGGAGCGCACTTTTTTCCATTGGAAAGTCTACCATCAGCTCAAAAACCAAACCGTTGCCCACATTGAACAAACATATTTTCAGTATTTAAATAAAATCTTCGGTATATTTAGAAGATAATTTGATATCGTTTATAACAAAGTATAGAGACTGCATATCTTAGCTAGGTGTTTCGTTTTATTAGAATGATGTATAATGCTTTCGAGTCGCGATTTCAGCCGCGCATTGGGAATAGAAGTACGAAGATTTGATACTTCATAGCTTCTGATTTTATTATATTCCGACAATATTCTAGCGTTGGTGATTTTCAGAAGATTTTTCCAGGATGCACATTGAATAATAACACTACGGGGGTAAACACATATCGTGGCAAGACTAAAAACCCTCTTTCACACATGTAAACCAAGCAAGTAGTTCAACAAGTAAGTGTTACCAAACATCTGGTTGTTTTAGTTTTCAAATTTAAAATGTAACCTTTCTTCACCCAGAGAATATACATTATAAAATAACTGTTGTCTTCTCTCAACATCGAAACACAATGTGAGGACTTGCCTTACTTGTATTGAATTCACAAACTTCATAAGAGTTCAAAGAAAGGTATATAGCAGGATCTCCATCTTGCTCCACGAAGAAGATGTCAATTCATCCAACAAAGATATTGTCCGCAGTGAAGAGTGGACAGGAAGCTAGTTGCAATACCAGCTACTCTCATGACATTAATCATTTGTGGATACTTAAAAAAAAATAAAGCTTTACTTTATAACCTGAAATCCCGCACCTTTTCAGAAATTAGTTTCCCAAACTATTGACTCCTAAATTCTTTACACTACGCTACCACGTGATAAATTTTAATCTCAATTAAAAGGACTTATTCGTAAATCTTTTGCTGTTTCAAAAACTTATGTTGTTCTTGGTTACAAATTCACATATATTTCTAAAACATCGCAGGGGGACAAAGTGTGCTACACAGGAAAGCAGATTTGTGATACACTTATTGAAAACATAATTGTTACATTTGGTGGACCTATTTTTCAACAACAAGTTGGTATTCTAATGGGCTCTAACAGTTCTCCTCTCCAAGCCGATTGTTTTTTACATTCATATGGGACTGAATATCGTCAGAATCTCGTAAAAAATATAAAGGTTGCTTTATCCTTTAACTTTACATACATATATATAGATGATGTATTGCTCATCAACAACACTTTTTTGGTAAATGGTTATCGTCAATATATCTATCTGAGCTTGAGATAAAGGAGACTACAGAAACAACATGTTCTGCATCTTTTTGGATCTAAATCTCGAACTTTATGAGTAAATGCTTTTGGTAGGAGGCCGTTTGAGATCATGATTGTTTTTTGTTTTTGTTTTTGTTTTTTGTTTTTTGTTTTTTGTTTTTTGTTTTTGCTTTTTTTGTTTTTTGTTTTTGTTTTTGTTGTTTTCTTTGTGCTGATGTGACCGTTGATTTACCGATTATGACACAATGGAAGAGGGAGGTTAAGCGTGCTGTAGGACCTAAGTTAAACCACGATCTTGTTTGAACTTCCTGTACAAAGTCAGGACCATTGCTGTACCAGCTGCTCTTGTGATGTAATATCTATTTTGCCAGATTTATTTTGGACTGAACTTGATTATTGATCGTATTAGTGTTCGTTAATTTTGTTGTCACCCTTATTTAGAACATGCAAATGTTATATATATATACAAATTTAATGTCGTATCGGATATGACACATGAGTAATGTTGGAATTTTCCATTACGGTATTTATTTAACCAATCCTTTTTGAATAGACCATTATATTAAAAGACAACTGAGTCATCGATTTTCTGTTTCATTTACTGTTAACCTAAAACTTTGTGTAGGCTTTCACTACCTGAACATTCCGTAATTATATTTTATAATATAAAAAGCACGTCTTGTCAATTTTACTTTCAGACTTAAAATTAATTTTTCATAATACAGAAAAGTTTGTGTTAATACATAAAATATTTACTACTACTTTAGTTTTACTTGTTCTTATTACTTATTCTACTTTTACTTTTATTTAAGATTTTTGAAAACAGCTGGCGATATTTTATTCGTTGGCACATGCGCAGTACATTAAACTTCCTGTTGTGACAGAACGATGTTGTGAAACAGTAAGACTTGTATATGCCTATTTATTGTACAAAGTTTATTTCATTGTTAAATATCCTGATTTCAAATATTTGACGACTTTGATTAATTATTTTCAAGTTTTTGTGGCCGGACGTTTCGGTTCACAGAGAAAATTTTATTGAAGGTTGTTAAAATGTTAATGGGAATATTACACAACTTGGTTTGACATAGTTTACATATTCTGTTTTTTCGTCTCGTCTAAAATAAACACACAAGTTACATGTATAACGATCAAGTATAGTTGTAGATTAATAGTTCATGTAAGGTGGCATTAACCAACCCGGCGGGACTGCGGCTGGAGATAGAATGTGAAATTCCTTTTTTCTTACAATTTTAACCCCCTCCGCTGCCTCTTTGTAGAACATAAGACGTGGTTGTGTTGTTAGATAACATTTCTTTTGAAGTATGTTTAATATTCATTGCGTAACTATATAACGTGGAGGGATATTTTTATGTTGGGATCAATAAACAAGAAAATGGTTGCACCCGCATACTTTTTAAACTATGATTAAGCTTTCTTGTGCATATCTTCGATGTCTGTATGGCATATTACATTGAATGGCAAATTACCAAATGCTTTCATTTTAAACATCATTATTTAAATACTAAAAGGCACATACGAGGTGACTTCTAATAACTGTTTTCTTTCATCATATTGATCAAATTTAAGTATTTTGTTAACAGTCTCACAAAGACTGTATACAGAAAAAAAATATTTTGTGAGTCTGAAAGATAGCTTGTCATCTTCTATGACTGCATATAATTGATTAGTTACATTTGCCTCTTGGTTACTACAAATTATTAAATTTTGTGTAATCGTAAGTTCAAGTTTTGATAAAGTATACGTTCTGTATATATGAATACAAACAACAAAAAATGCCACTGACAAAAGAAACCAATTGGTTATTCATTTTATCCAATTATCTTACAGGATAGATAAGTTTTGTTAGGTTTCTAAACAAAAAATTGAGAATCACTTCAAAGTTATTTTCTATAGAATATTGAATCGTGCTTTTGAGACATAGTACACTTATGAAAAGTAAAAGCAGAAGTCCATTTAATTTAACTGTAAAATTTCTTTTGCTTTTGTCCTATATTGAATGAAAAAAATATGCAGCTTTACAAATAACTTGTTGTAAACTTACTCTATTTTATTCGAGTTAGTTAGAAGTAAACATTTTGAAATATTATTTCATGTTTATGTCATTTGATTTTCTTCAAATATTGTTACTTTTGCTTTTCATGACGGATCACTGGATAGATGAAATGGATACATGGCTCAATTTGATTAAACGATCTTTGTTTTTCTCATGAAACAAATTAAATTATTATCTTATTATTGGTTTGACGGAAGGCTGTTGTGGATAATGGGGGTTCAGGACCTATATTATGTTTTAACTATAATTTGAGTACAAGTGCATCATTCTATAAATATTTTAAATTACTGGTTTTGGGCTATAACTTGAGTAGAAGTAATAATATCTCTCTGAAAATTTGTACCACAATGTCTCATACCATAAAATAAAAGGTTGGAATGAATATTTAATTGGTTGTCATTCAAATCATTTTGGAATTAGGAGACAAAAAATCATGACCTTAGGTCTCACTAACCACTTCCGGGTCAAATGGCCACCCCCCTATGTAGTACCAAAAACACACTGAACCTAGACATATGCATTGTAAGTGTATTATTTGTGTGTATTATAATTAAAAGTAGTCAAAATAAAGCTGGGAATGTGTACTTTAAAATCATATATGTAATTAACTACAAAAGTGTATGAATATTGTTTACATGTGTGAGTAATTTGCCTCCATGCTGTCAGTTAGCAGAACAGGTAAAAATGTGGATTTTCAGTATTATTTATTCAAGTAAATTTTGTGAAGAATTTCTACTATCATCGTACCATTAGCATAATGATTTTGGAAGCCTTATTTTCCAAGCTTCGCAACGGTATGCAGCTTTAAGATGTCATTTGTCTTGGGAATTCACAGTGAGACTTTGAAAATTACTTTTTTAACATGTAAAGTAATGGAAACGTTAGAAGTGGTTAGTGAGACCTAAAGCACATAAGCTTACGGATCTTCAAAATTGCTGTAAAAAAACGTTTGGTCGCTATGAAATCATGCTATAAAGTTTCTTTCCGGCAGAGGACGCTCACCCTTCCGGTGCACCTGTTCCTTGCTACTAATTTTTAGTGGAGTCCGAGTTGCTCATTTACTTGTGTTATCTTGTATGTATTATTTTGGTTATTTTATGTTCTTTGTTGTAATTGTCTGTTTTCAATGTCTGGTCTTTGTCCCTGGATTGCATTCTTTTGATTTCCTCTAGAACTGTGTTCCCTCGATTACACTTTCCACAACCCGAAATTAGTTTTAGATCAATTTAAAAGGTTTAAGGCCGGAAATGTAAGTAATCAGGAGGAATGATTCAGAAACAATTTTTTTTCTCTCATGGTAAAATTATATAAATATTTTCTTTTAACACTTCCATTCTTTTAAGATCATTATTTAATGTGTCACACATTAAAGCTCTTATCAAATTTTTAGCTGTTTGAATGTTGAATCCTATAATTTGTTCGACCTCTTCAAAGTTAAGAATTGCATCTTGGTACACTCTATGAAATTTTTATTATACGTGAAACATGAATTTGCGTTACAGTGGCAAATACCAAGGAAGCCGATGAGTTCGATTTGCCTCCATTGCCACTCGATGATTGGGAAATGACGGTCTTCCTCAAAGACATTGCTGATGCCATAACAGGAGAAGACTTAAAAAACTTGAAATTTTATTTATCAGGTAGTCTTATCTTATTTTGGTCTTTACCTTTGGTCAAATTTTAAAGTTAAGAGGTAAAGTTATTGAAATAATATGATTGAATATACTGAAATTGTACGCCTAATTCAATATACATTCTTTTTTAAATCTGGATTGAATTCAGCAAGCTTAACAAATATAACCTACTTTTATGGTAAAAGAATGATTGCTGTTCCAACATGAATATCACAACCGATATTTTTGCCACTTCCAAAGTCTGTTTAAGGTTGGTTAAAACCCCAAACTCATTCAGATCAGCATTGAAATTGGCAAGTAATAATCATCATTACTTGTAATTTCATGTAATGACATGCAACAATTAGCTATACTACATAGCTCACATGTTCATGTCTTGTATGTAAAAAATACCATGGTCAATGCATTCTGAAACAAACCTTAAATCAATAATCAAGAAACAAGAATCAAGAAACAAAATGCATAGTGACTTAAACAAAACCCTGAAAATTCAAAAAAGTAGTTTAAAAGGAGTTACTGATATGAAATATAAATAAACGCAAAGCAAATGTACAAACATCGTAATCACGACGTCATTGATAGATGAAGAAATTTGGACGAAACCATACGTTCTGCTTTACACTAAAATGCTTGATGTAGGAATATTTGGGAACATTATCAATAATATTACGATCGATGTCGTGGAAGCTATTATATTACTCTGGACAATATACAAAATCTGATATATACTAGTTTCAGTCTTTAGCCGTCTTCTTTTTAATAATTAGTTAAGTATCCGCTTATTTATTATATTTGACTTGTGCCTTACAGGCCTTGGTGGCTCTGGAAAAAGAGTGATGGAGTCAATCAAAGACCCACTAGATTTCTTTCAACATCTTCGTCATAGATGTCTTTTAAATAGAAACAATACTCTCGTTCTTCAAGCAATCATTTGGCATTTAGGACGTAAAGATCTTCATGCAAAACTTGTAAAGTTTTCCAGAGAAAGAAGAAATGTTTTACTTCTTTATAACACGGCAGATAAACCGGGTAAACTCTGACATAACATTGTGATCAGCATAAAGCGTTAGGAAGGAAATAAATTGGATTAGAAATAATCAATAGCTGATAAGGGAATGTTGGAGTTACTTTACTATTACCTGTACAAATCAGGTAGCCTGTTGGATATTGATTAAATTGAAGTGGAAATATCATGCATTGAACCTTCCAATGAGTAATCATGTAAATATACATTTTTGGAGCTTGATAAAATAGCAGTATAGGATTGAATATTTAAAAAAAACAACCTACCAAATATATTTGTAATTCTTGTACCATTTTAACAAAAACATATAATTGGTATTCGTGTAACATATAAAATGAGACTTTTTTTTGTGGGGAGAAGAGTACAAAACAGACAAACACTGAAACTGATAATAACAATAGCAGACAACTATCTGCAGCCTTTTAGATAGTCTGATCATTTTTCTGCATCGTACAGTTGTCCACAGTTATAGCTCTATTTTCTGTTAATAAAACATTTGCATTTCCATGTCGCCGGGCCAGAGAAAATGAATTGCAATAAACTATAAGAACTAAGGTCCTGTCTTAGCCGATACCTGTGTATACCACCAGAATTTGTAGTAACTACAGATATTAAAAAGACAAATAGTATATTGGTCACATTTATGATACCAGAAGGGTACTCGAATATACTCAGAAGTTTAAATCTAGCATCTATGGGGATTGACAAATTTATCGTTGACGGTGACATTATAGAATGTTCAGGTCAGTTTGGTTTTTGCATTTTGCATCGTAAATTTTAATGTTATCTGCAGTAATATTGCATTTAGTGTTTGTTTATAGGACATTACACCAACCCGGACAGATTAAAAAGTTTGATTCAAGATAATGCATAAATATATTGTTTCTTAAAAGGGAAGACGGATATTTAAAAAAAATAATTTGAGGGCTCGTGATAACAACAAAAATAAAACATAAATAATTCACAAACGAATTTGCATAAAAATATGTATCCTCACTGTTTTGAGTGATTTGACTGAGAGGCAGACCCTTTTTTGAATATCAAAATCACTTCTACCTTAACACTTAGGTACAAGTTACAATACAATCTACAATCATACCCAAGCAGGTAAAACATGTAAGAACACAATTCATGAAAACAATATGTGTCGGTTTTTCGCTCTTTGGACGATAACTAAAGAAAATGAAGGAAAAATATAATTATTGCCTTGGACAAAAGAGATGGTACCCTATAACCTTGGTTCTCTTGATTATTCTTTCAAGGATTCATTTAGGAACTCCTTATGTTTCCAGAATATTTAACACCAAGCAAATATTATCTACAGTAGTAGATTGATTGTTCAGTTCCAGACAATACCATGAGTATAAGTATTTAGAATTTTATGAAATATTTACAAAAAGTTACGTTTCAATTTTGAGGTTAGGAGAATCGTTGGTCGTAAGGAAAAAACAAACATTTTGCTGATTCCCTGTATATGATTCAAAAACTTGAGGGAACGCCTTCACAACCTTGCATCATACAAGCTAGAGAGGATATTTGGGGTTATTATCCTATCTGTTAAGTAAACATTGGTCTCCATAGAACCATTCATTGGGAGGTCTTGACAATGAAATGTGAAGTAATAATGGACAAGAAACGAGTATTTTCCTGGTGTCACAACAATTACCTGAACGAATGGATCTCTTAAAGTTGTATTACAAGATGCAATACTACAAAAATAGCTTGGATTTATGAAAACCAGGCACAGCATTTCATTTTTTAATTGTTTTTTATCACGAAGATAGCATTTTGTACTTGGATGTTCTTAAATTATGACAGTCATGGAAATTTCCACAACAGAAAGGGAATATGCATATCATGTGCTTGGGTGTAGCGTTTTATTATTGTAATGATAATTGTAATGAAATTTTATATATATATATAGTTTTTATACAACCACGAAAACACTGTTGTCGTATAATAGTTGATGATGTCGTTGTCGGTAGTGTCGTCTCGCTGTCGTCTAATGGTATCATGCTGTTGTCAGCATAATCGTTGTTGTCGTCCAAAAACATTTCACGTCAGGACAATAACTTGAGATTAAGTGTATAGATTTTAATGAAATCGTGCTATACCACAAAAGAAGTCTGCAATTTATCATGACAGGGGCTTAAAATAAGCATTTCCTGATGTCCAGACAATAACTAGACTATGAATAAATGGACCGTGTTAATATTGTACCACAAGATGCCATACTACCAAAGTAAAACGTATTGATTTGGAGAGTTATTGCATGAGCTGTTTAGGAAATAACAAGCGGATACAATCATTTGCACTTGAGTAAATGTAAATGAATACTCAATGTCAGTTTATATTGTACTATAATGTGTCATACCACAAAAAGAAAGGCGTGGATTATTTTTTTATAATGTGACTTAAACCGTTTAGAAGTAATGGACTATAAAGGGACTACTTTGATTCTGGTAAAATTCTTTTGATTTGTCCACTTTCTGGAACTGTTTTACGTTCAACCTCTGTGGTTGGTTTATTATTACGAAGGTGATATCGGATGGTAATTAAAACAGTTTGCTGCATCGTTGTTCCTTCTAAACCGACACGAGTTATGAATTGATATGTACTTTTAATACAAATTATCAGATAAGACATGTTAAGTCAGGTAAATTTCAGATTCGGTAGAGAGCAAAGGTTTTATAATTATTCTTACGCATCAACATGAATAATGGACCAAGTGCCGTTGGAGGGAAAACGTTCTCTTTTCTTGAGAAACGCATGTATTTTTTGTATGTTAAAAACGCCCTAAAACCAAAATGAAATAAATTCTCCAAAAAATCGATTTTGAGTTGTAATAGAGAGGACGTTGCTATTATCCAACACATTCCATTGGAGGTGTTGGTAGTGAGCATTTGTGGAAGGTGGTGGTCATTTTCTTTTCATCTACTTCATACGACATACAGCTACAACTAGAACATTCTGCTGGACAAGAACCGTCATCTGCCTTCACAACCAAGTTTCCGTATACACATGTCCCTGGAATACATATGATTTTATTTTGTTTTGACGTCAAGACCAAACTAGTACTGAAGAATCAGAATTTATCGTGTAAATTTATATATACATGTAATTGAGTTCAATTTATTTTTCTTATTTGCCTCCATTCAATTTGATTCATTCTTGTTCCGAAATGGATTTAAGAAACATATACAATGGAGAAAATATTTCCATTGGATTTCTTGCTGTAATTAAGGTAAATAATATAGTGTTTTGGTCATTGTTGTAACGAATAAAATGTGACTTACCCTCACAATAGGGACAACCAGCTACGGGTCGGATAGGGTCTGTACAGCTTGTCTTTGGGCAATCAAATTCTACACAGTATTGCTTACTTGTACCATTTGATGCCTGTAATGGATTTTGTGCTTATAATTATGTATATGTGGGTGTCCTTGGGCTGATATTTTCATTCCGGTGGGGTTGTTGTCCATTTGACATATACACGATACTTATTTTAGTTATATGTGTACATTTTAAAATTTTACATGATAAAATCTGAAGAGAAGTAACGTATTTTTTTTCTGTTGATTGTTTTAAAAATTAACCAACAGACGTAAAATGCATAAAACAGTAAAGTTAGCGCTTGAACAGGCGCATGTGTCTCCATATGTTTCTTCTGGCGTTTGCACTATCAATCGTGTTTTATTGTTTTTCATTCGTTCAATTTTCTTCATTGTTGTATTTCTTATAAAATAAATGATGCATTTACATCATGTATTTATATGTCAATATGCCCAAGACGTCTTTAAATCTTATAATTGAAGTGCATACACAATATTTATATCATACACACTATGTACATAATTACCTTGACAAATCGAGTGTCTCATTTAGAAAAATAATATTTTTAGAAATGTTCCGGTAAAATTTGTTTTATAAGTTTCAAGAGACTCTTTAAGTGATTAGCATATCATATATTAAATTATTTCAAAGAGTAATTATCGCAACCAATATTTAAGCGGAAATCGAAAGAATGTATTCTAGGGATATCGACTAGACAAGGAAGACTGACACACACAGTATAGAACTTGAAATAATCAAAATAACACGTACAAAGAAACAAAATTAAATGAGCAACTCGGACGCCACTTTAATTGCAAAATGTAATCATATATTCATACGCATTCGTAAAAGATAAGACAGTGTATTTAGCAAAAAACACTCATGGAATTTAAGACATAGACCAATACACTATTAATCTTACCGGATGGACATCATAACATAGTATATTGTTAGTTATCGGTGTTTGTTCGCCTTTTTCATACACACCAGCGCATTTGTTCAAAGCTGATACTACAGGTATAACTAAAAAGGACAGAATGAATGCTTGAAGAATTGCATTTTCTTACAAATGATTCCCTGTATAAGAGAACTAGTTTTCAATGTAGTTTTTTTAAGGTGAATACCACTACCTGATGGTCTCTGGAAAAATATCATAAAGCATTACAAAGCCACGCTGGCAATCATATGGTTTGCAACATATGGTTATCATATGAATCGAGCTTGATGTGAAAATCGTATGTTTTTTTGTTTACAAACATAAGTTTATCATATGTTGCTAAGACAAAATTAATATATGAGAATCATATAATCATATGTAAATTGTCACATGATCATCATAATTATTACTTGAATCGAGCATGTGCCCTATGATTATCATATGCGGCAAATTTGGTTGTGTTTAATGCTAAAGTATAGGGATATCATTATGGAAATTAAAAACTACAATACATTGGCAAAAAATACCGAACCGTCAAAAATATAACAATTCAGTGACATAAAAGTTTTTGAGACCTTCACACAAATTATAGAAAAGCATGATGATTACATTCACATTATCATTTCAATAATAATTTAAAAGCATTAGATAAATGGATTAATTGTTTTGATTAAAAATCTGCAATCATATAAAAAAATATTTTTCCTTGAAATGATACAGACGTACTTAAGTATACAACTTACGAAGTAATATGGTGACGAGAATCCACGCTGCCATGCTTGTTTAGCTTTATCTGATATTGAAGAACTCAACCGAACAAAACAACAAGTTTATAAAACATTAGGAAAACAAATAGCTTGTCATTTTGTTAATTGTTAACAATTGGTCATAAAGGTGGACATGCCAACACATTTACTCTTTTCGTCATAAATATCGTTTATCAGGTGCAACATGCTGTAATGTAGCAAATTTGTTGTCAAATTATGGTAGAACACACCTAAAAAAAATTGCTGTAAAATTTCTTATTTTTCTCAATGACGATTAGGTTAAGCACTGAAAAATATTTATTCCAAGGGCATAGATCAACGAACTTAATTTCGAGATAATTGAACCTTAATGAAGACGATGTTTTACAACATTTTAAATATATTCTATAGGGAATTTTCACTTTAAAGAATAATCAAGGGAACCAAGGTTATAGAGATAATCAAAAGAATGTAATCCAGGGACAAAGACCAGACATGGAAAACAGATATACACAACAAAGAACATGAAGTAACTAAAATCGTACATACAAAGTAACAAAAGCAAATGAGAAACTCGGGCTCCACTAAAAATTGGGAGCATGGACCAGGTGCACCGGTAGGGTAAGCAAAAAAAAAATCTTTAAAAACCCTGATATTTCTTAGTAGATTTTATAATTAACACTTTTAGGCAATTGAGGATCCCTGATCATTTTACTTTTAATATTTAAATAAAAATCAAATTCCCATAACATTTCTGTAGAACATTGCCCGCCTTTTAACTATTCCTTGAATGAGGTTTTACACAATTAATACCAGTAATTAAACAATTGGGCATCATTTCAAAACGCACCCCGCGTACAACAGAACCGGTAATACCAAGAGTTCAAGTCATACAAAAAGTCATCTAAACAGTACACGCATAAAAACGAGTAGAACAAATAATAATAATAATAAATATGGGACTATAATCTTCTGCTTAGGAAATGCGTGCTGGTCCTCATTTATGTTGATTGTTGGAGGTCATGTCTGATGAAAAAGGGAGAACTTCCATAACGGATATATTTTATTCGTAATATAAAAGTGGTTACCCATATGGCAATCGGGTAGTGGCAACGAACTATTGGAGCGCAGATGAGACTTTAATCCTAGAAGCTTTTGTATAAGCTGTTCCTCTCTAAGACTCGTAGGCCAAATGAAATGGAATAGAAACCACTGATCAACACATACACAACATATTAGGAAGTAGAAATACAAAGAACAAATTGCAACATATATTTTATATGTTTTTTAAAACACATGAAAAACATATGTTTATATTATGTTTTACATATTTTTAGGACCGCTATGAAATAATATATGAAAAACACATGTTTCTGACTGATGAATAAATTCATGAAAAATCATATGGCATTTATATGTTTTCAATAAGGTTTTATATATAAAAAGTTCATAATATTTAAATATTTTGCAAAAAGACATGACTATGTGTTTTTTTAAGCAAAAAGTTACATTTGGACAATACTGGTTCTAACCATTTGTTTCCATATGTTTTGTACTAATATATGTAGAAACTTTATTTTAGCGTATGCTGTTTGAAATGAAAATTTATTTAATATAAACAACAAACTCTCATTAAAAGAAAAAGGTAAACGACTTCTTATATGCATTGTATACTATTACTATGAATTTGTATTTACTTGTAAAAACTACTTGACATTATTGTTATATAATAGTCAATTCATTAAATTAAGGTAGATGTCAGTTCGGGTGCAGAATCAAAACATCAATGAAGTGGATCCCAATGGTTATGATAGATACTTGACGTCTTGACCTATTTGAACAATGTTCAGTGAAGTCTTTTCATCTATTTTGCTCCCAAACAAACTGTAGCCACACAGAAGTCATGATATCGATCAAAAGAAGTACTAGTACTACCGGAAATACCAAAAAGGGACAGCTGTGGACAAAACAAGACTAGGAACAGCAAAAATCAAATGAACCCAAATGAACTAAAATTAAAACGACAACTGACTCACCCTCGTCTGCCTCATACCTAGATCTTAATTTGTACATAGATAAAACAGGACGTTTGAAATCAAACCTTTATGACAAACGTGATGATTTTGATAATTTTGATTTCCCAATAGTAAACGCTCCCTTTCTAAGAGGCAATGAATCCACATCTCTGTAGTATACAATTCACAATTACTATCTCCGTAGAGCCCGAATATTGTCAAATAAATTTCTCAATCGGGGGTATGTTCAACCTTTGTTGATATCAAGTTTTATGTCGACATCACAATCTGATCGACCGATATGAAGTTTCACTCTACAATATGAGACAAAAATATCTTCAATTAGATTCGACGTCTTACCGAATCGACTACCCACCAAACTTGCCCATACATCTCAAGTTCACTCTATCATTATCAAAACAAACAAGAACATAAAATTTTGGTACTTGTCTAGAGCCAGGAGATTATGAAAACAAGAGCGGTCATGAATACACTTAATTGTCCGAATCACTTCATTATGATTACCATCATGAGACACAAATAGTGATAAGGAACCTTACAGAAGGAGTTCAAATTGATAATTAATCAAATTACCAATTTAACACTTTTGACATGGTTCTCTATTACAATTATTAATCTTACTGCTTTTCTGAGAAACTTTTAAAATTACCAAAGTTTTTATTAATATTTACATGTTCATGATACATGGAAATACTAGATTTATTTTATCCTCTACCGGAAGCGGATGTGTATGATATTGATTTTTTCTAACCATAGCACAGTTCAATATGTCAATGACTTTGCTCTTGTAACAATACCATTATTTTGCATTTTCAAAACGCTTTTTATTTTGAGGTTTAATCTTTACTTTATCAACTAATATGTACTTTAGATATGTTTCTTCCATTACCGTTTGTCAACAAAGGTATACATGCAATTTTTTGGCTAACATCCTCCATCACATAAACGTTCCCAACAAGATTCCCTCATATTTCAAAGACAAATCAATACCGATTATTTCATATTCCTATACTTCACCCACTGCATCCAAAATTTTCAATTAGGCCATTGCAGAACCTCGAGATTGAGGACTCCAAGGCTAAACCACCTAACTGTTCTTGCAAAAACTCTCCATTCAAATATGGTCCTTCCGGTCACGTCGTTCTGGAAGATTTAACCATCATCGAAAACAAATATCCGCGTAATGTCCTTTCTAAAGGTTCCAAAAACCGTGAACCACGCTCCATAAATTGGAATTATGACTTGAAAGTTCTTATGGAAGCCATGGAGGACTACACAAAAAAATGAACACTGATTCTCTGTCAAAGAGGTTAAAGGCCGTGATGTCTTTTATTTTGAAACGAATGAAAGTTTTAAGTAGGTCAATGAGTGCCAATACTACATCAGTATTCAGACCCCGGTGTAGCAAGAACACTGTCTTCTATACATGACAAATATGTTGTCGTACCAGCAGAAAAAAGCCCAAAACAATATTGTTTTTGTCTGCAAAACGTTTTACATCCAATGTTTATTATCAGAGGTAAACGCATAAAATAATAACAGTTATAAGACCTATACTGCTACCACGCTCTCCAAAGAAGAAATCAATTGTGGAAAATCATAAATCTGTGCTATCCTCTTTTGGTATCTCTGCTAAAGACGATGAATTTGATTAACTGTCTAAGTACTGGATTCCTAAACTCCACAAAATCCATAAAAAACAACGTTACATAACTGGATCTGCAAAATGTACCACCAAACCTCTTTCAAAACTTTTAACTTCTATACTCCCAGCTGTCAAAGAGGGTCTGCAGTCCAACTACAACACTTGTTACTCCCGTAGTGGTATTAATTCAATGTGGATTCTGAACAATTCAAAAAATCTTCTGAAGACGACCATCAGTTCAAGATTATTATCGAAATATAATAGCATTAAAATCTATAATTGTTTAACACTGTATACTTCTATTCCTCATACTCAGTTAAAATTCCGACTTAAAACGTTATACATCGTTGTTTTTTTTTCAAAAAAAGATGGTACAAATATTTAGTTCTTGGTACAGATTCCTCATACTTTGTAAGAAATAATTCGAAATCATCTTCCAAATATACAGCTTACAAAATGCTGGAATTTTTAATCGACAACATATTTGTCTAGTGTGATGGACGCGTTTTTCAACAAATTGTGCTCCTCTACTTACTGACTTTTGTCATCACTTTTATGAGGCTGAGTTTATAGCTGATCTGATCCGAAAGAAAGAATATCGTTTAGCAAAATCTTTTGATCTCAGTTTCCGCTATATAGATGACGTATTATCCCGGGTTGAACTTTTTATGAGCATCTCGGCGGGTGTTTCTGGAAAAGCAGAGGACGCTTACCCGACCGATGCACCTGGTCCATGCTCCTAGTTTTTAGTGGAGTTGTTCATTTGCTTTTGTTACTTTGTATGTATTATTTTGGTTACTTTATGTTCTATGTTGTGTATGTCTGTTTTCCTGGATTGCATTCTTCCGTGGATGCCACGTTCCTCGTACGTTAAAGAACCCTGCTGTGGTATTCGATAGAAGTAGGAACCTTTGCGCTCTGCACAGGAGGCCAAATTGCCCGACCCTACTCACCACACCTTTTTATCTTGTGGCAATCAAAATTTGTCAACCCTATAACCCTTGTGGCCCATCCCTTTTTTTCATCATTTCATGTTCATTTTGTCATCACTTTCATGTTCATCGCTTGAATATAGCTGAGATATTCCTGCTCGGGCGTTAAACCCCAACCATCAATCAATCATACACTCTGCTCAAACATAATATAGGACCCAAAACATGAAGTTGCGAAAACGTATTCAATTTTTTTTGCGCAACCATCAACCTAAATCGTGAAATTGTGCGCAAACGTATTTCCCCTCATTTCGCCCTAATGTCTGTAGTGTTTGACACGTGTAGCGCAGTTGCATTCATTCATTTAGATTATCAAAGAATTATATCCACTTGCAATATGGCGGGACATGCTTACAAATCCGACGCACCTGATGTCACTCTTTTTTTTTTTTTTTTTTTTTTTGGTTTGTTTGTTTGTATTTGTGGAAGTTCATATTGCTAGTGCTTTATTTTTTATTTATTGTTTTTGTGCGTCAGTTAAATAAGTGATATAATAGTGACCATGCGAACAGAGAACAAACAGTATATCTTGGAAATATAGATTATATTAATGACATAAATGACATATAATGTGCCTTATATTATTCCCAGAATATTAAGACAACATTTATAAGGTTTTCGTGGTATGTTTTCTCATAATGTAGATCGGGTATTAGCAATGACTTGCACTTAAAAAGACCTTAGACTTTTTTATTTACCTCAGGGGTGTGAGAGTTTATTCTAAGTCTATTTTAGACACGCATTTATTTGAGAAATAAGGTGTGTATGACCAAAATATCAGCAATAAAACATTTTTTTAGTAATTATCTAATAAACTTCGTTTAAACGTTAATAAAATATTTAAGTACTCCATGCTAGTGATTTTCCAAATTACACCGCAAGTGATCCATATATGCCTTAAATACTAATAAATAAATACTATGTAGGTTCCATCAGGCACAGTGACCAATTTTATTAAATTGTATTATGTATCGAGATTTATGAACAGTTCATGCCCAAACTGCAGGCAACTCAATCTACAAAAGAAAAAGAAACAATCGTAAGGGACAGAAAAGGACCACTAAATCATAATACATAATAATAATACAAATATACAATCAAAAGAAATATAACTTCAGTAATGACTTCTTGGTACAACGTACCTACACAGAACTTGGTCACAGGCTTACTCGATACGTTTAAAATCATGCGCACTGCTTTTATACCTCGTTAGACAAATCACTCATAATTCAACCGTATTCAAATAAAGCGGGAAAATTCTTCGCGATCGACCATATTTTAATATATCAACATGAACAACGGATATTGTAATTTATAAATAAAGCGCTACTTACGGTGTAATTTAAGTAGCGAACGTAACAGCAAATATGTTTTTAAAACATTGGCTTCAATAGGTTTTCTAATAGCTGATTGAAAAATGTTACAATTAAACAAGTTTTTTCCCTAGAAACTTAAATAGATTCAACTATTTTACTTTCAGTTTTGATTTTTTGAAAATTATGTCATAAATTTAGTATCGATTTGCACTGAATCATGCGCAATGTAATAAACTTCCTGTGGTAACGACTCGCCTTGACGATCGAACAGTAAGATCTTTATATCAAATAATTCTGTTTAATTTTACATAACTTAAAGATCAAGTAATCACTTAATTATAAACTATTTCAGCACATACGGTCTTGTTATTGTATAATCTTAAATGTTCGTTTACAGTCTTGTTTAATATTTTGTCAGCATTTTGTGTGTATATATTTATACAATTACCTAGTTTTCATTGATCTGTACATATGGTCGTAAATTATCTATCGTCATTTTTGAAAGTGTACATGCAAGTATTATATAGTGTTCTCCGTAAAATGTATGTAGTTTACTGATTGCATGGGCGGTCCAGGTGAGGGCGTAATGGCCGTAGGCCCACCTTTTTTTTTAGATAAAAACCCAAATACTATCGTAATAAGCTAATTATTGTATGGAATATGGCAATTTGTCATATTCATTCATTAAACATGTCATAATTTTATTTGGTTTCTTTTTATACCATGTTTACAGACTCTCATAATTTCGCCTCCCCTTTATAGAGTCCTGGATCCGCCCTTAAATTTAATAAGTTTATTCAAAATGATCAAGATTAACGATGTTTAATTGTGCAGTATGTGTAAAATTGGTTGCAAAACATCATTTGATTCACATTAAGGATAATGGGACTTCAAAAGAGATATATTTTTTTTTCAGATTTAACGGTACTGTACCTTTTCCTAGAGTTAATATCAATTACTTGGCAACATGATATATTTATCTTTTTTGCAATAATGAGACAATCTTGCCGCGCGATAAATTGAAAACCCGTCTAAAAGAAATTATCCACTAAGCGTTTAACCACTGCAAAAATGGTAATTTCCACACACAAAAAAAAAATTGCTACCCCAGGAAACATGTGATCAGTATGCTAGAATTTCATTCCCACAATATATTTGTCATTTTTGGAGAGACATTTGTTTTTTTAAAAGTATCGTCATTCCAATGGGCAATAATTGTGCCCTCTCCTTGCAATTCTGTTTCTTTTTTCTTATGAATCGGAGTTCCTTCAAAATCTTGTAGGAGACAAAAATGTTAAAGAGGCAAAATATTTTCATTTCACGTATCGGTGTATTGGCGATGTTCTCTCCATTAATAATTCTAGATTTGGAGAAAGATTTCCGTTTATTTGTCTACCAGAACTGGAAATTAAAGAGACTACTAGCTCAGTTTCCTCCGCGTCATTTTTAGACCTTCGCTATGAATTTGACGACAGTAGTCATTTCAGTACAAATATATATAACAAATGAGATTATTTAAATTTTAAAATTACACGGTCTTTCCTTTTAGAATATTCCTTTTGACTACTTCCTTGATACAATCAGTGCGGTAATTGTGTTATAACCCTTCATTGATTCCTTTTTTTTTTCTAAATACCTTTAAAATAGTTCTCTGCTTGGCAATTAATATTTTAAAACATGTTTAATAATGAAGATAAAAAATATTTCCTTCTCTTTTTCGATAAATATTTGATAGCATATTAAATAAAGAGATATTTTATTTGCATTTAATTGTAACTAAAATATAAGAATGCATTGTTCTTAGCTGAAATGATAAATTGAGTAGAGCTCATTGGTACGCTAAATAACAATGTATGTCTGTTTGGGTTCATTAAACATGTCAACAGCAATGGCACCTGCAATGAAATGAGCGTTGAACCACACACATTTGGGAGAGTTAATTAATAGTATATATTAATAACGACAACTAGTAGCGACAAAGGGTATTGGAAATGTATTGTTCCATTCTGTCTTACAATATATTGAATTACAAACATGGTAGTCAACAATCACATGCTCCGAATACAGCTAAAATAAAAGCCCAAGGCGGTACTCATTTTGATTTGAGAAAAAGATCTGCAAATGAAACCACACAATGGTCAGCAGAGTACATTAACATCAATTAAGACCACGCATCCGAACTGTCTTCATTCTTCGAATTTCTTATGGCATTTTAAATACCAAGAAATAAAGAAACACCAACCAATACGAACATTCAGCTCAACGTCAAATGAACACAGACACTTGCAGATGAAAGATTTATCATAGTTGACGACGGCGATGCATAAACAATACTTATATTTTTTACCTCACGAAACCTCACCGATCCTGCTATGTAGATATCATTTATGGAAAAAGAACTTTTTACTATTCAACAAACCAATTTATCTAAACAACACAGGAAAATATTTTTCACGGGAAAGATATGTGAAATCACATGAAACTTACATGATTTTCAAGTGAAATTATTTTATTTTACACGAACAAGACTCGATTCAGCCAAATTTCACGTGAACTCTGTCACAAAGTTTATTTGCTAAATTCAGGTGAAAATCATGTGAAATTCGTGTGAAAATCATGTAAAATAATTTTGCATGTGTAGGACCTTGTTACATGTATTCTACATGCTATAGCTGAAAAACAACTTACTAAAACATATTTTTTGACAATTTTTAAAATCTGGTGTAAAAACCAATCCTAAAGGAATTGATTAACAACGTTTAAGCCCCAGTCTTAATAGATTGTTGTTCTATTCTTAAATGTAAAAAAAATGTTGGAGAAACATAAATACAGTATAATTTTTCCAATACGTAAGGTGAACCACTTAACGAACATTGTCAATGAATAGTGAACAAAACTAATCTCTTCAAATTCACTCGTAAAGGCAGTTCTTTCAAAAATTGGTGAATTACAAGTTAGCATGCAAATAAACGGTTACAAAAAATATTGCGTATTGATTGCGGAGAGGGTTTAATGTATATCTTACTGTAAATAGCAAACAAATATTCCTGTCAACCCTCCTATCAACCTATTAAACAGACAAAGTGGTTTTTAAAAGAATTTGCATAAACTTATATGCTTCTGGTTTATGCACAATTGATAGTGTTCTTATATATATTTTAGTAAGTTAATTTTATTAACATTATTTCTTTACAGTGGCAACTTCTGTTGCAAGTTCTTCTAATGATAATGATGATTTTGCCGACCTACTCCCGATGCCATCTGAGGACTGGGATCTGCATATCTTCCTAAAAGAACTAGCAGATGAAATAGATGACGAAGAATTAAAAACTATGAAGTTTTATTTAAGAGGTCATTGATTATTTAAATAAGCATTCTGTGTCGAACTCCTATTCTGTGTCAAACAATTAATCATTATCTAAACTTTGACCTGTATTTAGCTTGAATGCTATGTCCATATTTTCCAACATTTTTTTTGGATTCGACCTCTGTGGTTGTATCAATCTGCTACCTACGAAGCATTTTAATAAGTTAGCATCCTCGCATATTTTTCTCCAATGTTTTATCTTTAAACAATCCTAATTTCGGGGATTTGATACATCGCATCTACTCAAAAGAACTTGAGATAAAGGATACTACAGACACTGTGAAGTCAGCCTCATATCTTGACCTACAATTAGAAATCGATGGTAAAGGAAAACTATTGACCAAACTTTACGACAAACGTGATGACTTTTCATTCAGAATTGTCAACTTTCCTTTCATCTGTGGCAACATCCCTTAGGCTTCTGCGTATGGAGTGTTCATATCACAACTCATACGTTATGCCAGAGCTTGCCGAAACTACGCAGACTTTTTGTATCGCGCTAGAACTCTAACAAATAGGCTTCTGGAACAGAGTTATGTTGCTACAAGATTGAAGTCATTACTACAGAAGTTTTATGGTCGTCATCATGAACTCGTGGATCGTTATGATGTATCCATCAGCACAATGAAAACTGATTTATTCAACGGGTCATAGTTCACCTTTCCTCGTTTGTCTACCCCGGACTTGACTTTTTATGAGCAACTCGGCGGGTGTTTCTAGAAAAGCAGAGGACGCTTACCCTACCGGTGCACCTGGTCCATGCTCCCAGTTTTTAATGGAGTCCGAGTTGCTCATTTACTTTTGTTATTTTGTATGTATGATTTTAGTTATTTTATGTTCTTTGTTGTGTATGTCTATTTTCCATGTCTGGTCTTTGTCCCTGGATTACATTCTTTTGATTACCGCTATAACCTTGGTTCCCTTGATTACTCTTACATTAAAAAATGGCATTGATATGGTCTGAAAGGATGTCAAAGAATGCCGTTTTCTTTTGAAGATATATAATTACCCTTTAGTTATATCCTTTTGATTATATAAGATAACTCTACAATCATTGGTTACAGAAATCAGGAACATGATCCGTATCAGTAGATATTTGCGAAAAACTCGTTGTTGTATAATGAGGTAGATGAGATATTTTTTTATATCTTGACTTTTTACATTCACTTCTACATTCTTGCTATGTTAACTTAACTGAAATGAAAGGGAATTCATTCCGGCTTTTACTAATAGTACCTGTACCTCAGAATTTATAGTAATACAGTACTCCAGCAATCACCCGTAATTTTGTGGATTGGGATGTTACGAGCAGTTTCTAAATTGATTTAGTTTGAATAATCATTATCTAAACTTTCTTGTTTGTTCTAATTATTGATACTGTAAACCGTGAAATTTAGGCGATTGTTTGGTTAAACAGTAGTCTATCTTTTCGTCATGGGACACTTTAATTCAATTTCGGGGACTATCGCAAATTCAAAACTACGCAAAAGAAGATTTATCGCCAAAAACTGCAAACAAAAAAGACAGCGAGAAAATTTCCCGGTTTAAAGTATCAAACCATGTTGTGGTATTTCGGCCACGGTCGTCAGCAGCTGGTATATTTATAACATTATCTGCGCCGATCGCTGGTGAAGACCATTGTTAAGATATTGAACTAAGAATTTGAAACATAAAAGGACCCATTCGACACAAAAAATGCTTATGCACTTTGAATGTTACAGTGTCACAATTTCTTTTATATCATTATAAGGAAAGTGAAAGGGTATATTATATGAAATAGATTGTGTTATTACTTTTTAAAGGGGCATTTACATGTTTTTATAGGCTTTGGAGGTTCTGGAAAAAAGGTTTTGGAATCCATCAAACATGCAATCGATTTTTTTGAGCATCTACAGCATAGATGTCTGTTGAACAGGAACAACTTACTCTTGCTTCAAGCTCTCATATGGCATTTGAAACGAAAAGACCTTCATGAAAAACTTGTGAAATTCGCCAAAAAAATAGGAAATGCATTGCATTTCTATAACACTAAAGACAAACCAGGTAAAGTCCTTATGAATGTCTAATAAAACTAAATGTATAGATTGTTTTGATATGTTTATAAAACAATTCTATCGGTAATGAAATTTAAAGAAATCTTTAAAACAAACAGGTCAAGTCCAAAAATATTCAAGTTGCAATGGCTGCCATCTGGTAACCTAACCTTTATATTCGTCACCTTTATATTCGTCACACAATACATATTAAAACTTGAATAGTATCCTACAAATCTGTTCCATTTTGCATGGATGACCGAGCTTAATATTCATTAGCAAATATCTAGTATATCATAATAAAGCACTGAAACAAATAAAAGAGTAATTAGAAGAACCAAGATTCTAGCAGAAATCAAACGAATGTAATCCAGGGACAAAGACCATACATGGAAAATAGACAAATACAACAATGAACATAGAGTAACCAAAACAAATTACATACAGAGTAACAAAAATAAATGAGCAACTCGGGCTACCCTTAAAACTTGGAGCATGGATCAGGTGCACCGACAGGACAAGGTCCTTTTATCATAGACCATTATAACAACTATGATCAAAAAACTTCATTTATCATAGTTGTTTAACCTTAGCTATTTTTTTGTTGCACAACTTACATGTATGGCGACAACGTTTTAGATACACCACGCACAGACGAATTACCCTGATTCCGCAGGGTAATTCTATTACTCCTATATTCCAGGCGTATGGCGGATACTTACAGCTTTAACGAGCTACTGCAGATGTTTTTTTTTAAATAAAAAATATAAAAGAATGACTACATTAAAGGTTAAAGATCTGTTTCTTTTACAGTCAATGGATATGAGTTTTTGCACTTCCATATTGCTGGCCAAGAAAAAATGAACCGTAATAAGCTAGAACGATTGAGATCGTTAGTCAGCAGGTTTCTCTGTATACCTCCCCAGTTTGTAGTCAATACAGACATTGAATCGACAAACAGTATCTTGGTTACATTTATGGTACCAGAGGGTTACTCAAACATTATCAGAAGTTTAGACGCCGACGAGAAAGGTTATTTTGCCTCAATGGGGATAGATGTTATAGTCATTAATGAAGAAAAAATTAAAATGTAAAGGTAAATTTTTAAAAAATACTAAAATATCAATGAACATCATTAAATTTACGAAGTTAAATGAATTGAGATTGTAGTTACCACTACAATCATTGGTTCTAGATACCTATAAATACCATTTGTTCCTTTGAAGTGAAAGGTACATTGTCGTTTTTACTGCGTCTGACCTCATTTGCTTTAACTACAAAAGATACAATGTTTCATTTTTTAAACGTACCATAATTAAAAAGATTACTTATGGAACTGCCACACAACAACTTTTTTTCACCGTAAAATAAAATTTGTATTGAGTACGTTGGCAAATGCTGCAGCAATTAAAGAACTTTCCTGTCGAATACATTCGTGGTTTTGGACTAGCAATCAACAACTAACATCGACCATACATTTTAGCAATAATGATCATTTTTCTAAACTTTTCGACTCCTATGGAAAAAACGTTAGGATGTCTTGAAATCTTTTTAAAAAGATGTTTACATAACATAACTTCAATATGGTGTAGGCATTGTCTAAATCGGCGAGCACCGTGAGCTTTACCATACATGTACCGTCTGTGCAAGACTCGTAAAAATAATAGACATTACAAAGAGAGGAGGGATCGACCCGAAAGAAAATTTTTGCTTTGCAAGTGCAATATTTTTTATTTATATTTACGCAAAAAGCAAAATCAATATTTCTAATTAAAAATCTGTCATGTTAGTTCATGGGGGAGTTTTTTTTTCATTAGTGAATAACTTGAACAATTTCCCCCCAATTCCAACCCCATGAGCATACCCCTTTTCCCTCGCTCTCAAAATGGTCAATAACTTTATAGCACTGCAATATTTTACATGTTATGTCCCTTAAGGGTATCTCTAGCAACATCCATTTCAGTTTTGGCCTGTCAGATCAATCTGTACAGATACCGGAAATATTACAATTCTCCAAGGGTGAGGGAATATTTTACACATATCATGTGACGTAAACAAAATTCAAACGACAGCTGCAAATTCCAAAACAGAAAATGATTGCCTTCCCATTCTTAGAAAAACTATGCTTCGATTTTGATAATATAATCGGAGCTATATTTTTTCCGAGGCGGGTGAGGTTCTGGATATTCTGGTTCCCGAGACTACGTTCCAGGTATTAGCTACTAGCAATACACACTCACTCTATTTGTATATGTGTAACATACTGAATATTGCGATCTGGAAACAGTCTAGGTTCTTGACAATAGCAACAGTGGAACAGCGGAGTTACAGGTAGATACATTCACGTGTTTCCCGAACATAACATTCACTTCTTTAAATAAGTAAAACAACTTAGAAAAAGACTTGAAAACTATCAGAAAAGGTGAATTTATTTTTACTGAAACGTAATCTTAACATATATTTTTTTGTTTGTTTGACTGAAGGAAATGATGAATTTTCTCGGTGAGGACAGAAGCTTTTCGTTACTTCTGTGACATGACTATATTTTCGTTAGTGTATTGGAGAACCATAAGGCAAATTTAGAAAATACACGTAATAACGGTAGAGCTCACACCGCTTCGCTCGGCGCTCGCTATTACAATAACGATTACAATAATAGTCTCAGTCAAATATCTATTTCCAATCTAGTGTTAAAAACTGTAAATCTTTTACTAAATCCGGTGTAAAACAGTATTCCTTCTTTATATCTATATATAAATTATAATTTCTTATATCTATATAAAATACATTGTCCAAATTTGACCATGGTCAATATACTTCAGAACCCAAAATATCTCCTTATTTCACATTAAGAACTTCAAAGAGATACATGATGAGTTTCTTTCATTATTCAAGTCGTATTTGTTCTAAAAATTACAATTTAATCGTCAATGTCATATTGTAAGTAAGAAAAACAACACTGCCATCAATGCAATAATATGAAACCTCGTATAAGATTTTTTTTTCACTTTTGAAATTATTTTCTTATTTTTAGCCATGTAAGATTTACTTATCTCACCCTTGGTTGCGATTACACATGCGAAGACATGCAGTAAATTTATAATCTTAACCTTGGGCATCAGAGATCGCTCTGACGTGCATTCCAAATGGTTTTTGTACTTAGTTTATCACACCATTGAAGAGTCGTGAATACTGAACGGAAATGTTGGATTTTTAAAATCTTTTTTTTTGGCATACTGAATACGATCCTGCCAAACATAACCATGTAAACAATCAGACTGCAGTTTTATTCATTCATTTGCCGAGTTAGTTTCGGGATATTTAATATGAAGAATTATATCAGTTGTTATCCATAGTATTTTGATTTCCAGCAAATATTAACAAACTTTTAGTGGCCCAGTATTTGGCTGAATATGAAATTCATATGAAAAACATTTCTTCATATCTTTTTTAAATAATGATCCCTTTGACACACACCATTGCTTTATTTGTAAAAGTTTTGGTTTGCCATAATTGTTGAAAAAAGTAACATAAACGAACTGAAAAGATCCTTATTAGTAGTTCACAATCCTTAACTTCCTTCATTCACGATCAAGATGGAGTACCTGACTTTTATTATCGACCTGTTCATGTTCATTTCGGTCGCTTGAAATTGTGACGAGGGTGAACTATGAAGATCATTTTCAGTGACGTTAATTTTATATTAATTTGATTTATTTAGAGTAAGAAGTAATTGGGATAACAATTATTAGGTATGGTATGAGGGTGTAAGAAGTCTTTCTTAAACTGAAAGTATTTAAAATGTACATAATAGTTTTACTTAATAACCTGAAAGCGATCGCTTCTAGTTTCAGATGACAGCTATGTTGAACAAGAATGTATTACAATGGATTCAGAGATTAAACACCTTTTAGATCAGAAGGCAGAGACAGAAAAAGAAATGGAAGCTCTTCAAGTTCGTCTTCTTCATCAAGAAAAAGTTATTCGAAAAATGCAGAGTAACATGCATAAAATGGAACAAGAGACTCAATGGAGACAGTTCGATGTTACAGGTGCATTAATTCAGCAGTACGTTGAGGCAAAACATATTCCTGAGAAAGGATCGCTACAGGAATTAGCTTTACGAAATGCACAGAAATACTTCCAACATACCTTGAGGAAGGCACAAAAGCTTGGTTATGATTCAAACTTGCTTTGTTTCATCATCGAAGCCAACACAACCTTCATTAGGATGCAGACCAAAAGTTATCATGATGTCATCGTATCTCAGCAAAACGCACGTATAAGAAAGCTACAGCAGGATGTAACAAATGTATGTTACCAAAGAGACAAACTTGCTTACTATATCGGAACTGCAGTATCAAAACCTGTACTGACTGAGAATGAAGAGTTCTTCTTGAAGGTTTTGGGTATGCCCTTTCCATTTCCATTTCTTCCTGGGATGCGACTAAGTAAGTAAATAATTACCCGGTAATAGTGTTTTGGTTTGTGGCTGCAAAGTTTCAATCTGTGTTATTAATCTATTCAAGGTTTATTCTTAAGTTATATCCCATCATTGTATTATGGTTTTAACTAATACGGATCATGTAATTTCTACATTCACTTAAACAAATATAAAGGAAATAGTATGAACATAAAAACAACATCAAGTTCCTGGCTTGGGACAGGCACGTACAATATGTGGCTGAATTGAACAATAATTTTGTGAGCGCTCTACACTCCCACCCCCTGTCATCATCTTGGACTGTGGTGGGAATGTACAATAACAAAACAGACTTTAAAAATCTTTCAAATTCGTATTTAACTAAATAAAAAAAAAACGTAACAAATCGGACAAAAGACAACAAGCTGTACCTACCACGAAAGAGTACTCCTTGTCATGAAATTGGGAAAAAATTGGCTAGTATCCTTGAATTTTGTTCACGGAAAAGTATTTGCTAGTTGATTCTATGGGTAAATCAAAGTCATTGAGTTTTGTGTCTAGAAAATTTTGAAAATATGATTTTTCAATTGAAAAAGTATGACAAAGACATACTTCTACTAAGAAATTACAGGAACAATAACAAAAATAAACGTGTTATCAACAAATATACGATCAACAAGTATGCAATCAAAAAAAGATTATGCCAGAAATATATTAAGGCTAAATATTCCTGTTCTCTTTCGAACTCATCGTCAGTAGTGTTATGAACATTACGTTACATTGCCTGGTTATTAGCTTATAGTTTAATGACCTATCATTTTTACCGATTTTGTACTGAATTAAGCTGCAAATTGTGTTGGAAACTACACAGTGTAATAGGATAAGTGTTACATAAAATCACCAAAATAATACGTACAAAACAACAAAAGTAAATGACCAACTCGGACTGTACTAAAAACTGGGAGCATGGACCAGGTGCACCGGTAGGGTAAGCGTCTGCTTTTTAGCTCACCTGGCCGAAGGTCATGTGAACTATTGCCATCACTTGGCGTCCGTCGTCGTAGTCCGTCGGCGTCCTCGTTAACAATTTTTCAAAACCCTTCTCCTCTGACACTACTTGACCTCACTGCAAAGAACTGATGTGGGAATTTTTGATCCGTCGACAAACATGGCCGAAAAATAAAACATAGGGGTCTGACAGTAGTTTTTTTTTTTTTTTGCATATATCTCCCAAATCATTAGGTTTAGCCAAATCCTGACTAAATGAAAGTGTTTAGCATGATGATATCTATCTTTGGTCGAATTTTCGTGTTAATATGTTTAGTCATATTGGAGTTACTACCTTTTTTCGACTTTTTTAGTTTTTTTTTTTTAATGTTATTACCAAAAATCCTCTCCTCTGACTATATTTGACCAACTGAAACTAAACTTAGTATGAATGTTCCTTGGGGTATCCTGCATAGACTTGTTGTGGGGATTTTGTGTTCATTGAAAAACATAGCCGTTACTAAAATAGAACATAGTGGTCACACAGTTTTTCTCATATATCTCCAAAACTGTCAGGATTAGCTAAGTTCTTTTTATTTCTGAAATTATTCTAATTATAAGGCCTACAAAAGTATCCAGGGATCAAAGTTGTCAGACGACTCCTTGTTAGAGTCATTGCCATTGAAAGGTGAAAAATTGATTTTTTTATAGTTTTTTGTCAATGTCTTGAAAACTATAATAGACAGAATGAAACTTTCAATTGCTGAAATGATCCTTATGATACGACCTACGGAAGTTTGCCGGGATCAAATTTGTTGTACCACTCCTTGTTAGAGTTATTGCATTTGAAAAACCAAAATTACGTTTTTTAGCAGATTTCAGCCAATATCTTGAAAAATGTAATAAATAGAATGAAACTTTCAATTGATGAAATGATTCTTATGATAAGTCCTACTAAATTATTTATTGATTCAAAATTGTAGGAGAGCACCTTATTATAGTTATTGCCATTGAAAGACGAAAAAATGACCAGGTGAGCGACTCAGGCTCCCTGCTGCTCATAAAAAGTCAAGTCCGGGATAGACGAAAGAGGAAAGGAATAAACTAAGTGGCCATGAACTTTTTTGTTGAGAAGGAACATCTCCTATCGAAAACAAGCATTACCTTTAAAACGCATTTTCTCGCTTACTAATACTACATCCGATTTGGTTTTTATTTGATGAATTGTGTGATCATTGTCTTATTCAACAAGTAAGCTTTTTCCAATAATTCAATATGTAAAAGACTACTATTTATACAAAACTGATTAAAATATTCTGGACACCGATGCCTCCAATGGAGCCTTGAATTTTATGTTGCATTCGCTTTTGTTCATTGAAATGCAAGTTTGTTAGCTCCATCAGTTACGTTTTCACAGTTAAGCATCATAAATGCCACGAAATGTCGATTCGAACTCAACATCGACTACGTCGGAAAAATGAAAAAAAAAGTAAAATGATATTTTTCATACAGAACTTCGAAGAGATGAATGATGAGTTTCTTTCATTATTCAAATCGAAATCGTTTATATAGCACCTTCGAAGTATTATTCTGCAAAGTATAATTGTCACTGTTGTATATATCAATTCAGTTACATTGTATGTTTAATGTAGGTTTTAAAGGAACTGAGCAGCATGGCGAAATCGACCTACTGTCCGTGATTGCGCTAATAAAAAAAATGTTCATGCTGATGGAAACATTTGAGCGCTCGATGACAGAAGAAGAAAAAGAATCCATAAAAAATAAATTTGTCGGGTCATCAATACAAGCCTTTAAAGATTCAAAGCTTCCTTTGCTTAGATACATCTGGACAAAGGAAGTTCAGACAAAGGGACAGGAGAAAGCAAATTTAAGTATGTGCATTTTTGAAGTAAATTATTGGACAGAAAAAGGGAAAAACTTAGAAAGCAGTTTTAATGGACTTGAATTAAAGACAAAATATATTTGTTGATAATAGTAACGGTGACGCTGAAAGTTGCACTTCTGCTATTCTTATTATAATATATAATCACCATTCAAGTGACCGTGGGTTAATTAAGAAATAATTTGTGGAAAGGATGGATTTGTACTCATTTTAACATTGGTGCGGCATTTATATTCGATTATTTAACACCGAGCGACATCGAGGTGTTAAATGAGAATATAAATACCAATCCCATGCTGAAATGAGTACAAATCTACCCCGGAAGGATTTTTTTCTAATATAACAAATACGGTAATTTTTGTGACAAAAAATTCCCTAGGCGTAACCAAAATAAGGACTGTTCCGTTTAATTTCCCTCGAATGGAAGTTGGATTAAATTTATATATTTATGTCATGGTATGTGTTAAATGTGTGTATTTATATAATTGATTTCAATTAAATAGCCGTTTAATCATTGGGTAAACGTTTTTAAATGAGTGTTTTGTCTCAAAGCGAAAGCGAAAGAAAAGAAAAGTGCGCAGGTGCTAAAGGTGGGGTTGTACCGACATATACTATTTGACGATATGAATTCATATTAGAATTCGATATTGATATGGCAGCATCTGGCGTAATTTCATCTTTAAATGGTAAACCAAATCTTTTGTTTACATCAAAATACATTCACGATAATTCAAGGGATAACTTATTATATTTCGAATATTTTGAGTAAAAAATCTAGAATTTGACGGTAACAAGTAAAGTAAACTTGCAACGCATAAGAGGAGCTAGTAATCGAATAGAATAGTAGCTACCGTCAAATACATGTATAAACAATTTGCCACATTCTATCGCTGAATTTTGAATTTTGTTCTTACCTTTATTGACGCCCTGAAATTTACGACTTTATCCAGTCCACATTACATTGAATATTGAATTAAGATTTATAATTTACTTGATTTTTACTCATGAAAAAATGTACAGAAATTCATACGTCTTTTCGTAGATGAAATGATGACCAATATCCTTCGCCATATCAAAAGATTAGATATGCTTGAAATTTGGAAAAGAGAAACAGACAGAGAAAGAGAAAGGCGGCCATCTGGGAAACAAGAACAACCCTCACATCATTTCGAAAAAGGGAAACGGTCTACAATTGATAAATCCATGGAAAACAAAGTGGATAAAATTGATGAAAGGCTAGGGCGTATGGAAGATATGTTGAGGAACCTGACTTCAGTGCGAAAAGATTCTTCGGGTTTATTTGATGGTTCATCACCTTTTGGAGAGTCAGGCCCCTTTACAAATAAAAAACTCGGCCAAGACCTCATGTATGAATATTCAAAACTTTTCAAGAACAAACTATTTTGCTATTATTGACCTAGAGGAAAATGAAGCAGTTATTAGAAATATATGGTTCGCTAAAATTTTGTTTGATTTAAAACAAAATCATTTAAAATTTAGGAAATGAATCATTTGATCTCAACTTATATAGGAAAGTCTGGTGATATTGTCTTATCCATTTGTTCATGACGGCAAATAATTATTTCAGTTAACCAGGAAAGTGCAATATGAAACATTATTTTTTACAAAATATACACAATGAATTTAAAATATTAGCCGATGACTGAAAACTAAATGTTTTTACTGTAAATCGTCTGTCTATATATTATAATTTTAATTCGTAGACACGGAGGGTCATTCGTGCACCCCACAATTAAGCTGATCAACTTAAAAATAATTTTCAATACCTCTATAACTCTTATTACCGAATCCATTTTTCACCAAAGAATATTCTCTGATTCTTTATCGGTATAAGCCTATATTTGTACCCCACTGACACAAAAAGCCAAGAGTTTTGTGACTCGATTGTTTGCGTCAAAGTTTTCAAAGGACATCACGTGTAAAGAAACTAAATATATATGTGTCATCATGTAGCCAAATATCCTTGCCTTCTAATCGTACCACAAAAGTTGGTTAGAGTTTTGGATTAAAAATGAAAACACCTATCCCACCGCAAAATCGCTTAAGTTGGCATATTTGTCAATGTCAAAACCCATAGAGTATTAATGCTTTATTATTGAATGAGTTATTTGATATTTTCTGTTTAGTACTATCAAAATTGTTACATCTGGGGTTCTGTTGATGACCTGATGTGATGTTAATACTCAGAATTTATACAAAAAAAATGCAAAATATGGGATTTTTGGTTTTCCCATAAAATTCTCATAAATTCAACTCTTCTAGTTATTATTTGTGGAGTAGAATACCCTAGGCGTTTTGACATAGAAAAATACTCTAGAGGTTTTGACATTGAAAACATGTCAATTTAAGCGATTGTTCATTTTACTCTAAAACACTAAGTGTTACTGCAACTTTTTTATATTATTGGAAAGCTGAGATATTTGGCTGTCAATTTACTTCGTTTTCTTTAGTTTTGTTTTGTTTCGTTTTTGTTTTTGTTTTTGTTTTTGTTTTTGTTTTGTTTTGTTTTTTTTTGGGGGGATGTTTGTTTGTTTCTTTGTTTTTGTTGTTGTTGATTATTTTTTATAATTTAGATTTTGATTTTATTGTAATCTAATTATATAACCTAGTGTATATGAAAGAGCTATCATACTTAAGATTATATAAGGTGCAATTAGCACTTTAGTGGTCGCTTTCTTTCCAGTCTGTATTTTAAATAACTACTTTTAAGCTATAGCTACGTATACAGTACATTGAATAAGCTGTAACATTTATATATATTAAATGTGCAAATTTGCTCACTTGTGTAAATTCAAACCCGGAAACTGTTCTTGCCTACGTCAAATTTGTACATATATTCTAATATGACGTGCTTCAAAGCTCTTTAAACCACAACCAAGGTAAAAAGTATTAAAAACTTGACAAACATTATGTTTCTCTAACTTTTGCCTGGAGCACTGTATTGTGACCCTTCATGAACAAAAGTACGGTTTTGTCTCAATTACACACGCATTCATATCCTCCACAAAAAGTTTTAAGGGTCACTTAGTTTTTTTTCTAATATTCAGAATTTGAATTTCCACCATTACAACATTGATTTTAAATACTCTTAAACTGTCATTTGTTTTTAAGATAATTGTTTTTAATGTTATAGTGATTAATTTATAGACTATTTTACCTATCTGCTGATAATAATAAAATTAAATTTATTGAACTTTCTATAGTGGCCCTTAATATTTTTGTGGAGTATATAACAATCTACTTTTGTACTATTCCTGCCTGTGCACCTGGTCCATGCTCCCAGTTTTTAGTGGAATCCGAGTTGCTCATTTGCTTTTGTTACTTTGTATGTATGATTTTAGTTACTTTATGTTCTTTGTTCTGTATGTCTGTTTTACATGTCTGGTCTTTATCACTGGATTACATTCTGTTGATTACTGCTATAACCTTGGTTCCCTTGATTACTCTTCAGCACCTGCGTATGGAGTTTTCATATCACAACTCATACGTTATGCCAGAGCTTGTCGTTACTACAGACTTTTTGTAATGCCCTAGACTTCTTACAATTAAGCTTCTGGGACAGGATTATGTTGTTCCAAGATTGAAGTCATCACTACAGTAGCTTTATGGTCGTCTACATGAACTCGCGGGTCGTTACGGTGTATCCATCTGCACCAGGAACACATTTGGTCAACATGTCATAGTTTTCCTTTCCTCTTTCGTCTACCACGGACTTAACTCTTTTATTAGCAACTCGGTGGGTGTATCTAAAAAAAGCAAAAACCGTTTGGCCTACCGATGCACCTGGACAATAAATGGGTGTTTGAGTCCAAAAGAATGTCGTAAAATTAAAATGTTTCGCAAAAGATCGATTTTTTAATTTTTAATGTGTTTGGAACTTATTCGATGCCAGGTGTCATCAAATTTTTAAGGGGTAGTAAGAAATACTAGTACCATTCTTGCTTGAACTGCAATCATTATAATTCTTATGATGACTAGCTGTTTTTATATGATCAGATTAAAACTTTTTTTTTCATTTTCACATGAAACTATAAAGTGATAAATTGCTACGCTGCTCTCCCTAGATCACTGAGGTTGACAATTACAATTTAAAGATTTGAAAAGAAAAAAATAGATCATGTTTTCTTAAGTTATGCATCTCCTATTGAAGAATAGTTATTGAGAAGTAGTAATAACTGCCTTTTTCACTCAAAAATTACAATAAGTGTATACCTGATTAAACTTTCAGACCCGTTATAATTTAAAACCATTTTTCAATCTTTGACACTTTCTTCATTTACTAAAATAAAAATAGAGGTACTGTGGTATTCATGTCATATATATTTCATAGTATTGCAAACAAATGTGTGAAGAATTTTTTGATTACCCTAATACCAAACATGCAGGCTGATTGAGGTTTATAACAACCCATGTAATGTGTTTAAATGAAAATGAATCTCAAATATAGATTAAATGTGTTCATGTAATGTGAATTGAACCAAAAATCTTAGAATGAGTATTTCCATTACTATTTACTCGTTACTTTTTTCAAAACATTTGATATAAAAACTTTTTACGAGATTAAATGAGGATCAATATTCGTATTTCGTATTTCGATTTATGTTTCAATTAGTCCATAATTTGTTCACATTTTGGACATCTGAGGTCTTGTCTTTTGTAATCCATTTATTCTTTCATATTTGATAATTTATGAAACTTAACTATTAAATTTATTCTTTTAAAGAACGTGATGAAATATATCAGAGTTAATTGTTTTATACTTAATCGATTACTTCGTTATAGCTGAACTTTAATTCGTTATTCAAATTTTCGGCTTGTTCTAACAGACTTAAATCTTGATAAGTGATTAAATTCGGCCTGATAAATCGATGTGTTACCATTTCGCCTTAGCTGTGATATGCCTCAGAATAAACAATTATCAATAAAAAAATATCATTTAAAGATTGCTTTTTAATTTTTTATCAGGTTATGTGATTGAACCAAATTTTAGAGAGTTTACGCTATATAAACCTTAAGGGGTTCTGTGAACAAGCGTAAATTGCCCCTAAAGTTGATAATACAAACATTTTATTTCTAATTGTTCATGTTTCAGCTCGAAAATTAGATTAAATGGGTTGGTTTTCTTTTTACTATAAGTCATGCTACATTTGTAGTGAATTAATTTTTACACAAAAAGAGAGAAATCAAAGTGGAATTAATTTAAACCCCAATCCAATTATTTCGGCAGGAATCAGAAGGCTTGTTCCGCAGACTTTTATTTGGCATATAGGTAATAAAGATCTCTTTGAGACTTTTTGAAGCATGAGCAATGTCTTGCATTTCTATTACAAAAAGGACAGACCCGGTTAGTAGCAAAGCCATGAACATGATGTAAAAAATGGAAAAAATAACCATTAACCTTTAACAGTCTAAAACAAGCTTTTACACTCCCTCCTAAATAAAAGTATTAATATAATTTCCATTTTATATTCCCATCCACATAAAGTATTATACATTATTTTATTATTGATGCTTTTTGTTCGTATATGTAAATTTAATGTTGAGCAACCCTCAAACTTCTGCAGAATGAAAAAAGTGGCGAATCCAGGGGTGCAGGGGGTTGGCACTCCCCTCCTCAATTTTTTATTGGAACTGCTACCACTCTCTCCAAAGAAGAGATTGTGGAAAACCATAAATCTGTGCTATCCTCTTTTGGTCTCTCTACCAAGGACGATGATTGTGATTTACCGTCTTTGTACTGGATTTCTAAACTTCACAAGAATCCATACAAACAACGTTTCATAGCTGGATCTGCGAAATGTACGTACCACCAAACCTCTTTCAAAACTTTTAACTTCTTTACTTACAACTGTCGAAGAGGGTCTGCAGTCCTACCACAACACTTGTTACTCCGTAGTGGTATTAATTCAATGTGGATCCTGAAAAATTCGAAAGATTTTTTGGAGACAATCAGTTTAAGACTATTATCTGAATATAATAGCATTAAAACCTATGATTTTTCAACACTGTATACTTCTATTCCCCATACTCAGTTAAAATCCCGACTTCAAAACATTATACATCGTTGTTTTTCCAAAAAAGATGACACACCTAGATACAAATACATAGTTCTTGGTAGAGATTCCTCATACTTTGTAAGAAATAATTCCAAATCATCTTCCAAATATACAGAGGAAGATGTCAACAAAATGCTGGAATTTTTAATCGACAACATATTTGTCCAGTGTGGTGGACGTGTTTTTTCAACAAACGGTCGGCATTCCAATGGGAACAAATTGTGCTCCTTTACTTGCTGACCTATTTCTTCCCTCTTATGAGGCTGACTTTATAGCTGATTTGATCAGAAAGAAAGAATATCGTTTGGCTAGATCCTTCAATCTCAGTTTCCGCTATATAGATGACGTATTATCTTTAAACAATCCTAATTTCGGGGATTTGATACATCGCATCTACCCAAAAGAACTTGAGATAAAGGATACTACAGACACTGTGAAGTCAGCATCATATCTTGACCTACACTTGGAAATCGATGGTAAAGGAAAAACTATTGACCAAACTTTACGACAAACGTGATGACTTTTCATTCAGAATTGTCAACTTTCCTTTCATCTGTGGCAACATCCCTTCAGCTCCTACGTATGGAGTGTTCATATCACAACTCATACGTTATGCCAGAGCTTGCCGAAACTACGCAGACTTTTTGTATCGCGCTAGAACTCTAACAAATAGGCTTCTGGAATAGGGTTATGTTGCTACAAGATTGAAGTCATCACGACAGAAGTTTTATGGTCGTCATCATGAACTCGTGGATCGTTATGGTGTATCTATCAGCACCATGAAAACTGGTTATAGTTTTCCTTTCCTCGTTTGTTTACTCCGGACTTGACTTTTTATGAGCAACTCGGCGGGTGTTTCTAGTAAAGCAGAGGGGGTGCTTACCCTACCGGTGCACCTGGTGCATGCTCTCAGTTTTCAGTGGAGTCCGAGTTGCTCATTTACTTTTGTTACTTTGTATGTATGATTTTAGTTACTTTATGTTCTTTGCTGTGTGTGGATGTTTTCCATGTCTGGTCTTTTTCCCTGGATTACATTCTTTTGATTACCGCTATAACCTTGGTTCCCTTGATTACTCTTTGACATTTTCATGTGTAAAATTGACAAAAAAATGGTAAATAATATCCTAGCATCCCCTTTTTCTGAGGAACTCTGGCTGGCACCCCTCCTTTTAAAAAGTCTGGATTCGCCTCTGGAAAATAACTATGAGAGATAAACACAATCTTATAGACCTAAACATTGATCAGAAATGTTTTACAGTCTCGATGATTGTCAATATATGTTTATAATTAATGAAGTCCTGCTATTTTATGAGTATTTTCACAATGAATGGATACAAGCATGTTCATATCCATCTGCCAAGAAAAAAAACTCACTCGTGATGAGTTGGGTGATTTCAGATACTACGTAAGCAAATAATGGGAATACCCCTACTTTTGTAATTAACACAAAGATTGTGTTGACAAGTAGCATTTTGGTGACGTACCAGATGGCTATTCTAACATTCTCCATAGTATGAACGAATCCTGAAAAGGGTTATCTTGCATCAAAGGGAATAGATAGAATAAACGCTTAACAGTGCAGGTAAACACGTAATATCTAAACTGTTTCAGAATTTATTACCCGCTTTCCCGATTAAATATAGCGAGAATAGGTATGGTGTATATATCAAAGGGACAACAACTGCAACGAGATTCAATGTGCTGCATTACTTGACGACGTAGATAAACATGCAAAATACAGTATATTTCAACACAAAATATAGAACAGCAGCATTAAATAGCGTTAACCTAAACTGGTTAGTTTCTAGTTCCCCTAATTCAAGACAAAAACGCATAAAATACTTTTATTGGGTTTCAGTAACTTTTATCTGAGGGTTTTAACCCTGTCTATTCTTTTTGCAATAGCAGTAGTTTGATATGCTAACTAAGTGAAAAGATAATTAGATTTTGTTAGTTCATAACCTTGAAGTAACAAAAGTAAAGTTGAAACATTTGATGATGAACATTTGTATTATATCCTGGACTACTTTTGAGTACGATAGATTATCAAAAATTCTAGTGTCCTGAACAAAGCTAAAGTTATATCATAATTAGATACAAAGAAAAAAGGAAGCTAGAAATTCAGTTTAATTTTTGGCGTTGATTTTCGGAGCAACAGAATTTTGTATGTGCTTGCACCTTACAAACTGTACAAACATATATATCAAGTTAATTATATGGATGTTTATGTAGTAAATTACATTTAAATCCGTGTAATGGTATATTGGAACTAACCTTTCAGCCTCTAGAAAAGTGTCATTTTTTTAATAATAAAAGCACGTTTGTTTTGTGTCTTCTATTGAATGTTTTCTTATTCTGATAGCTCGATCAGAAAGCAAAAGCAAGGAAAGAAATTAAGCTTTGCAAATTAAATTACTTGATCAAGAAAACGTCATTTAGAAGGAGCAAAACGATCTTCAAAGAATAAAGGAGAACCAACTTCAAGGCAGTTTCAAGTTACATGTGAAATCATGCAGAACGCCTAGGCAAAGTACAAACCCAAACAATTTTCCCTTCAACATATGGAACTTCAAAATGCACAGAACTTATACTCTGAAAAAGGTGTGATCCAGATCTACTGTTACATTATTGAAGCAAACACACTGTCGAATTCATAGCAATCTATTTCAAAATTCCATCATTGATCAACTGAATGCACAAATAATGTAGTTCGGGCAAAATGTAGCTAAAAGACAAACTATCATAGGTTTGTCCATGCCTGCTTCTTTTAAAATAACTGTACCATTTCAAGTCAAATGTGCTGGAATAAGTACAAGTAACTTTCAGTAATATCAATAACTAAAATTATTAGCCATTTTAAAATTAAAGAAATGCTTTATTCGTTATCTTAGTATCATTAAGCAAACACTATACACGTAAAATTGGTCAAACATAGTTCATGTAATGAATTACGTTTTTACTACCCAAGCATGACAAAAGGATATATATTCAAGCCATTATAATCGTGCATCAATTACTTATCTTATTCATTCAGACAAAATACGTATTACTCAGAGAATCATTCGTAAAGCATATCTTTTAGCGTTCAACATTAAACTCTGTACATCATTTCCAGCTTAACTATTAATTTTTTTCATTTTTTTTTTTTTTTTGGGGGGGGGTCTTTTTGTGATAGACTGTGGTGTCCTATGAAAATAACTCGAATTACTTTTTTATTTCTTTTATTTCTTTTTTTAAATTGTTATTTATAACAGTCGGAAGGATTTTAAAAGTAATGAAACGTTTTAATTGAGTATAAAACAATGTTTGATCATGAATGTTGGTTCAAAAGGCTTCTTGAATTTTTCGAATGATACCGCGTACCAATATGAGACATATATAGAAGAAAGACCAGGGTAACTTTACCACTGAAGCTTACAAAACAGCAGATAATTATTCATCTTTGTTGCAGATTCGTGTTTCATTATGTTCAACCAATACGTTTAAGTCTACTGTATATTTCCTTGGTAAAATCTGAATATTTTGGTTTTCATTAGTTCGGTCGTAATTATAGAAAAAAGACTAATCAAGGGAACCAAGATTCTACCGGAAATAAAAAAAATATCATAATCCAGGGACAAAGACCTGACAGGAAATACAGACATACACAACAAAAAACATAAAATGACCAAAATAGCACGTACAAAGCAACAAACATGTTTTTAGTGTAGAAGGTGTGTAATGCATTTATTATTTTTTTTGTACAAAAATGTCACTTTGAGAGAAAATTCATTACTTTGAATGTATCATTATAGTTACTTTATATTCTTTGTTGTGATTGTCTGTTTTCCATGTCTGGTCTTTGTCCCTGGATTATATTCTTTTGATTTCTGCTAGAATATTGGTTCCCTTGATTACTTTTTCATAGAAAATGTTTTTTATATGCACTTTTCAAAAATTATCTGTTGTGAGCTATGCCAATTTTTTCCATTACTTTCTTCTTTTAAATATACTGAAAACAATCAGAAATCCTTTCTTTTGAATATATCTTCCTTCTCATTTTTTTTCTTATATTATAACATATTGTATGGAATTTTGTGGTAACTTCAAACTTCAACAGGTCCATAATTAAGTAAAACTATGACAAATTTTGTATCCACAATTTTTTCCTTTTCCCATACTGTGAAGCACACTATATATACTCAAAATATTCAGTTCCTCTATCACTGTAACTGTATCATTGCATTTATACACAAATACAAGCTGAAATATACAGCTGTGCTGTACTTATGTACATGTAGTTGTACATTTGTTTTCCTTTTTCTTTTTGGCCATGCCCATAATTATCTTAGTCGTGTATTTCCGACGTATGTCATGTAATAATATGAAACCAATTCGGCAGGGCAATATAGGAATACATTAAAATAGAACAAATTCTATCTATTAAAATACATTCAAAGAATGATCATTTTATTTTTTCAGTCAATGAAGAAATAATCTAAATGTAAAAGTCATTCCTCATAATTTAATTTTAGTATTAAGATTCAACGAGTAATTCATATAAAAAGGTTGATGACATCACAGTAAAATTGGTCTATGAGATGGTGGACAAAGTTTTTTATCTAATCAGAAAGCATGTTCCCTCAAAAATTAAATTATTACTGAATAAAACAACATAATGGTACTGTTGAAAAATAAGTCCTGTATGTGTATTTGGTGTAAGACATGGAAATGCTTGTTGAAGCCTTGCTGTTTACGCAACCGACTGTATTTTTCAACAAAAACATTTTATATATTGTTCCTTAATGGACAAGAAGGAGCTAAGACAATATACAATTATTTATTAGAATTTGGACCATCTACATGATAATAAAGTTCATTTGTTCTGTCTCTACTACTGTTACAGCTACATAGATGGCTTCTGTAATGGAAAAAAAATAATGACCTTCTAACAAGGATATGTCTTTTCTAATGCAGAGGGGCTAAAATTAGATATGTAACCAGTTATCTATGTCTTTAAGTGTTACGAGTTGGAAGATTATGAATATGTACCACTTAATTTATTCCTAGAAAAAGATTGTGACTTATCATTATGTTCTAGTATTTAACTATGACTCCAGAAAATATTAATAAAATCAGTATAATTCAAAACTGACTTGTACATATTTAACAGATGGTAATGCAATCTAAATACCAAACATTATTTTCTTATCATGCCTTGATCTTAGTATAAGAACATTCTGTTTTACTTAATGAGGGTCTGATTCCATCTTTTTTTTTTTTTTTTTTTTTTTTTTTTTAAAGGGGGGGGGGGGGGCCAAAATATTGTTTGTGCAATTTTATCATCATTTTTTTCTTTTTATCTGTGGAAGTCTGATAATTTTTTTTTGCCCTATACCTTCAGCAATTTTTTTCAGCCAAAAATTTTTTGGCAAATATTTCAAAATAAAGTCTTCATTCCATTTTTTCCCAATGTATTGTTGAAACAAAAAATGTTGTTGTTTTTTTTTTAATATTATGAACATACCCCCCATCTCCAACCCGTTTGTTATTAAATGGTTTCTCTCTGAAAATACAATCATAATTTGATGTTGGTATGACCAATAAAAAAACTGTTTATTTTTCTGACTTCATCTACAGGTGAAAAAATCTAAAGCTGAAAAGACTACTACTTTTAGAGCATATGGTTTTGAACTTGAAGTGAATTAAGCAGCATGAAACAGTCAAATTGCATTTATCTATACATATGAAAAAAATACTTTCGATGGATGGATAAACAGATATTAGTTTGACTGTACCAGGCGTTGGTTTCACAAAAAGTTGTAAGTGTGAAATTGATCATAAATTATGATGTAACGATTCTATTTTAGGTTGTGATGACATTACTTACGATCAATTTTATATTTACGAATTTTTTGTGAAATTGACACCAGGCTGGTTGAGTGGTGGTTTTAACATTTTCAACAAATCAAATTAACTTAAGATAAAAATACTGTGCAAACTTATATGTTATTGCAAATCTTTAACAACTTACGTCAGAGCAACACTAGTGAAATCGCCATTTAGTTGATAGTCTTTATGTATTTCTCCTGCAAGTTTCTGGAAGTCTTCATTTACAGGAACATCCATTTCATTTCCTTCAATTTAAATGATATAAACTATACAGATTAGATACAGGACTATTTGCATTACATTAACAATCAAATAGAATACAATAAAGAGTTAGTTCTAAGTGTGAGGGTGTGTTTTTTTTTATTTAACATTTATGGTGAAGCAATACCCATTAAAATACTTGAATGTTATTGTTATTAAGCAAATAAAATATGGGGTCAATAAACATGATAAATTTACCTCTTCCCAGTGGACACATGGACAAATGTTTGAATTGAAAGTACTTCTGTTTTTCCGTAGTAAAAGAGTTTAAGAATCTGATCATCCCATGGATATGTAAGTGGTCTTTTATTGATCTATCATTGGTCAGTTAATAATCAGTCATTGAACAGGCAAAGAGTTGCTGGGATTAAAATTCATAATATTGGCCTTTTTATCAATATGATTGCATTTTTGTTAGTTGACTGATGAATGATTCATATTAATTACATTTTTAACAGGAACAAATCTAATACTATTTCTAAATCTTGTCACTTGTTATATTTGAAAATATCTGCTAAGTGTCACAATTTGTGAGGGATTTCATCTTGAGAGCTCCTAAATTTGTGAGGGATTTCATCTTGAGAGCTCCTAAATTTGTGAGGGATTTCATCTTGAGAGCTCCTAAATTTGTGAGGGATTTCATATTTCATCTTGAGAGCTCCTAAATTTGTGAGGGATTTCATCTTGAGAGCTCCTAAATTTGTGAGGGATTTCATCTTGAGAGCTCCTAAATTTGTGAGGGATTTCATATTTCATCTTGAGAGCTCCTAAATTTGTGAGGGATTTCATATTTCATCTTGAGAGCTCCTAAATTTGTGAGGGATTTCATCTTGAGAGCTCCTAAATTTGTGAGGGATTTCATCTTGAGAGCTCCTAAATTAAAAATTTTTCAAAAAACAATATCAACCACCATTTATGACAAAACATTTAAAAAATTTGTGCATTAGATTTAGGTTGTCATATAAAAAGCTAGAAAAAAAAACAATACTTCATTGAATTTGAAGGCCTCTGTAATAATTTTCTTTTGTGTTGAAGACTATTCATGCATAAAACCCCCATGGATATTTTCGTAGTATTCAGGCGGTATGATTATGTAAAAAAAAAAAGCAGCCACATGATGTAAAAAGCCAAGAGATTGTATTAAAAGACCTTCATCAAATACACACAACTATTTGACAGATCAATGACAGATGAATGATGTCTGATCTGATGGCAGTTTTGTTACGTAAATTGATGGATAATTGGTTCATATAAATTTAAGAATTTTCATTCAAATTTCAAATGAATCCAATATAATACAATTTATATTTTTCTTTGAGTATATGAATTGCACATTTTTTTATTATTTTATTAAAAAATATGTAGAAGAAAAGCAAACAAATTCATGTCTAAATTTATATCATTTAGTAAATATGCCTATAAATGGATAATTGAAACAAACCCATTCATAAAATATAATAACCAATGAGCAGTCACGTGATGTAAATGGAAGCAATTACAGGTTTAACAGATTGGTTTGATGGATCATCGACAGATCAGATCATGATTGGTAACGGATAATTGATCAAAATTATAGTTGCATAGATAAGTTCAGGTACTGTACCTGTTAACCTCTAGAACAGTTCGATGTGCAAGATTCCATTATGAGATTTTTACATAAAAGCAAATTTTTTATGTAAAAATTCAATTATGTAGTATTTTCCACAGAAAATATAGTAATTCTAACCAAAAACCTCCCATTAATCTTACATTTTTATGTGAAGATTCTGAATTTTTCATTTTTTGTGGAAGGCTCCCCCTAAAAAGGCAGAGTTAACAAGTATGATTGTAAATTTAATAGATCAGTTTGGTCAATAATCAATGATAGATTGCAGTAATACTTGGACGATATTGGACACATATCAAATTTAAGAAAGATTTTATTTTACAAGCAGTATACCTTCAATCCTGTGGAAAAGGTCATCATACTTCAGGTAACTTGAAGTCTCCATAAAACCCTGAAAAAATCAATACTGTAGAATAAATATATATACAATGACTTTTACAGTCTTACCATCCGTGAGAGACTCAACAGGGTAATCAAGGTCATTAAAAACCCCCTTAGTTAGTTACAGTCTTACAACGGCCACAATTACTGATCAATATAATAAACATGTACTTTGCCTAATTCTATCATGTCAAAACACATTTCTTAATACATTTTAACCAGTAAAAACCCAAAAATTTAAGCCCAATTTAATATAGTAATAACTGTCAAGCCTTTTATGATTTTTTTACAAAGTAACTATTAACCAAAACTTCTATAAATCCACAGTCACAAAAAAATGGGATAATATTATACACATACTGTACTTGGCAATAGTCTGACAGTTACAAATACTTAAAGCTGTTACAGCTAATTGAAAAAGACCAGTTCCAATTTCAATACAAATTTATGTAGGCTAGTGAGTAATTCACTCTAGGTAGAAATCTGCCCTACATTATACCAATGTGTCTTATTAAACTACTTCAGAACACCTGTGTGATCTTTTGGACATTGCCTATTAACTTTGAATAGATGTCAATTATGATGACCTTAACCTCTATATTATACCATCCACCATTGTGTTTGTGTAGCTTGTACTCTATATACAAGTAATTCACTTGTTTTTGATTGGATAGCACTGTTAATTTTATTCAAATATTCACAGACCAAGCCTATTTTTAGTTTCAATTACTTAATGGAACAGAATGCTGAAACTTCTCTAAAAAGAATTTGATGCCCATACATTGTTAAACTGAGATTCTCTCTATCTGAAGAAGCTTTAGCAGCTATTCAAACTTAAAAGACAGTGTCAAAAAGCTCACACAGGTGTTCTGAAGTACTTAAGAAGGACATATTGGCAAAATGTAGGGCAGATTTCTACCTCGAGAGCTATTTAAACTACTAAGTAGCCTACCAAGATTTGTATTGAAATTGGAACTGGTCTATTTCAACTAGCTGTAAATGAAAAAAAAAAAATTTCTCTTTAAAGATTGTTTCTGTATCGTTAAAATGGGTTAACTACATGTATATTCTGAAACTGACTACACTTGTACCTGTTTTGTTAACCAATAATGATTCAAGGATGTAAAACCAAGGGTAACGGACATAACTCTTACAAATTATTGGAATGTTCGTATTCACTATTTTACATCACTCTCATGTAAGCATCAAAGTAACTTGGACTGATTCCATTCTATTTCAAAGAATCGAAAGCTTGAAATTGAATATGATACATACATATCACTGATTTCAAAGTTATGTCCCTTACCCTAAGTCTACCTCCTTAACATTACACATTTTTTGAATGTCAAAATGGGCTGGTCTGAAAAGCTATCACAAGTAATTTGACAGGTAAACGGTACAATGGGCTGCATAGAAACAAAAATTACCAGGCAAAAATCAGGAAAAATGTATATATATACTGTAATACACTGGCAAATAAAACAATATCTGAGATACATGCCAATTAGACAAATCCAAGTTCATATTTTTTTATAGTTATCTCCCCTTATGCATGAATATAATTGAAGTAATAATGTACCTCATCTACATGTTGGTCCACACTCTCTCTAACATAGAAATCTAGGTCAGCTAGCTGTGGTAATGCATCTTTCCACTGAAAATATTTCACATTGTGAATTTGATTTTTTTAGATTTAGATTATAGAACAGCAGTCAATCTCACAGAAATGTGTGAGTAAATTATTTTTCATACGTTATGACATTATTACATGTATAAAAAATAGTATTGAGACACCATAACAACAATAGTTTTATCCTACAATTTTTTAGTGAAATCAACCACAGGTTCAATTGTTGACAGTAAAGTCATTTTTTTGGCAATTTTTTATACTTAATTTAAGTCATATATTTTGGTGGTGTACAATTCAATTTTTCAGAAGGGACTAAATTGGTTCTCCTTCAGATTGTAGTGGTTTAAATTATTTTACAACTGGAGAGAGTTAAATTTAAATTTTCAACAAGCACTTTTAGTGAGCATATCATTCCCTGAATTTTACTTCTGTGATAGTGGAGAGTTAATTTAGATACCAGCAGACCTTTCCACAAATAGTCATAAGTCCAAAATTTATCTTAGGATATGACAATGATATTTTCTATGGTGGGTTACATGTAAGTTCAACTTTACTCTTACAAAATTTTGTAAAATTGAAATCAGTTTCTCCTAAGAAAATTGTTGAAAGCTTAGAAAATACACAATGGGGGTAAATGGCTCACAAAAATTCAAGCCTGGAGAAATGCAATGAAAAACTCTTAATAAAGTATGAAACTGTTGATTTTCCTTAAATAATTAGGCTTACCAGAGAATGAATCACAGATTTATCTCCCCTGACAGCATTGTCTATCAGTAATAATAATGAAATATCACTTGATTGGTTTGCAGCTTGACCTTGAATGTACAAGGTCATTTCATATAATTTGTCCTTTTCTGGTACCCAGAACTGGTTTCCATATTTCTCCTCATTACCAAGAGAGTGCCCATTTATACTGGATTGTAAAGATACTGTGCCTGAGCTCTGAAGTGTACCCTGTAGCGAATAGTCACTTGATTCAAATGAATCATTGTCTCTTGAACGAAAAATTTTTGGCATTTTACGGTTTGAAGTTGAATCAACGCTCACACGTTTTGACATATAACTACCATATTCTGATGATGATTCGTCGGCTGAGGATTGAAAATCAAACCTCTCTTTCCTACGACTAGTAGACAGGGATGCAACATCAGAAACAGAGCCTTCAACACTCCCAGAATCTTCTGAAAGATAATCAATTCCAAGTGGTGACAACAGTCCTTTTTCTTGGTCGGAGTCTGTAATAGAGTTCTTAGTTAAGCTATCTACCTCAAACTGAGGCACTCTCACAAAAACATCATCATCTATAGCACTTAAATCATCACTTTTCTTCGTGTCTGTATTTATGGATGAGATACTTTTGCTTTCAACAGACTCACTTTTGTTACTTTTCTCTTTACTTGTTTGTGAGGCTTGATTTGGAGCACTGGATTGAACAACTTCAGGTACAAAAGTATGGTTTTTATCCCAGTCACATGAACATTCGTGTAAACAATCTACTTTCAGACAGTTATAAGCAGGACTTCCATTTTTAGTAATTTGTTTTTGGCTCATACAACTGTTCAAATGTGTTTCATCTACACTTGTGGAATGTGGAGCAGGAGAACTAGAATGTGTTCCAGCAGACTTTGTAGAATGCATTCCCATAGAACTTGAGATATGCCTTTGATCTCCTTGTGAGTATGTTCCTATTACTGAATCACCAGTCTTGTTTATCACAGAATCACTTTGGAGTTTAGATTCACCATACCCTGAACATGGCTCATCTTTAGAAGAATCACTTTTGACCAAAAAGTTCATACTGTCCATACTTTCAGTGTAATCTTTGTGAACGTCTGCCTCTACAGTTAGATTTAAAGCACCATTATTTTTCTCACCTGAATCACTTAGTTCCACTTTTGATCGAAACTTAACTTGATCCTCATGAAGATCAATCATAGCCTCTGACCTTTCAACAGTCAAAAGTGTAGATTGTTTTCCAATTGTATTCACACTCTCCTCAAAATCACTAATAGTCTCATATCTCTCTTCCTTTGTTCTTTTACAAGATTCTACAATCTCAGAAGAAGGTTCAATCTCATCGTGCGTAGTCCATATTAAGTTATTCTGTACACTTTTGAATTCATCTCCACTGATTTCAGCAGACCTACCCAATTCAAGGAGGTGTTTTTCCGGTATACTTTCCATCATTTTGCCATATCGTAACAATGGGCTTGCAGATGACCTTGACATAGATAAACTAGGTTTATAGAAAGACTGGTCATTCCAGACAAATTTTGAGGCATGGTTGTGCCTGTCGCTTGGTTTAAATGATTTGTCAACAGATTTCATCTCCTCCCTAGTTAGATAAACTGTTATCAACCGTATACTCCGTGAAATGTCAAAATCTAAAATAAATGTACAATAGAACTTTTAAAATAGAATGATATACAAAACAGCTATTTTTATATCCCCTCCCTTTTCAAATATACTTTTGTACATAGAGCTTTTCTGTCCATCTGTTTGTCTATTTGTCCATCAGTCCACAGATTCTTCAAAAGTCAAAAGCTTGAAAAATGTGCAATAGAGCAGTAAAATATACCTGGTACATATAAAATGCAAATCAAACCTTTTTTTGTTTCTTTTCAGGTTCATTGTTTAATCAAATTATACTACAAACTCATTCTATTAAAAGAAAGATCTCGTATCAATAACGGGGAGCAAGTGAGAGATTTAATTTTAATTCAATTGACTACAAGTTATACTTTTTTTATCACAAGGGTAGCTAAATAGAAAATAAATCAGATAAATTCAAGATATCCACAAGCATTTTCAACATTGTGTCAATTACAATTCTTAACACAAGTTGGTTATAGACTTCTACTTGCCTGTTTTGAGTTGAATACAGGGTAACTGAAAAACAAATGAGAAAACGTCTTAATATCACAGAAATAAAAAAAAACACCCTACATTACAGAGCTGCCAAGCTTTCAAGAAGGAAATGCTTGAGATCTGTCAAAAGTTTGAAAGATCAAAAGCAAAAAACAATTGATCAAAGAAAATGCTACAAAATTGACAAAACATCAGATATGAAGCTTTTGATTGTACATTAGTACATATACTACACCTTTTTTACAATATATAAAACAGGTATTTTTGTATTTTAAAGACTAGAACAACCACTATCTGGTTAGGGCTGTTTCAGTAAAACGTATGAGGGAAGGAGGGAAGGCACTTTTATTCTTCGTATACAGGTGGGTGTTTGGGTCTCTTGACAAAATATTGAGTTCAATATAAGACATCAATAGAACTTCTATGGGTGGCTCCCTTAGTGAAAAAGTTACCTCCCCTAGATACCTTATATCTTTTAATGGAACAGCCCAAAATATACTACACCTTTTTTCCAAAAATACAGCTAAGATGATCAGTGAAAGACACTCCATCATCATTTAGTCTCTCCTACGGTTTTATTGTAGAATTTATATTGCGAATTCCTACATATTTCTTAAATGGTTGTGGTTTACAAGAATTCAAAAGCATCTATATAATTAGTGCAACTAAATTAGATATATAGAGACAACAAGAGCTTACCTCAGGTTTCACTAGAGCAAACTTTCTAGTTAACAACAAGGGCTTACCTCAGATTTCACTAGAGCAAGATTTCTAGTTAATGACAAAGGCCTACCTCAGGTTTCACTAGAGCAAGCTTTCTAGTCAACAAGGGCCTACTTCGGGCTTCACTAGAGCAAGCTTTCTAGTTAATGACAAGGGCTTACCTCAGGTTTCACTACAGCAAGCTTTCTAGTTAACAACAAGGGCTTACCTCAGGCTTCACTAGAGCAAGCTTTCTAGTTAATGACAAGGGCCTACCTCGGGCTTCACTAGAGCAAGCTTTCTAGTTAACAACAAGGGCTTACCTCAGGCTTCACTAGAGCAAGCTTTCTAGTTAACAACAAGGGCCTAAATCAGGTTTCACTAGAGCAAGCTTTCTAGTCAACAAGGGCCTACCTCGGGCTTCACTAGAGCAAGCTTTCTAGTTAATGACAAGGGCTTACCTCAGGTTTCACTACAGCAAGCTTTCTAGTTAACAACAAGGGCTTACTTCGGGCTTCACTAGAGCAAGCTTTCTAGTTAATGACAAGGACTTACCTCAGGTTTCACTACAGCAAGCTTTCTAGTTAACAACAAGGGCTTACCTCGGGCTTCACTAAAGCAAGCTTTCTAGTTAATAACAAGGGCCTACCTCGGGCTTCACTAGAGCAAGCTTTCTAGTTAATGACCAGGGCTTACCTCAGGTTTCACTACTTCAAGCTTTCTAGTTAACAACAAGGGCTTACCTCGGGCTTCACTAGAGCAAGCTTTCTAGTTAATAACAAGGGCCAACCTCGGGCTTCACTAGAGCAAGCTTTCTAGTTAATGACAAGGGCTTACCTCAGGTTTCACTACAGCAAGCTTTCTAGTTAACAACAAGGACTTACCTCAGGTTTCACTAGAGCAAGCTTTCTAGTTAATGACAAGGACCTACCTCAGGCTTCACTAGAGCAAGCTTTCTAGTTAACAACAAGGGCTTACCTTGGGCTTCACTAGAGCAATCTTTCTAGTTAACAGCAAGGGTCTATCTCAGGCTTCACTAGAGCAAGCTTCCTAGTTAACAACAATGGCTTACCTCAGGCTTCACTAGAGCAAGCTTTCTAGTTAAATCAGCAGGCATCTGAGTACATAAAACTCTACAAAGGACAAATGATATAAATTAAGGCAGTGTAATCTGTACAGTCCAACACCTGAATATTGCAGAATGCTTAATTACAAGTTCACCTAAGAATCAGGCAGAGGATGATGAGTCCATATTTTTTTTGTCAACTTTCTTAAAAGTGCAGATCCATCTAGTATATCTTACCAAAGTTCTTGTGTGGGGTAAACTCCCCATTCCCCCTATATGGTGAATAGGGGGATGTGAATTGGGGTGGGGAATGGGGATAGTATTTGTGAAAATAGGGATTTTATATGGGAAGGATGGGGAAATTAGCTTTTATTTATTTATATGAAAAAATTGTCAATTTTCATTAACCCAACCTTCACTAATAAAATGGTATTTGCCTTTTTTGTATTTTTATCAAAAATATGTTGGTTTTTTTTTGGAAAAATCTGAAGAAAAAATTCAACTTTATTAATTTAGCAGGTCCACATTAGTACAAGCATCCAGTTTTGAAAATAAATTTTTACTTAGCAATTTTTCCAAGACTTCTGACTTGTCTATAAATGCATATTATGCATACAGGTCAAAACACCCCTAAGTCTACCTCATGCTTCATACATAATATATAATGTAACTTTACCACTTACTTATTTTTGTATAGAATGGCTCCTACATGTACACCTGGTCTTCTCTGGCTAGCCTGTAATATGTCTGATGCTTGACAAAATAGATCACTGCCACTCTGGAAAACATCAAAACAAAAGACCTGTTCAGCTATTTGTTTAATGAGCCAATTTTGTATAGTAATAAATGTTTTATTTCTTAAAGAAACATAAGGCTTTCTTCAGACATTATTGTACTTCTATTAGTATCGCAAATTAATTTGATATGGTTTTGTCATAATGTTTAAAACTTGATATTCAAATTTTTCACCATTTACAATTATAGAATGAGGCTACTCTGTCTGTTTTGCTTCATGTATTTCGTTGAATTGAAATATATGATGTAGATCTCACTCATTATGACAATTTTTAAGTAAAGAATACTCTGAAATTCACATTCAAGTATTTTTCAAGTCTTGTAGACCAAGGGGCAAGGTAAGTGCTAATAACAGCTTTATGTTTTCCAAGTGTCTTTCCCTGAGATTAAGACAGATATGTTTCTGTAGGAATTGTACTTCTGGGTCATATTTTTAAACATATTTTCCACACATAGTTTATCAACTTTTCAAAATCCATGATTCATGTAAAACGCACCTTTGGTAATGGTATCATTGGCATCACTTGGAAAACCTGACTAATGTAGTTGTTGTTGAAACATCCCAAGGGGTATAGAATGTTCCATATCTTTCTAAGTTCAGGAGCAAAGCCATCAGGATTGTGTACAAATTGCTAAAAATGGAAAAAAATGACTCCATGTACAGTTGTGTAAGCATAAAACAAAATCTTGGTCTAAGAATAATTCTAAGAGAGGTCTACTGAAAAAAAGCAAAAAAAATTACATGTGTGTGATATGACATAAAAACAAAATGTGGCAAAATATACCTATAAGGGAGTACCTAACATCTTCTCTAAAATTTATTTGGCCTGTTTAAATTTCTTGAAGTTTTATTCCATGTTTGACTTTGATAAAAGAAGCAATATGTATATCAATTTCAATAAATTGTAACCATATGTTTCATGGGAATAATTCAATGAACATATAGTTGCTTCATCAAGAAAACTTTTGACCACTATGATGCTCTGAGGTTGATATCTGAATATCACGAAGTAAAACGTTTTGCTGATTTTTACTGAGTTATTTCCCTTAGGTGTTGGGTACCCCCTTAAACAGATAAGGTTATGTACTTATTTTTCCAATGTCACAGCAACATATTAAAGAACATGTTTATTCACATGTATGAAAAAAGAAATATCGGTAATTGTAAAACACTCCTTAAGTTTAATTTTATGCCATTAAAATGACCCTGACAAAGGGCTAAAATACATTCTCAATGTACCTCAATTGTTCTTGCTAAACAATCAAAATGAATGCAATTAGAACTGAAAAACAGTTCATTTTAAGAAGCATAGGCACAATCAGTTTTACAATAACTTTAAGAGTCATAATGTAATATCAATCATAAGTTCACTTGTCAAAATGTGCTTTTCCATTGTACCATCAATAACAACCATCAACTTTTCCCATTACTTTTTATGATATCCATCACTTTAAATCAAGTTATTAGGTACGTACATCAAAGTGGTCCCAAGCCAATCCAGTGTCAATTAAGCTTCCCAAGAGCCTATTCAATCATTGGGGTTCACTAGTGTTTACTAGTGAGAAAAAATAAATTATACCTCTGTTTCCTGTTAAATGACAGGAAAAAAATTGTAGGTCAGGATTTTGTTTTAAATGTATTTAATTCACTTATTTTTCCAAATTTCATAGAAAACTACTTCAAAAAAATCTTATGAACCACCCAAACTTAAAACAGAAATGGAAAATTGACAACCATCCATAACATATCAGGTCATTTGGTGGTACTTTTTGTTGTTTTGTTAACTTGAAAATAAGTCAGTCAGGGTCAAGGCATGAGTCGACTGGGTAACAGGAAAACAAGGTATAATTTTATTCGGCCTGACTTTGTGAAGGCAAAGTAAGTTATAAATCACAACCCTACTATTACTGTATATCACAGATTGTATCTTACCCAGCTTGTATCTTACCAAGATTGTATCTTACCCAGCTTGTATCTAACCCAGGTTGTATCTAACCATACCTGATAGATATTTTGGAAACTGCCACAGAACATTACAAATGAGTTATAAAGAAAGTTCAATTGTAGCTTGATGTAATAATCACTTTCATTGAGTGATCCCTCCAATCCCTGCAAAATAGATCATAAATAATGTGAAACCTGTCTAAACTGAACACTTTTTGGACTTTAAAATTAGTTCCGTTTAGACAGATGTTTGGTTAACAAAGATTCAAAATATATTCAACTTCATAAAAGGGACTTTAAATAGAGACCGGTTTAGACAGGTTTTCTGGTCATTTATGGCTCAGTTTTGACAGATTTCACTGTAATTACAAACTACTATAGTTACTTTCATTAAATGATCACACCAATCCCTGAAAAACAGATCATAAATTCAAACTTGTCTTAACTACTTCTTGATTCATCAATGTACATGATGTAAGTGTCATGCATTTTATTTTATGAATATTTTCATTACAGAGTAGTTTGACGCCTTTACCATGCATTGAACCCCAACTAATTAAGCCTACCCTCCCAACATCATTATCACAATTATGTGAATATATATTTTATGGTAAGTTATATTGTATTATTTGGTCAAAATTGAAAACAATCCTTATATGGGAGGGTGTACAGGGGATCGGTATACCAAATTTCAGGGCAGCATGAATTAGTAGTTGAGGGAGTGGGAAATGGTGTTGGAAGGAATGGGAAACAGTGATTGAAGGGGAGTGACAAATGCAGGAAGCAGGGATTATGATTGTGAATAAAACAGGAAGTAAAATGAAAAGGGTTGGGAAGTGGTGGTCTAGGGGGAGGGAAGTGGGGAAGAAGAACCCCCTGTCCACCATCCCCCCCCCAATATGGATATACCAATACATCATTTACTATTGTGTAATCTCCTATCCTTTTTAAACAATATTTTTCATTTTGTAGCTTAAAAAATGTAGGCACAGATTGACTGATTGTGGCAAGAAGGAATTCAGACATTCCCATTAACTGTCCACACAATGAACACTGCTCATCTGCAGACACCTGAAAATAGAGAAAAAAGGCCAGTGAAACTATTGATAATTTTGAAATGAACATCATCAATAACAGACACTTCAAGCAGGCTCAATTAGTACATCCCCAACAATTTTCCTTAAAAATTTGGTTGAAATCAGTTTGCTTAAATATACTTGTTTTGCTTTTTTTGTGGGGGGGGGAGTAATTTTTTTTTCATTTCTAAATGTTGCTTGTTTTTTATGACACTGTCTTTCTTCAATCCTTATTTTTTTTTTTAAGTTGTCATTACCATGTGGTTTAATTTTTAGAAATTCTGATTATATAATAAACTTATAAGTAAATAAGCATTAAAGACATGTACATGTGTAAGTAGTAGTTCAGTAAGTTTTGCATTTTTTTCAGTCAATTTAAATGGATATCTGTTTTTACAGTATTAGGTAATTTTGTTACTCTTTTTCAAATGTGCCACCTCTTGTTAACCTCAAGAAGAAAACTAATTGGAAAAAAATGCTAGCTAGGGTAAACTGGTATTTTAGGAAATTTTACAAAATATTTTGATAATTTTGCTGGGGGAAAACAGCGGTACCATGTAACTTCAGGGTAACAAAATCACCCAATTTGTATCTGTGACCCTATTTTTTTTCAACTTACCCTGAAAATCTTGGTATACAAAGTAAAATAGATTGCTATAAGCCTGATAAGTATCAACAAACTGGACTTACAGTTAGAGGATAGAAATATACAATAGCATCAATTAAATCATCTTCTTCCTTCTTCAGTCTGTTGTGGTCGTAGATGAAGAATTTTCCTAATCCACCCTTCCTGTATTAAACAAAAATACAAGATGAAACATTTTGTTGAATAGTATAATGACATATATTTCACATATATATGTGGATAGTCATGCAATATCCAAATAAAAAAGAGGAGGTCACAGGGTCAGAGGAAATTTGAACGAAACTGAAATTCTCAAAGTAAACTAAATTCTCAATCTTATTAGAATCAGCCGTAATGATATGCTACTCTACCTTACACTCTTTAATAGACTAAGAGCATAAGGCGGTGTAGCGTATCACAACAGCTGATTTTAATTAGACTGTAAAATATCTTCACCCCTGATTAATGATCTATGTAAATAGCTTGAAGAGGCACACAGACAGATCTCTAGGACAGCCTTAAAAATATCATGTACTTACAGTAGGTACACTCCTTGAAATGTTCACGTTTACCATTTAAAAGTTTGTGCATCATTTATCATGCGTTTACACATCATTTTGCTTTCGTTTAAATGCACGAGAGAAGTGGTTGTTTAAACAGATGCTGGGAGAGTTAGTATAAACCCACGATAGGAGCGTTCATTTAAACCCACAATAGAAGCATTCTTTTGTACATACATTATTTCCTTTATTCAACTGTTAATTTTGTATTTTTTTTTTATTTTAATTAATTCTGTTGTCCAATTTTTTTTCTTCATTAATATCTGTTAATATAATTTTTCATCATTGGTCTATCGCTAAGAGCGTTCGTTTAATGTGCGTTTTAATGGAAGTGTTCATTTAAACAGATCGTAGAAGCATTTGTTCATTGTGTGTTTGGTGAGCATTTAGCGTGCATTTAGGACGTGCATTCAGGAAACCTAAACGTCTCAAGAAGTGTAGGTATACATGTAGATCTGTACCTTGGATTTAATCTTTTAAATGCATGTTAATTCATCAATGTTTCTTACAAAAAGCATGACAATCTTGAGTTCAGTAATAAATACAATAGTAGTTTATAACCAAGTTTATACATATGACTAGTGAATTACTAACTCATTGTAGTACACATAAAGCTTGATATATATCTATATTCAGCTATTGACAATTATTGTAATTGTTTTTGTGCTAATAAAGAATTTCAATTTGTTCATAATATTTATACTGCAACAGTTCTATTTAAACAGTCAAAATGCATTGACTGTACATGTATATATACAAGTAACAAGTGATATACCAAGCTCCATGCAATGGCAGACACTCATTTCCTCTCTTACTAACTGCTGGAACAGGCTATTGGAAACTCTCGGACATGATACATACAAAATGTTTTTGGACATTGGATAACATCACTTAAAATTATTTTTTCCAACTTTGCATGCTCTTTGCATTTTCTGACAGGGCTGGCTGCTGCCACTAAAGTGAATTTCGAATGATAGACGCTGTTCAGAGCATGGTGATATGCAGTCACTGACTGAATATAACTTCTGTTGTGACTTCACAAACATTAAATTGTGCGAAATTTTTTTCTTATCCATTTTTGTTGCAGACGCAGTATAAAGACAATAACTGCAGTCTGCATGTGCACTGACTTTACAAAAAACTTTTGATATACAAATATGGCTCGAACTGGTGAAAATAATCGCAAAGCCTTGCATTTTCCTGCACTTCTAAACAACATCTTTATATCAATTTTATGTCAAGTCAGTGCACTGTCATTGTCAATGTCTATAATTATGGATGTGTGAAACTAGGACAAATAGAAAAACAAAGCAAAAACTTTTCACTGATATTTAAGAAAATCTAAGTCCTCAATACAAAGTTATTCCACAGACATTTTATTTGATTACAGGTCAATGGACATTCAAATACTTTAATGACATTAAATTAAATTTTGTTTCAAAATATCAACATACCCAACAACAGCCATATTGCAGTCATATGACTTTTTTATTTTATCATGTGATCATGTCGTCTGTTTACAAATCTAAAGGAAAAAAATAAGTAATTTTAATTAACATTTATGAATTCTATTTCATTATCTACACTCTTGTCCGATGAACTTTAAATGCGCACAAACCAAAAGTTTCTTGCCCGGAAAACGATTTTAGTTTCACGGAATTATACAATACCCGAAGTTGACTTTGTGTTTTATACATTCCGGAAGTGTGGGAAAACCAAAACAAACCAACGTGAATATTTTTTGAAAAGTTTTGGTGACGCGATGGTAGGTGTAGAGTGTCATTACATGAGTGAGAAAAAATAAGTAAAAGTCTTTGGTTTTTACACAAAAAGTACTTGCAGTTGGTGTCATCGGTAAATTTTTCGTTTTGTTGCTTTAAATTTTAATCTAGCAATCCTACTCTATACTATAGTCTGCAGAGTGCAGTAGCTACATGTGCATTTTTGTATCTTAAAGTTCTGGTGACACTCTGTTCTGGCGATGTATAAGAGAGATCCATTACATGTTACATGACAATAATTATATCAGTTTTACACGATGACTAACTAAGCACAGTGCCCACTTATGAGAACATGGTTTTTATTCAAACTGAGCATGAAGAGTTTTGTAGCTGCAGGAACATAGTAACATAAAGAGAAGCACTTCTTATGGCTATTACTAGTATTTATGATTGAATGAATTACATATTTTTGTCCATTTTAAGGAAAGAGATTTAGCAGCCAGAAAATTACTACACACAACAGTATTTGCACACTGTTACTCACCATGTGGAAAATTTGTGGCTGCAGCTAACAACTATGGACAGATTGCAGTATTTAGGTAAGAGTTTAATTTTAATTAACTAGAAATAAGCATACCTTAAATAGTAGAATATGGCCATTCATCATCCTTAATCCAATATTGCAAGTTTCCTTGAATTGATTTCTGAAAAATCGAATTTTCTCTTTAAGTTTTAGGTTTCTTTAAGTTCAAAATTTCCATTTTAAATATAATAGTCATTATTGAATAAGTCTACATCAACACTCAATAATAACCCCAGACAAAGGTTTTATATTTAGTGACCTGTTTCAATGACTGTTTTGGCTTGGAATCTGTTGTGTAGTTACATTAGTGCAACCTTTTCAATGAAAAAAATCCAATAAAAATGTGTTTTGAAAACGTTTTCCAATGTTGGTTAAATCTTTAGGAACAAGCATAATTTTGCACAAATATGCTACACATGTATTTGATTTATCCATCTCATTTCATTGTAGAACAAACCACATTTGTAACCCCACTTACACTTACAATCAACCTAAATTTTTAATTTCTCCACTTTTCACAGTGGATTCACTATTTTCCTCCACTTCTTCTCCACAAAATTAAAATCTGACTTATAATTACTTCATTCCAATACTTTTGATTTGTTTTTTCTGTATACAATTGAAATGGCATTAACTTTAAAAATTATTTGATATATTTTGTCATGTACATATAAGTATGGGAATTAAACTACAAGCATATTTTGAAATGTTGACACCACTGTGTTGGATGGTGACACTTGACTTCACTTGCATCATCTCTCCTGTGAAGAATGTAAAAATTAGAAGTAATATTTACAGTGGTGTGTGATTGTACCAGGTAACAAGATTACAGAACAGTCAACTTAAATTAAGCCAAAACTATGGTTAATTTTGTTACTAGCCTTTTGTTACATAGATCATATATGTATTCAAATTGACTGTAACCTAAACATTACTTTATAATGTAACCATGTAATGATTAATGAAAACAAGGAATCATTATACCCCTGTTTGAAAAACAGAAGGCAAATAGTGGTCATGGTGTCCATTCATTCTTCCGTCCCAGTTCTTATCCCCAGCTCCTCTGAACTATGGTCTTTGTCATTGGTTGACTTGAATGGGGGACTATCTTCTAATCCCCAACTCCTCTTAAACCTGATAAAACTTTCACAGATTCCTTATTACATGATGTCATTGTGTTCTCCATCTGAATGACCTTTGGATTCCTGATACAAACCACTGACTTTGTCATATGTTGATCAGAGGAGTTGGAGGAGGGGTACTTGGTACTGTACAATAATTTTCAACTAATGTCTCATGACCTGTACTAAATGTATTTCAAATTTAGATTACAATATTTCAATATTGCAAATTTATTAAACTTCAACTAAATTCCAGTTTGACTGCAGCACTTGCACCAGAAGCATCAGAGACAACATTGAAACCAGTATTTGTATTTGAAGGTATTTACTAAACATATGCAATCTACATACTCCATGTAGGGAACAGAACTAAAATAGATTGCATACATCTATAACAAATTAAACAAAGGGAAAGCAAGACATTTCACAAAAAACTAAAACACTAGCAGTATGAAATCTTACAAAAAAAATGGGATTAACATCAGGTGCTCTGGAATGGTTAGCATGTCCTGCTCCGCCAGCAGCACTCGTCATATTGCAAGTGAGTGTAAACCGGTAATAGTGTAGCAACAATAATGGAACAAAAATGAAGATTCTCGACACAAGTTCCTAAAAAAATTCAGGGAATGTTGATAATGTCATGTAAACTACATGTAAATACTTACCTGTCTTTGTGTTGTTGCTTATTTTCATAGATGTTATGAATAATTACACATATACAGGTATAAGTTTTCAAAAGTTTTGAAAATAATAAGTGCTTCAGATTATAAAATTTTTGTGGTTACATTTTATTTGGGCTCACTATTTGAACTGCAAAAAAGCATTTAATTTGACTGGACTCAGGGAAAATTGATATATTTAATATTTTGCTTCTATTTATTTTTGCCAGTATTTATAGTATGTTATTAAGAAGCATTTGTTTTCAGTAAAAATTGCATCAAAATAAGATTAATTTTGTTTGGTCAGGTTAGATAATAAATAGTACTGAACTTATATGTTATAAATTTTCGATGACAATAACTAAACTGAAAATAAAGAATCCTTCAGTACCAAGTTAATAAATTGTGTGCAAGTAACATACAACACACTTCCAAAATTATTAACTCACATTGAACTCATGTTAGGCATGATAACCTTATTCATAAACCATATTCAAATCATATCATTAGAAATAACTCATACAAAACCCATGAGCTTGTACACAGGCGCATCCCTTTTTGGATTCGGCGCTGGATATTTTTTTTTTTGTAGTGGTGGTCAAAACAAAGAGTATCTCCAGAACTGAATCCCAAAAGGGATTAGTACACAGGTTAAGAATAAATCTAACGAGCTTGGTATGAGCCATTTAATGAATCACAGGCTAATTATAAATCTAACGAGCTTGGTGTGAGCCATGTAATGAATCACAGGCTGAGAGTAAATCTAACAAGCTTGGTGTGAGCCATGTAATGAATTACAGGCTAAGAGTAAATCTAACGAGCTTGGTATGAGCCATGTAATGAATCACAATCAATCCATAACAATAACTCTTCAATTTTCTAGCTTTGTATGATTTTTGCTGTTTTATTTGAATATACTTTTGTTTTGGGTAATCAGAACCATCTTTGGATTATCTAACAAACTCAGATTTTAACCAGATTAACAAAACGATAATCTCATTATATTTTTTTTATTACAGCCTCTGAAGATGGAGCAATATATACCCTAGCAAGTACTGATACAATTTTGATTAGGTAAGAATTATCTAAGAGTAATCAAGGTAACCAAGGTTCTAGTGGTAATCAAAAGAATGTAATCCAAGGACAAAGACTAGACATGGAAAACAGACATACACAACAAAGAACATGAACTGAAATCATACGTACAAAGTACCAAAAGCAAATGAGCAACTCAGACTCCATTAAAAACTGCGAGCATGGACCAGGTGCACCAGTAGGGTAAGCATCCTCTGCTTTTCTAGAAACACCTAAATCTATATTAGGTGTATTTATAGAGGATAAGAGATGGTATCATCAATCTATAAATATAAAAAGAACACTGCTTTGATGAATTATATGAAAAAGTATGTTTTCATTAAATCCTGTCTTGACTGAACCTTGAATGAACCAGAAACCTGTATAAACTACACTTCTTCTGAAGTTTCTCCATGTCAATTTGTCAACCTGTGTAAAATGTACTCCTGTTGAAACTGGATCTTTCAAGAGAGGTTCAGTTAAGACAAGCAAGGACTGGACAATAAATATGATTATAGAGTATAGAAGATGGACTTCTAAATTTGAGGGAAAAAATGGATCTGAATAGTTCAGTCCTATTCTAAATTATAAATACAGTGTACTTATATATTACTTTTCAATGATATATACAAATACAAATAGTTATTTAGTTTGACCATACTTTTCCTAATGTATTGTTTACCAATATATTGATAATTACAGTGGTGGAAATGGTCCTGTAAAGGCATGGAAGTGGTCAGATATTCTGAACAGGGTAGGTACTGTCTGATTAATTTCATTTTATAGACCTGTCTTCGATTTATCCTCACATAGTACAATACCTAGTTACTAAAATACACTTGATGGATTTCCCATGTTTCTTGTGGTTTTTATATGCCCGTCAAAGACTGGATGTATTATGCTATACTGTTGTCTGCCCGTCCATCGTCCAATTTCAGAAAATAACTCAAAAACACTTTCACCAACTTAAATGAAACTTTGGTGAATTGTTCATATCTATTGACGTAAGCTCCCTTTTGACTTTTATAAATTTCAGATTTTTTCGTTTCTGTGTTATGAATTTTTTTCCTTAAAAAAGGAGGAATTTTCAAGTTTTTGCACAATAACTGAAGAACTATTTCCTCTACTTTTATGAAACTTTTGTGAATTGTTCATATCTATTGACGTAAGCGCCCTTATTGTTTTTATAAATTTTAGATATTTTTGTTTCCGTGATATTAATTTTATTCTTAAAAAAGGGAGATTTTCAAGTTTTCGCCCAGTTACTCAAAAACACTTTCACTAACTTTTATGAAACTTTGGTGAATTGTTCATATCATTGAAGTAAGCTCCCTTATTATTTGTATAAATGTCAGATTTTACATTTCCGTGTTGTGAAGTTTTACTCTTTAAAAAAAGCTGGAAATTTTATTCGTTGAAAAATCGTTTAAAAGAGACCATTTGTTATGATGATCAACTAATAAATATAAAAGGTACTTGGTAACCTTGTCAGAAAAGTGTGTTTTAAACAAGATAGGAATGTATGGGTGAAAAGTCAAGACAACAAACTCTGTTAAACTTGAGGTAGCCTTGATAGTGCCAAATTTTTTGTGCATTATTTTTACTTTTTTTTTTTGAGGGAGGGGGGGGTATATGACAGGGCTCACAATATTCCTAGTTGATCATAGAAATTCATTATAAGCATAAGGACAAATTAAAAGGGCAACAGGCGTATATTGCACTTAAAGCGCAGCTCTTTATTCAAGTTGTTTTTTTAAGTTGGAAAACATTGACACCCAAAGTTTTTTTTCAACCATGCACAATAATTATCTTAAAAAGGCCTCCCCTGAATCTATCTTGGAAAAAAGTAAACACTCAAATTGTAACAATGTTTTACTACAAACAAACATGTAAGTAGCACATTTAAAGCAAAAACATATAAAGTACTGAGTAGTGTAGTGTATACTGATATTATAGTTCTTTCTTTTCAGTCACCTAGAGTTTTATGGTCATTGAATATCCCTAAAAAGTAAGTATCCATGTACAAAAGTTGAGGTCACATAATACCATTCAACTAGATATTATAGCATAATGATATTTTGCAGTTGATGGACAATAGGGTACATTTTATTTTTGAGGGTTTTTTTTAAACCTCATATGATAATTTTGCAATTTTACTATTTGACTTGACTTAATTCACTTGAATTGATCTAATAAAGCAGTTATAGGTTGCCCAGTTTTTAGCTTTCCCCACAAAAAATAAGACTTGCACAGGAATTTGAATTATGAATAAACTTACCATTTGCAAGATGTCAATAAGTTTTTAACAACTGAGTATAAAACTCTTTCAAATACAATTTCCTGATAAATTAAATTTTATTTTACAGGGGACCATTTTCTCAACCAGAAATCAATTCCATAGTTGTCAACACAGAGGTTAGTAATATAATGATAATCTTTCTTCACAATATGATATATGTATCACAAATTTCTTTCGCTTTACTTATACTTTTTTGGCAACCACACATTTTCTGGGCCTCCTTGGCGGTGTTTCACTTTCAAGGAGATGGCAAACCAAAGCTAAACCTAAAATCATGAAAATGAATTGAAAACAAACAGTTAAGTAGCTGCCTTTGTAAGAATCGTGCAAAATCTGAAAAAATGTGATACACCCCAAAAAAGGCTACATATTTTTATTTTTGTAATTAAGTTGTTTTATGGGTCTACACTATGAAATGAGTAATTATTCATTCAAATCTGCCTGCTCTTAGGAGATAATCAACATTGAAAATCCAGTAGATTCTATTGTATTTGAGCGTCATTTACAGAGTTATCTCCCTTAATTTTGAAATCTACAGTGCATTCTATATAATTTTTATATCCTAAGAGCACGAGTTATATGAAAAACCGCATGTTATTTTCTGTTTACTATGACATTTCAAACAAAATATCAAAAATAAAAATATGTAGGCTTTTTATCCATGAATCGCATTTTGTATGATTCTTATCTGGAGTGCTACTTAAAATATTTTGCTAAAATTTGGAGCTTTTTCACACCCTTAGTAAGTAATACATAATAGTGGAAAAATTTACTGAAAAGACGTAGTTGAATTATGGAACTAATTTTACCAGGTTTTTCCTATTTTAAAGGAATTTTAAGACTTGAATTTAGAAAATTTTATTAACAAGGGGGAGGGTTCAAAATTAGTATCTAGCTAACACACTTACTACTAACAAAGTTTAGGAAAAAAAGATCTGTAACTAAAATTAATGTCTCAACATCAATATTTACAATGTTTATTGACATTTTTTATTTTCAGAGTGATGGGAATGAGATATTTGCTGGCTGTGGAGACAACAATATTTATGTCTGGGATATGGATAGTGGTGAACGAAAGGTAACTTACATGTATAATAATGGTATTAAATTGATACATAACCTGTGTATAAGGTGGCCTTGAGCTGACATTTTTAATCCTGTTGGAATAGTTGTCATATATGTTCTTTGTGCTGATGTGACCACTGATTTACCGATAATGACAATAGCATGCAAATGCTTTTTTAATCACCATTGTTATAGTCAAAGCTGCAATGAAAGAGGGAGGTTTAGCACGCTGTAAAACTTAGATTTAACCCACCATTTTGTCTGCAGTGCCTGTACCATGTCAGGACCATTGCAGTACCAGTTGCTTCTGTGGTGTAATATCTATTTTGCCAGATTTATTTTGGACTTGACTTCAATATAAATCGGATTAGTGTTCAGTAATTTTGTTGTTACCCTAATTGACATATTCACCATATCAATTCTCCTGATATGTACCAACAATAATTAGAGTAAGGGAATAGAAGAGAATCAAGATTCAATGTTTTATTTAAGTCTCACCACAGCATGATCAGTTTTTCATAGAAATGTGTCCATAGGATAAATATGCCTGTGTCATTGTGAAAATACTGTATAGGAACAGACAACTAATGAATGTAGCACTGAACAAAATTTTTTATGTACAATACAACAAATCATTCTGGCTTCAGACCCAAATAAATGTTTTCAAACAAATTTGAAATTACTATCATTCCCAGAAAAATAGTCAAGCTTACAGCAACATAAAGTTAAAGGGCTCTAAAAAGCAACTATTAACTTAATGGCAAATGGAAATTAATGATTTTATGTAGCAATAATTTAATATTACGATTTTTACTGTTCTTGAATACAAAATTTTCCTATCACCTGATCAATAAGCAAGGTCATGAACTTTAAACCATGCCCTTTTAAATGGACTACTTTAATCTTGTATAAAGAGCTTTGGTTCAATTCACTTTTCATAGTTTATTCTGCATAAATCGGCCCAAAGTTCTTCATACTAGATGATGTATTCAGATATTAGTTACATTCCTTAAATAAAAATGGGTGATAAACCATCCTAAATTGAGACTATGGAAGGCTTGATAACCATGTAATTATTTCTAGTTGACCAAAAATTCTTCTGGGTATTTTCTTAATTCATTCTGACCTGTATACATACAGTACCTTTTATTACAGATGACATTGAGTGGACATGAGAACTATGTACACAGTTTAGCTGTTAAGAATGGTAATACATGTGCTTCAGCCTCAGAAGATGGATCAGTCAAAATATGGGGTAATTATCCTGAGTACTGTGAAAGTACTATTGTTCGTGGGGTACAAATTTTCGTGGTTTTTGTGGGTATGCCAAACCACGAAATTTGTGTTCCCAACCAAAAAGGAGAATTCCTTTGATTTGTATACTGAAAATAGCAAACCAACAAATTCAAGAATCCACGAACCAGTGTTTCTTCCCTAATCCACGAAAATTGGTATCCACGAATTAAAGTACTTTCACAGTGTGAAGTGGTTTTGATAACATCCATCACATTTACAAACCAAGTATTTAATTGTTTTTGATCATATCAATAATGTAGAAGGTGTGTAAACAACTGCCTGAGCATTCACTGAATTAGTTGTTTATCCACGAGCACTAGTTCATGAGAAACTTCACCCTTTAAAGTAAGAACTTGCAAATTAAAAAAAAAGTCCAAAATATAAGTTTGAATAAATATGTTAGGAAAAATCTTCCACCACTCACTGAATTTTCATTTAACCACAAAATATTGAATTTGAAGAAGCATTTTCTCTTTGTTGATTGAATCATTGATACAGATTTTCAATATTCATTTCAAAAAACTAATTTTTTTTCACAGACACAAGGAGCCCATCAGAACCTGTTCATAATATAGAGCCTTATAAGAATGAGGTAAATCGGATAATATTGTAGTGATGCTTTACTGTAATCAGTGGAACCTGTTTAGTTTTGACTCCTGTGGAGCAACCATTTGCATTTTAGGGGTGGGGAGGGGCTAGGATCAAATTTGGAATAAAAAGGCAGGTTAGTGATGTCTGGTCAAACAATTGGGTAGATCCGGGATAGGCTAGAGTAAAAGATGAAAAGTCAGGTCAGTAATATACTGAAAAATTTGACGCCACCCCCAAAGAAATCAAATGGTTACTCCCTAATATACTGAAATTTTCTTTTGTTCTTATGCATGGTTCACACTAAAATGCACATTCACTTCTCATTATCATATTTTTAATAATAGATAATTACTCTTTTGATGTGTTGCTATCATTTACACTATATTTAAAATAGATGAATTGATTCATATGGAAAGAGTATTATATGTACATTCTATGTAAATTAGGCATTAAATTGATTGACAATTGTTTTCAACTCGTGTTTATGTGTTTACCAAAGATAGGTTTGATTCCAAGGTGTGTCACTTAAAATATGTCTCACTGTACATCTAGACCTTGTTAACAAGAATAAATATTGCTATTCTTGACCACTGTGTTGAAATACACTTATGTTTTAAAATATTTATATTACAGCTGTGCTGTAGACCAAAGTTTGGTAAATGGCTAGGATGTGTTGCCATGGATACAGCTGATGATTGGCTGGTAGGTAACATGATTTGAAACAGTGGAGGCTACTGTGTTTAACTTTAGAAAGGGTTTGACAAGTTTGGTAGAAGTGCTTCCATTTGTTTGTGAATATCCTTTGGCTGCTGTCAGCCATCAAAAACTTTTCATGGTAAAAGATCAACTTATTATTCATAAAGCAATTGTGTATACAACAGGTCTACCTATATCAATAAATGAGAAGCCTATATATGTAGACCAACTGCCAAGGTGCAGTCAGAACTACTCAACCATTTCCGCTACACTAAAAAATAACCTCGGATGCAGAAAGGAGAATTTCTTGAAAAATTTGCCTGAATTGCAGTCATACACAACTCAAAGTAGTTCCATCCACCGGGTGGCACTAAAAAATATTGGTAAGATGTTACAGGAATAAAAGAACAATAACTTGGTCAAGAATTTTGCAACAAAGCAAGGAGCTAGGAAAAAAAGTAATGTTAAAAATTTCAACCAGTAAAAGTATAATTTTAGAATCGGATGGGTCAAAATTCTGGATAGGTTCTTCCTTCTAGTGCCTCCGAGGTTTTTCTTCGGTGTAACTAGAAAGGATGAGGAGTTTCAATTTTGCCAAGGTGGTCTAAGGAAACCATACTTGTCTCGAATACCGGAGATTGTGGGTTCAATCCCCAACCGAGTCATACCAAAGAGTAAAACTGGTAGTCACTGCTTCTTCACCTAGCATGGGTATTTTTAAGAGAGAATGACAACTCGTTTGCTTGGAGAATAAATGTCTGAGTGGGGTGGCATGCCTACCTACATGATCAAGTGGTAAATTGTTATTCTGAACTGCATGAAGTATCTTCAGTAGGATGTTAAAGTCTAATCAGTCATATGTAGACCAAATGAAGATGTCAATTTATGATATTTTCATATTATTTAGTATGTAGTTTCATTGTGTTTTGATATTAGTTTTGCCAAACCATTCTATCCTGTTTTACTTAAAATGAATATCTTTAGTGTAAAATATCAGATTACCCCTCTTTTTGATTTTCAGGTATGTGGAGGAGGTCCCAGCCTGTCTTTATGGCATTTGAGATCTTTAACAGCGACTGCAGTATTTGATACACCTGGTGCATGCCAACAATGTGTCATGTTCCATGAAGATTCAGTAAGTTGCAATCTGGCCAAGACACCTCAAAACTTTTGACGTCTGAGAATATTCTTAATTGTGTTTGACATCATGAAATTACAGGATTTTGAATTGAGTTCCAAAGGGAGTAGAAATATTCTCAGAAGCTATTATATGAAGTTTGATGGTACCAGGGTCAGTATGATGACAAAAATAAATGGAGTTTTTTTTTTTAAAATACTACAACACACATGGACAAAACTATTACTACATACATCATCAATTTAAGTACCATTCCACGTAAGAATCTGGTAATGGGTGTCACATCATACTTCTCAATTTGGTCCTTTTTGCCACAAATTTATTCAATACATCTAGAAAACAACTGAAAAGCTATTTAAATTTATCTTGAAGCATCTGAGATGTAGATATTATTTTACTGTTTATACAAGGAAAAAGTGCTGGAAAATTTTACCACCATTTTTATACACCCGTCTATATAGATGGGACGTACTATGGTGTACTGTTTTCTGTCCGTCCGTCCACATGTCACGCGATAACTCAAATTCGCTTTTACGGATTCAAATGAAATTTTAATATTAACAGAAGAAAGCTCCCTTTTGATTTTGAAGAATTTTTTATATGTCGTTCCAGAGTTACGGAACTTTATTCACTTAAAAATTTATATTATTGTCAAATCTGATGTAATAACTCAGCTGTACTGATACTATTCTTGAAATTTTGCATACAGTTTTATAGACATGCTAGATTATGGTTGTATAATGGTATACCATTGTCCGTCCGTCCATTGGTCCTTCTGTCCATCACTCAAATTCGCTTTTACGGATTCAAATGAAATTTGGTTCCCAACGAAATTGAAATTTTCCATTTGTTTGTATATAAAGTTCTCAAAGCCACAAATTCAAGAAACTACAAACTGATAATTGATGCCAAAACCATGAAAATTGGTACCAATGAATAAAAGTACTTTCACAGTATACCGAGTTCACCATGACTATTCCCTTCAAAACTAATTTAAAAAGTTGAAATCTGGTCACCAATATGAATACATTTTGTATTATGCTGTGGTTATCTATTCAGATTTTCAAGTCCTTTAAAAACTTTGAACCTGGCAGAAAACAGGAAATTTCCTATTGCATTTTTTTTTCAGATAATATCAGCAGGTACTAAAGGAGTGGTTAATCACTGGTCAGTAAATGGAGAACGTCGCATGGAAGTCCCCTGTACGCCTAGTTCTGTGTTCAATATATCTGTAAACAATACTTCCAATAACTGTAAGGTAAGGCTACTTTTGACTAATGAATTATGTGCCAGTCCCTGTAAGAATCAGGCGGAAGGTGAAACACGATATGAAAAAAAAATCATTTTGATAGTGTAATTTTACTATTTGCACCATCAGAATCAGGAAAACAGACAAGATTTTCCATATCGTGCTGGACCATTGAGTTACAATTTATTGAAATACACTGTAAATGAACATTTCAATGGCAGATAACTCTGTCAAAAGACTCAGTTATCCAAGGTTCTATTGAAAAATTTCTGAGCAAAGGCAAAGATGCAGAGATCAAATAATGGTCTTCTCAAATAGTGAAAGTATCCTTGAGTGATATTACATTGTTAGTTTGGTGTGTTTTTGTTTCTGATGTTTTCCATTTTTCCTGATTTTTATAAATACTTACACTGAAATGGACAAAATTACAATAAGTAATATAGTTAACTTTTAGGATTACAGTTGGTCTCATCAATGAAGTGAATCAATAACTGGAAAACATACTAATTTTCGCTATTTTCACGGTGGACAGAAAGCAATGAAAAATAGTCTATGTGAAATTGATTTTTAACACTATAAAGCTAATCATTTATTGAATCTGAGAAAATTGATAGCTGTGAATATGTTCACTTGACAGAACCCGCGAAAATTAATATGCTTACTATATATGATGATCACCTGATAAATAAATGGACAATTGAATTGACAAGGAGATTTCAACTTTCTATCATTCCATCTGTCCTGCTAAAACTACCAACGGTAACAATTCTGGTGGATGCAAACACAGGGAAAGAAGGTAAATTACCATTACTGTTTCAAATTTATGTAAAGTACACTGCTTCGCTATTAATAAACATGATGAAAGTATGGTGTATCTTTTGTTGAACTTACATAAGGATGTACTTTTTCTTAAGACTAGCTTATCGGATGGATATATTGTTCTTTTTTTATATTTGTAGGTACTCTGTGCAACAGGAAACAGTGCAAAAGTTGACATTTTTACTAACTTTGGATACAAAGCATTTTCATTCCTTTTTTCCTAAATATGATTTGAATAAATCTATGTACCAATTGCCTTTTTTTTTTTAACTCTAAAGGCAATAATTTATAACATTTTTTAAAAATAGCCTATGTATTGAATATTAAGGAAAATAAGAGCAAAGCTTGGTATGCAGAAAAAAAAGCAGTTTGTCCCGAGAATAAACAGCAAAAGGCTCAATACCCTCCTTATTCATAAAAATAATGTCAAAGTATCAGATGGACTTCAATGTTGAATACTGTCAGACAAAATCACAGGGTGTCCTCCATGTCAGTTAAGATAACAACTTTGCAAGTTTCGTATAAATCCATCAAAAAGACAGAAAGACAAATTTTTAACAATTTTATCTTTTTATGAATTTCTTTTTATATGTAACTGAATACTAAAGGTGAGCTCAATATCTTTATCCACTGAAAATTAAATATTTATATTATGTTTCAGAAAATAAAGAGATAATTATTACTGGCTTAACCTACTGCAGATAAACATTATTTCATAATAACTTAGAATGGAATACATAGTACATGTATATGTAACAGAAAAAAATTTAACTACCATGACAAGAAACTAAACAAATGATGGTGTTTTTGCACTGAGAGAAAAGATACATCAATTTCTTAATATCAGTACATGGAGTAAGACATAAGAAAGTATATAAAACCAAATTTGTTCTTCAGTCTGATTCTTCACTGTCTATCAAGTCTTTGATGGAGTTAAACTTGACAGGTGAAGCATAATTTGGCTTTGGCTTGGATATCCTTGAGTTAGAGTACTTGCTTCTGGCACTTCTTTTCCCAATACCTTCAAGAAAATAAAGTTGTATTTAAGAAATAAAAGACTATAAACAGCTGCATTAAAACACGAAATATACATGCATAACCAAAATAGACAAGCATTCTCAGAGTATTGCATGGCAATAGATAAGTCCCATACTGGAAGAAAAAACCTGTTGACGAGAAGTGAACAAGAAAAGTACGAAAAACAGTGCATTAAGTTTCAAAAGTAATTAAAAAAGTAATGAACTGGAACAAAATTCAAACTTGATCTGTATCTTGTCATGGTAAAGATACCAAATATCAAATGTATATCTTAAAACATGACAAAAACTGCGGAAAATTGAGTTTTGGCAAGAATTTTCCAACTCCAAGGGCTATAACTCAGCCAAAAATCAACGGACTGAAAACAAAATTCATACTTGATCTGTAACTTGTCATGGTAAAGCAATGTACTAAATCTCAAATGTTAATCTGCAAACATGACGAAATAAAGCATGGAAAACCGAGTTACTGCATAAATTTTAAGTTTGTTTGTTTTGTTGGGGTTTAATGTCCGAGCAGCAATATTTCAGCTATATTCAGACAATGAACATGAAATGGATGATAAAATGAACATGAAATGAAAAAAAAGAATGGGTCACAAGGATAATAGGGTCAACAAATTTTGATTGCCACTGGAAAAAGGGGGGATGGGTAAGGTCGGGCAATTTAGCCTCCTGTGGCGGAGCACAAAGGTTCCTACTCCTATCAAATACCACAGCAGGGTTCTTTAACGTGCGAGGAACGTGGCATCTTTCCCAACACGGTGCACCACTATGGTTTGCGGTCAGGTTTTCCGTATTAAAGCCTGACAACCCCAGCATGTAACACGCCAGGGGTACCCCATTCCACAACCTGGGGCACACATCCCAGTTGCTCTGTGGGCGGAGCGCCTAGACCCCGGCTAGGTTTCTGATCATTATTTAGTCGCCTTTTACGACAAGCTTAGCACTGCTGAAGGCCTATTCTTTTAACACCTGGACCTGCACAGGGCTAAATTTTAAATCAAAGGACCGTAACTCTGCATAAAATCAATGGATCAGAACAAAATTCTTACTTAATCTGTAACTTGTCATGGTTAAGCAATGTACCAAATATGTATCTGCAAGCATGATGAAAAAAAGTTTGACAAACTGATGGACAGACAGACAGACTTTACAAATAAAATCGATATATTAATGGGATTTATTACCGGTACTTTCTTTGCAAGCATCATTAGCAAAGTAATTTTTTTTTGACATGCTGCATGATGGGCCACCTTTCAACAAAACTTTCATAAAAATCCATCAAGTGGTTCAGGAATAGTCATGCTTACAATATATATGGTCAGAGGATTCCTATATATATACCCTATTACAGTTGCTTGTTGAGTACAACAACAAATACAAGATTCTGTCCATAAAAAATGTTTGATCTTTATTTTAAAAAGCATTCTTTGGCTACCTTCATGAATCATAACAATAAGCTAGGGCACCGTTTATCATTCTATGCAAAGTTCTTCATGTGATTATGGTAAACAGAAATAAACATGGCCTTTCATAAAACCCTTGTTCTAAGGCAGTCTGTCAAGCAATTCCTGATTTTCCTAATAATTCCTGTTTTTTCCTAATTTTGGGCAATTCCTGATTTTTTCCTGAATTTACCAGAGAAACTTCTGATAACTCCTGCTTTTTAACTTTTGCACCACAAAAAAAAATAATTGTTAAAATATTTATATACTTCATAGTGTTTTACAAGTAAAACTGAACATATATTGTGATGAATGATATTACATGTATGTATTCATTGGGTTGCTGTTTTACATTCAAATTGTGACTTTATATATCCTTTACTAAGTATTTTAATCAAAGGGTTCTAACTTCTTTCAAACAGTTGTTTCTCAAATTGCTACATTTCTAGAAAGCCCTTACTTACAGGGGTGGAAGGTGGCAATTTTCATGGAATTTTGTTTTATTACATGACTTTTTATGTTAAAGATTCCTGATAACCTCCTTATTTTCAAGAAAATTATTTCCTGATTTCCTAATTTTTTGGACCCAAGAACTGTTTGACAGACTGCTTAGGAGATAAAAATTATATAGAATGTACTGTAGACTTCAAAATTAAGGTAGATAACCCTGTAAATGACACTAAAATAAAATAGAAATGTGGATAATCTCCTATTAGAAGACAGACTGGAATGAATAATTATACATTTCATCATATAGATCCACTAAACAACTGAATAACAAAAATAAAAATGTGTAGCCTTTTTTAGGTGTATCACATATTACAGAATTTGTGTGATTCTTACTAAGACTGCTACTTTAAAAACTCTGAAGTGCATATAACAATATAGTCAACAGTTTGTTTACTCTCAAAAGACTTGACAGAGTTCTGAAAGCTCCAATTTGTTTCCATTGAAACCTACCACAGTGAAACTACTCCAAACGGACACTCAGAAAACCGGTCTTCCCTTCAAACTGACCGTTTTCAAAAGTCCCGGCCGATACACCTTAAAACCTGTGTGTTTTGTCTTCAATAGGCCGGCCACCCCCTAAAACCATATGTCGGCTGTTTTTTTTTCATTGTTTTAGTTAGATATTTCAAATAAAAACAACCTCTCAATTCCAGCCATACGGTTATTGTTCACCTGTAATAAATGTGTCAACTAAACTGTAAATGATTATGTAATATTACGTAATTAATAATTCATTTACTGGCCGGTTAGCATTTCATCAGTGGACAGATAACTTAAGGGGACAGTAGTGTAATCAATAAATTTAATCCAGACATTACATTTTGTCACTGGTTGGTTGTTAATTGGTGTGTACACACGTCAGGCAACCGGAGTCATTTAATAGTACGATCTTTTAACTGTCATTTAATGTGACCTGTACCCAAGCCAAAACAACATAGGGGTGAAATTATTAGACTTTGTTGATAGGTAATTCACGAAAACAATACAAATAATTAATTACCATCAATAGACCTTTGATCTTGAATACACATTCTTTCAAAACCGTGAACATTATTTTGTCCGCAGTACCGTTTGTAAAATCAAATCATTTAGAATTTGATGCAAGCTTTGAAATGTAATAAAAGGCCAAAAGTTTTGAATAGGCATAAAATATGTCTCGACCGACAAACTGACAAGGTGTAGGATTATAGAACACATTAATGGAAACAGCTCTTAGAATGCATTACTATTTACAAAACCAGCCACCCCTGTAAATTGGCCATTTTTTCTTGTCCCAGTGGTGGCCCGTTTGGAGAAGTTTTACTGCATTTACATTGTATGTAGAATTTAAATTAGTGGTATTATTTAACAATGAAAACCTTGTAAATTGGAGAAATTTTAACTCTGGTAAAATTGTGTATTTGTTAGTTATCTTTAGCCACCTAAACTGGATTAATTGCACAATGGGAATATGTAATAAAACTTCAGTGAAAGTTTCATTTAATTCCATTCAGTGATGTAGGAGGAGTAGCATTTAAGAGACAGATATTCCTCTGTGTAACATTTAAAGTGGGGGATGTAATAATAATTCCTGTATGGTATGGTGATGTACTAATTTACACATTGTCTGGGTCTTTACTTTCAATTATTTTATATCAAGCTGAAGTGTTATTCATACCTCTGTCATTTATCTCTTAAGGAGGTAGACCTAGGGAAAGTGACATAATTATTGAAATCAGTGATATGTTTGTATCATATTCAATTTAACAAAAGCCTACCAAGCTTTCATTTGAAACAGAATGAAATCAGTCCAAGTTACTTTGATGCTTACATGAGATTGATGTAAAATGCTGAATACAAACGTTCCAATGAGTTATGTCCCTTACCCTAGGTCTATCTCCTTAAAAAACAACATCATATCATTACCTCTATTGTCACTAATGATGTTATCTAGACATAAGGATGCTGCCTCTTTCTTCAACAAGACATCTTCTACTTTCTGTTCTGATGGCTCACCTAAGAAATTTAATAACTCTTTTTCAACGTATATAGAAATATTTTATCAAGTGTTCACTTCCCTGACATTACCATATTCAATCTAAACCTACACTGTGTTCCAAATATGTACCTTACAAGGTAAATTTAGCTGAACAAAATTTTTATGGTCTTCACTCGTGCCGAAAACGTCTCATTTTCACTGAAGTTAATCAGAAAATGAAACTTGTATTATGTGATCATAGGCCCAAATGGGCCATTAATTGATTAAATAAAGATCTACCTATTTATATGTATCTACCTATATCAGGGATAGATGATTTTACAAGGTCAACAAAAAAGGCTGAAATTGTCAAAATCAGAAGTGAATACACAGTAAAAAAAGAATCGTAACAGTAAAAACTGGATTTGAAATAGCGGAATTCTGCTATATGAAAATGCATACCTTCCATTCCTAAATCCCTAAGAATGGCCTTCAGAACTTTCACTTTCTTTCTATTAGTAGTCAAACCTTTTAGGTGTGTAGAATTCCTAATCATTCTTCCACATCTAAAACATAAATTCTTCAATTTTTTTACATATTTACTCTCTTCCTCTCCATCAGACACAGTTTTTGAACTTTTGTTTGTAGAACTTTTGGCTTTGGAGTTTGGTTTCGACTTAGTTGGTTTCTTAACAGGTTCTTCATCTTCTGAACTGCTACTATCACTTTCACTATCCGAGTTCTTTACTGTTTTTGAACTTTTGATTGTGGTATTTTTGGCTTTGGAGTTTGGTTTTGACTTGGTTGGTTTCTTCATAGGTTCATCATCTTCTGAACTACTACTATCACTGCTACTATCAGAGTTCTTTACTGCTGAAGACTTCTGGAAGATATATTTTTTGTACAATAAATCCATTTTCTAAAGTAGTCATGAAGTAGTCATGGTTGGAGAATTTTTTGTGTACATCATCATCTATCACATGAAAGGGGAATCATTAAGTTCTTTTTTAATAACTGAATTTGATTTGTAACAAGTTTTCTGATTGATCGTCTCGCTTTCAGCATACCAAGTTATTTTGTATAACTTGCTTTGGTACTGTGACATCATCAATGTTGATCACGATCACAAACATGATAACATTTTGAATATAAACAAATTCTTCATATTGCTGTAAAAGTACTTTTCTTCATGGATACCAATTTTTCTGGATTAGGGTCAAAATGCAAGTTTGTGAATTCTTGAAATTTGTGGTTTTGGGGTTTTCAGTATACACTTCAATGGAAATCTCCTTTTAATTTGCAACTAAATATCATTGATTGACCTACCTATGAATACCCCATGAATAATAGTACTTTCACAGTATAATGAATGTTTCTAATTTTAAACAGGTTATGAGAAATAACATGGTTTGGTCTAGTTCACTTTTTATGAACAAATTACAGTTTATAAGAGTAAAATGCCACAACAATGTTATTTTATATAAACTGCACAAGAATTAGAATGTCCAAGAGAAACATGGAGGTGAACTATGACATCAGAGGTCCAAGACATGGGAATGATCTGAGGTGAAATGAAGAGCATTGCCAAAAATCAAGAAAACTGGAGGTCCCTGATTACAGCCTTACACACCACCAGGCGCGAAGAGGATAAGTAAAGAAATTAAGTAAGCTGAAGAATTAGAGACATTCCTTCAATATATATTTTTTTATTTTTGTTTAATAAAAACAAACGTCAAATCATCTGGTTTACACTTGCATAAGTGTACATGTCACATGAAACCATAATAAACTTCACATCAATTGATGTCATTGATATACATGTAAGAAAATTTCATGTGAACTACATGTAAACCTAGCTACAAAAATACAAATGTATATAAACTTGATTCAATGGAAATTTATGTGAAATTAATATGCCTGTGGAGAACCAAATAATAATAATAAAAATAGAATGATTATGCCACAATAGAGCTATTGAAAATTAATCAATTCAAAGATTGTTTTCAATTTTTTACCAATTTCTGCGAAATAATCAACTTTGGGGCAGTTTACACTTCATGGACCACAGACAAAGCAGTAATGAACAAGCATAAACTGTCCCAAATTTGGTTATGCAATTAAACTGTCACCACACAGATATGTCTTGCCTGTCGCACACAGACCCTGTTATTTAAGATTGATGGTGATATATAGACCTTGACCAGGGTGGGAAGGGGAGCAATTGTATAAATAAATACAAAAATAAGATAAAGAGATTCCAATGCCACTGCATATTAAATATGATTGATCTAATATAAATGATTCATATCAACCTAACCTAACAAAAAAAGTAACATGAAAATCTTGAAGTGAAAATTAAAATTTCAAAGTCAATTGACCCTGACTGTGGGGGGGGGAGGAAGGGGGGGGGCAAATGCATGAAATGAATACAGATTAGTGGTAAAGTGAAACTAATGCAACTGCAGATCTAGTATAAGTAGTTTACATCAACCTAACATAAACAGAAAACTTAACATGAAAATCTTCCAAGTGAAAGTAGTCTCACCTTTTGCAACATTTGTCAGAGTCAAATTACATGAACTAATATGAGACAAAATTAAAAACAGACCTCAAAATTTACCTTCTAATTGATTGCATATAAAATATTAAGATTTGATCTGCACCAAAGCCCTTTTTAATTAAGTACCAGTCGAAATAAAATTCAGACACTGTCAATGGTAAAAGTGATTCATGGTGTAGAAAAACCCACCAAACAAATGATGGTTTTTCAGTTTACATACATGCATGCTATATTTTTACAAAACAATTTGCATTTCAGTATTCAGATCTGCACTTTTGAGGAAATCATACTTTCATCTCCCACTAAAATCAACCAAATGGAACCAAATCAAGAACAATAAATCTTGCAAAGAACTACTTCCATGTACAATCTATATAATTTTTACCACAAAAGTGCAACAACCAAATGAAAAACTAAAACTTGTTATGTGATCAGTATACACTATTAGATCAAAATGGCCAGAAGAAACCATACATGTGGACTTGTCAATTTGTTTATGTCGTATTAATGGCCGCTATTAATTTATTTTAATTTGTTGAAATATTAACAGCAAAAAAATACTTGATCAAAATTGGAATCACACACTGCTGAGACTATTAAAAAACTTTATTTTTTTCAACCTTGAAAACCACGAAAATTAATACCTGCACACGTGTTGACTTTTCAGAAACCACAAAAAATTAGCTGCCACAAAAATTGATAAGTTTACAGTAGTTGCTGAGAAAAATGTGTGACAAAAATGTCAACTTTCATGAAGCCAAAAATAAACAGTAAACAAAAGTTGGTGTCAATTTTTTCTGAAAATTAATCCCACCATACCACATACCTGTAGGAAGAATGTGTTAAAACTTCAAGCCGCTGTGATGAGTAGATGCTGAGAAAACTGTGACTGAAAAAAGTGCTATGAAAATACAGACACACAAAGGTAAAACAGTATCCTTTGGAGAAAGGTATAACAAGGATTCATCAGTTGTCACAATTCACATTAAAAAACATGCACATGAATGTAAACCATGAAGATGCTACTGATGTAAGAACCCTTTTCGATACAACAGTGTATGCCAAGAACTTCTTCAACTGTTACTTCATCCCTAGAGCCCAAATTTCAAAGTTAATGAAATTACTTTTAAGTAGTCAGTAAATCTCCAGGTAATGAAATTACATTAGTAGTCTGTAAATCTCCAGTTAATGAAATTACTTAAGTAGTCAGTAAATCTCCATTGAATCACCTCAATTTATAATAGACTCATGTATAGGGCTAGTGGCTGAAAGCACACCCTGTAAGGCAAAAAAATAAGTAAAATATTTTTTGGAGGGAAGGTAAAAAAAAACAGGTCTAGGGGGGATGGAAATCTAGGATATTTTTTTCTTATTTTTGCCTTATAGGGAAACAATCTGAACTTTAATAGTGCTTAAGCCAAAATGACCATAAAATGTTTAGGTTAGCACAAAAAAGGGTAGATACAGTTGCAGGAAACAGACATACATGTATATTTTTTGGCCTTAAACAATGTAGATAGTTAAATGTTCAATTCAACTTCTACTCCATGTCAACCTATTGTCAGAGTTGTTGTATCATGCACATTTGATCCTGGTCTAGGGAAGAGAAAAAAATATGTCTGTTTAACATTACCCTTAGTAAGGCTTAGTTTTTACCCTATTTATTTTTTTGCCTACCACAGCACATTTTATGATATACATTTTAAGAAATGCTGCTTAACTATCATTTTTTAGTTGAGTTTTATAAAAGTAAAGAAATCCTCCTATCAGTAACTATATACAACAACTTTTAAAAATATATTGACTTACTTGTCTACCTACATTGTATACCTAACTCATTTTTTTATCCAATGTACATATGTAACTTTCAACAGACATATTTTTTTTTATTTGGCTTTAACTTTGCTTTTCTATCGGTAGTTCAAATGGCCTCATTCAATCATTGTTTTAACATTGAAGATAGTACAGATACCTTTCTGTCCTCCACTTCAGAGTCTGAAGTAAGATTAACGTCTGAACTCTCATTTTCACTCTTCGCTGGACTTTTCCTTTTTCGAGGAGAATTCGATCTTTTTGCAACCTTCTTACTTGATAGAGAATTTATTTTCCCCTCAGAGGCATCTATAAGTAACTCATCTTCAGAACTGGAATCAATGGATGTTTTATTTTTAACTGGAGATTTCAGTTTTGAATTACCGGTACATACATTTTTGTCACTAGAAACAGAACTTGTTTTGCCCTTAGAGACATTTACAAGAAGTTCATCTTCAGAACTAGAATTGTCTGATGCTTTGCCATTTGATGGAGATTTGTGTTTAGAATTCTTCAAGTTTTTCTCACTTGAAACTGAAGATTTCTTCGAGACATTAATCAGTAACTCATCCTCGGAGCTAGAGTCATCAATTTTTTGTCTCTTACTTTTTTGTCTGGAGTTATTTTTAGAACTTTCTTTACTTTTGTTCTTGCCAGTATTTTTTGCTGAGGATTTCTCTTTTGATTTGGCTTTACTGACATTCTCATTTACTTCCGAGTCGCTACTACTTTCTATTGTCGATTTTCTTTTTCTCTTTTGACCTGTATTTTGCTTTTTTGCAGATTTTCCGTTTTTTTTTTGTTCACAGTCTTCTTCAGATTCAAGCTCAACATCACCAGAATCACTGCTAATATCTAGCATATTTTTCTTTTTCCAGTCTTTAGATTTCTCTTCTGTTCTCTTTTTGGTCTTTTTTGATTCTTTATTTATCTTTACAGTCGAACCTTTTTTGATTTTTTTATTGTTCTTTTCTTCATCTGACTGAGATTCAGATTCAATTACAAATTGTCTTGCAGAAGTGTTTTCTTTCTTTTCAGCACGTCTTTCCTCTTCCAAATCAAATGTACAATTGATGCTTGTCGATGGAATAACATCACTCATTTCTTCATCTGAATCACTCTCAATGAATCTTCTCTTTTTCTTTACAATCTTCCGACTTCTTCTCGAGAATGACTCATCAGGAAACGGCTTCCATTCTTCTTCTAGATCTGACTGAGTTTCAAAACCTTTATGCTTCACTGGTACAGCTTTAGCTGGTGACTTTTTCTGCTCTTCATCCTCTGATGAACTTTCTTCAATATTGCTAAATTCCTGTCCATCAGAGTCTAACACGGCATCAAGAACTTGATTGGCATCTAATTTTTCTGCCCCTCCAGGACTTACATTTGCATTTTTTCTATTATCATTATTAGGTACATCTTTCTTTTTGCTTGATGGAGTTCCTAATGAACCATTCTTCTTAGACTCAGTGCTACTATGCTTTGATTTACCACTAGGAGTACTTATTTTCTTTGGACTTTTGCCAAGTATCTCATTCTTTACTTTAGGTATTCTATTCTCTTCTACTCTGTTTTCCTTGTCATCTTGGTCAGTTGATCTGGCTGATATGTTAAGTGAATTACCCTCAGAAAAAGAATTGCTCTGAAATATTAATGTACAAAATATCAACATGATCAAGCAAGCCAATTATCAACAATATTGAAATTTGGTTAACACAGTGTACTGTACTTACTGTACAAGTATTAATTTCCGCTATTATTGCTGTGGACTAACAATCGTGAAAAAAAAGTACTAGGCAAATTGTTTTTTAACACTATGTTACACTAATTTTTTTTAATTGCTAAAATTGGTACCAGCAGATATGATCACTTGACTTAATCTGTGAAAATTAGCAACCACAAAAATTAATATGTTTACAGTATACTAAAATTATTGGGATAGGTCCTAGGTGACACAGAAATTGTCCAATCTCTTTGGGACATACGTTTTTACCTACTTTGAAATCATTGTAGTTATAATACGAGACAGCTGTAACCTGTAAGAGTACAAGTTGAATATATTGACATTTTGTTTTATATAATTATGCCTTTTACATTTTTATACAACTGAAAACTATTTTTCTTCATAATTTACCATTCTATGAACATTTTGTTTCTGTAAAAGACATGAAAATAGTCAAGGTTCTTTCTTGGTATTACTAGGTTAGTTGGGATTTTTACTATGCAAACTACTGTGCATGCCCAGGTTAACTTCCTGTCAAACTGAAATTAGGCTCTCAGTGCTTCCGAGGTCAGAGGTTATATTTAAATTGATTGCCATTATCAGTGATGATTCTACAAGGTCTACAAACAAAATCAAAACTTCACCCTCTGCTACATGTACTCATTAATTAAGTTAGCTAAGCTGTAAGAAACACATGAAATGAATGTTACAGCCAAATGCTTACTTGTAAAAAATTTTGTTTATTATGTACAGACCAATAAATTTTATTGCCCTCTCCTGCACAGAGTATCAGCTTAAAGCAAAGACACTACAATTCATTACAAGAATCACATGTTAGACTACTGCTATATTGTGAGGAATGTCCTACCTGATTCAGCTGATCAAGATACTTGTACACTAAATTATTCACTAGTTCTTTTTCTGTATTTTCTAATTTTCTTCCAATATGTTCACTGTAAGCATCTCGGACTTTCCTCTTTGTCAACACACTGAAAAATACAAGATATAATAAGAACTAATAAACTCCTTAAATTTTAATTAGACCACCTAAGTGGTCTCGTGGTAGCATGCTCACATCAAGTGCAAAAGGTCATGTGTTCAATCCCTGGCAGAGTCATACCAAACTCAAATTAGTAGTCAATGCTTCTATATAAAGCACATCAGAGATAGAGTGATGACTGGTTGGTCTAGAATCAGAATAAGGTATCTGAGTACAGTGACATGCCTACCAGCATGCTGTTGCTTCTGACTCGAGTATTGGGACTAGTTCAATGCAGGGCCTGCTCAATCTCTACCTGAAATGCATGAAATAATTGTGCCTGCCATAAAACATTAACCTCCAATTAATCAATATTTTTTATTGAGGGAATTCTTCATGAATTCAATACTAACTCTACTAGATCTGTGTAAAGGGCACATCATAGATAGATACATGTACAAAAGTACATTTGTACTTTCAATAATTCACAGCAATTTTTAAAATATTCCAATGTAATCCTTTTTACTGTAATGCTGATGCATGGATAATGTTCAAATCTGTCATGGGCAGAGTGACAATGTATGTACATGTAAATGATTATCACTATTTAACAGGATTTGTACAACAAAAGTGTCTAATCTTTAACATTTATGTTTAGCCAAATTCCAGCAATACATTTTATTTAGCAAAAGAAAGAGTAAAAAAGCGATCAATTTTCTTTTAACTGGTTCCAGCAACCACCACAATGTCTGAAAGATAATTATGTGTGGTATGCAAATAAATGATTGATACTTGTGAATAAATAAATTGTTTCAAAAGTGCACCATGAAATGATTAGAGGTCAAACCATGAACATTTCAACTGAAGCAAAGCCACATTTTAACTTTGTTCATATTGAAGCATTTTATCATGATTAAATTTTTCTAAACAGCATTGGTTTCTTAAAAATGAATGTAGTTATAGAACTCAGTAAATATAGTGTATACACACTGTAATGATTATTATTACAGAGTAAACTGTTTACCAAGGGCCCTTTTAAAATTCTTAAACAGCTGTAGTCAAGGATACAAAATCAATAAAAAAACTTCCTTTTCCTTATGTAGTATTGAACCTTAAATCAATTTCAATGATATGCAAGGAGTAAACATATGTATGTTGTACATACCATGAAACACTTACATGCATAACATCAAGAGTCAAATAAAACAACAGTGGCACTTGTACATATGTGCAGTTTTTTTCTTCAGGACAAAAAATAGTTTTTCTCATTTTAAGAGCTTAGTTTGGTCCTGGAATGGCTCAGAATATTGTTGATCTGAATGCAAATAGCTTCTTTTGCCTTATCTGTTTTTGCTGTTCACTAGTACTTGTTTTGCATAAATTATGATATTTTACTCTGACAGTCTTATTTCTAATGCCTATGTCTTTTTAGTGTGTGCACGAAAATGTGTTTAATATTGTCCATGTATGTCTTATAAAATGCTCTAGTTACTGTCCTATATGTGTAGTACATGTTTGTATCTGTTGTATTTTGCTGTTCTTTTGCTTTAAAGTGTTGCATTATTGTTCGAGCAGTCTCTATGCTTTGTGTACTTGATGTACGTGTTCATTTGGTTAAAAGCTAACCAGAGCTTATGTTGTCTTGTCCATGTTATGTTATGATTTGTACCAAAGTTTTCTTGTCATATTCACTTTCACTTTGGTAAACCCTACATGTACATACATGTACATACACATGTACAAGAAATATTTGGTCTGAATCGCTCAGCATATAATAACTGACACAAGTGAGTTACCTTGTCATACAAATTCAACCTATATTTGAATCCAGGAGTTTAACAATTATGAAATTTATTTCTCTATATGCAGAATATGCAGACTGGTAAAAAGTAGCTGCGAAATCATAGCTCTTGATCTTTTTTTTATTGACTTTGCGATTTATTGTTAAAAAAATACAAAAAAAAATAGAGTTATGTTTCGCAGCTAGGTAAAAAGCAACACAGAAATTAGAAAATATAACGTACATGCAATGATGCATGGCTACAATGATCACCTTCATGTTGAGCACAGGCTAGGCATAGGTAATAGAATGAAGTTCATGTAATAAGGGATACCACATGAATAAATTTCATTGTAGTTCATGACTGTTTACCATTCCGTTAAAAAAAAACAAAATTTTGAACATTAAATTACTTTGTCAATTTTTAAAGTTAAAATTTGTAAAAAGTCATACATGTAAATTTTGACCAGTCTTCTCGGGGTTATGACTTTGTAATTTTACAGATAACTCGTCAGAGACCTATCCATAACAAAACCAATTCATGAATTATTGCAGGTCAATATTAGAATGGCCTGATGATAGCCTCGGTGCAAGTGAATTATTTCTTGAAGCAATACTCTAAATAACGTAAAACCTGATCAAATTGTTTTGGTTTTTCTTTCTTAAAATAAATAGGCACCTTAAATCAGAGGATATGATCAAGTTTTTGACGAATGTCTTGACTTCTTTCGGCATTTTGGCTCTACTTTCACTTTTGGCGCCCATTTGTTTACGTCCGGTTTGTCCAATCAAACCAATACCCAATAAAACAGCTTTCGGCAGTAAAGCACCATAACTGTCATAATGTCTTTTTTTCTTTCGTAATATATGACATTCAGACAAGATATATTAATTTTATTTAAAGCATCAAAAATTGCATAAGCCAAGTGGGAGTGATCTGGTAACTAAAAAAAATAATTCCAATTTCAGCCAATTTTTTTTTTCACAATTTGTTTGATAATTGTTAGCTGAAGACAATACTTCTACCTATACGTAGATGTCTGTTCTACAGTGAAATTCTTCACTGTTCTGTAAGGCACAAACAATTTGATTTTCAGAGTATAATTGGGGAAAACTGATTTAATATTTAATAGAATATTTCTGGCCCTGGTTTTTGCCCCCCCCCCCCCACACACACACACACACACACAATAAAAAAAAATTTGGCAGCCTCTGGACCGGAGTGAAAACTAGTTTTTGGGCTCATAATATTTTCATAGGATAAAAAAATAATTTTCAAATAAATTTTCTTGTAGACAGTAAAACAGAGCATACAGTAAAAAAATCATCTGGCCTTCATGAAATCACAGACCTCAACAAAATAAAATTGTCCATGCTTGATACCTTACAGTCATGCAAGGAGGGTTATATCAGGGAAACATGTTCCTTACAGCCCCCTTCCACACACACACACACACACACACACACATCAAGTGGTTCATGCTTAAAACATTACTGTCATGCAAGAAGGGTCACAGCCAGGGTAAACATGGTGTTTTAGTTGTGAATATACTACACCATTAATTTGAACAAAATTTTACTCCTTGAGCATTGGAATATCATATTTCTATAACCAAGCTAGCTACCAATAATCTTTTTAGTTTTGAGGAGAGGTCGATACTTCTTAAGAGCTTGCACATTTTCTGCTTTAAGAGACATCCACCTGAAATGAAGTTTTAAAATTTGGTTTTTTAGACCTTAATTTCTCTTATTGCTCTTATTTTACAGCTATTTGCTATTCAATATACTGAGATGTCTTAGGTGGAGACCTTGGTTTGCTATACTGTGATTAAATGTTTTTTGGGGTAAAAAATTTATTGACTGGTCAATTCTGGCAGATATCACCTAATTGCTCTAAAATAAAAAAAAAATTAATAAGCAATTTGTCACTTGGCTAAGATTCTAAACCTCCAAACATTTTATCTTTCTTGGAATAACACAGCCATTTTTTTAAAGCATAAACTTAAAACCGAATGTTGTAAAATATTTAATTAAAATAAATAATTAAACAAAATCTAGAATATACATGCAAAAGCAAGGACATAAATTCTATATAAAATAATCAACGTGCAAAGTGGGTACTTAATTCATGTAAAAACGAAGTATTAGAACTGTAAAAGATATATTAGTTACTGAAAACAAACATCATAGCATTTAAAGCACCATAAAGAAAATTAAGCCAAAAATTAATTTATTGGCTATCATGGCACTCTTGTAGCAGTTTTGATATGGCAAAAATCTATTTTGGTCTAAAACTGCAAATCCCAATAATTTCTGAATTCAAAACAAAATATTTGAGGTAGACCTAGGGTAAGGGACATAACTCATGAAATCAGTGATATGTTTGCATCATACTCAATTTCATCAAAGCCTCTCAAACTTTCATTTGAAGCAGAATAAAATGAGTCAAAGTTAATTAGATGCTTACATAAGATTGATGTAAAATACTGCATACAAACGTTCCAACAATTTTTAAGAGTTGTGTCCCTTACCCTAGGTCTACCTCCTTAAGGAATGATTGTTATATTGTTTTGATCTATGAGGAAATAACTTCAATCATGTAGTAAACACAAATTAACCTGCATAGCAGGTTATTTTCAAGCATGCACCACAGGCATTGAGAATATTTCACATTGACAGAAAAAATATAATAGTATATTTCTTATAATTTAATTTTAATACCAAAATTTAACGATTAAATCAGCGAAAAAGGTTGATACAACTTTTGTGTAAATAATTCAAATAGACCGAAAAAGTATAACAGTCATTCCTTATAATTCAATTTTAGTACAAAATTTAAGGAGTAAATCAGCAAGAAAGGTTGATGACCCCACAGTCACATTACAAAATTTGGTCTATGAGATGATGGACAAATTTTTTTATTCAATCAGAAAGAATGTTACACCTGCTATTGAATTACATACAAAACTATGATGAAAGCTACCTTTTAAAAGGTAATCACACTATAACACTGTAAGCCAGATGCTTCAGGCGTTAGTTTCACAAAAAGTGTGAAATTGATCGTAAATCATGACATCACAATGCTATTTTAGTTTATGACGTCATTACTTATGATTAATTTTACACTTATGACTTTTTGTGACTTTTATAACATGATATGTCAGTAGCACCAGAAGACTCAAACTTAATATTGATTATAACACCATCTCTTGATCATTTAAAATATGAGAAAAATGCCATTTTCAGGCAAAAAATATAGGGCTGATTAAAGACCTGCATATGTATGGTGTACTATACTTTCAATGCTTATAAGATCTTAACAATGGAATTCAACTGATCGACTTAAATATACATGTGTATTCCCAAGGTTTACAATACTAAATAGCAGGAACAATTATAATCTATTTGTAAAAAATATTTCTATAAAAAAAATAATTAAAAAAAAACAATAGAAAAAGATTAATGTAAACATAATGCACTATCATGTGAACTACAAAAGACATCATAAATAATTACAAAACAACATAAAACTACTGTAAGTTCAAAAATAAATATGTGCATTCATTTTTGTAATTCTGATATTTTCAAAGCATAATACCATTTTATTTTTTTGTAAGAAAAAAAAGCAAATTTCATATTCATATGTAAATAAGTAGCCTGTTTCAAATATTATGAATACCAATTACCATGATTACTGCAAAACATGGAAATTTGTGCATGGGATCATCTTCTTACATTCATGTCACAAAATATCCACAAAAATAACACACAGGCACAAAAAATTATTTGTTAAAACTGTTCAGGAAGATTAATGTCTAACTACAATATGATTGACCTAGCAAGCAAATCATGCAAATAAAAACCCATAAAATTTTACATTAACAATACTTTATTCACAAGAACCAAAACCAGCACCATAAGCTCTATTTTTGCAGTATCACAGTGGTCAAAAATGGAAAAAAATGAATACCTTCAATGAGAAATTTCAAAATAAACAAATGATCTCCATAAAAAAACGTATTAATATCTCAATAAAAAATATGTACAGTGGATTCCGCTTAATTGCATAGCCTACTTGCCAGTAAAAATTATGCAAATAACCGGGCTATTCTTATAACCGAAATTACGACTACCGGAAGTGTGAGTTCAGGTAAGACGACGATACTGTGGATCAACCAGGGATATCACTGTTCAACATTTCTGATCTGGTATTTAATTGTTATAGACCTTCTCATTGTATTGTTCTTTTATCAATAAATAATAATATATATTGTGTTTGTCTTATTTATTGACCTTCTTTACGTTGTGTGTATTTATAAGTAAAACCACGTGTTTCTCATCTATAAATAGTCAAGTAATTTCCCAACCTTTCTATGAAAAAAAATCCCATATTTCATATTTCAGCCAGGATTCAGTGTAATATTCATCAATGTTTGCAGTTTGTGGGCTTTTGAAATGGTCTGTGTGTTTTTATTCCTCTGTTCTTGTACACTGATAGTTGTGTATTATACGCGTCATTGACCTCGATATATTCCTATGAAGTGTGGATAGTATGGGGCACCTTAGGGTAGTTGAATTTCATTAGACATTGTACTGAATGAATGACTTTTAATTTTCGTATGATATTTATGCCTAGTAACCCAAGCTCACTCAAAACTGTTCAGCTCATTAAAGAAAATTAAATTTACATTGATAATCATTTGTAGTCGGAAGAATTTAAATAGGGACAAAAAATACCCCAAGCCGAACCTCAAGCCGCATCATAAGGTGATGTTCGGCATGTCGTCAGAAGTCATTGTTCACCTAGGTGCTTGTTTATTTTAATGTAATTAGAAATCATTTATATTGTCTTTTATGTCCATGATTTTTTTAATCCATTATTAACACCTCCTGATTGATGATAATCTAGTTTTTACAACAATAAATATGATTGACATATTTATGACCCGAAGGCTTAAAATAGAATTTGGGAAAACCTGTCTTTACTTGGACGAGGCAAAATTCTCTATGCAATAAACCGAAATGCACCTCCAAGGCCTATGCAAATAAGCGATTTTTTCCCTAATAGAATAATAGGAAATGGTTTTGTGCAGGAGAAAATTATGCTAATAACCGAAATATGCAATAAACCGAAATGCACCTCCAAGGCCTATGCAAATAAGCGATTTTTTCCCTAATAGAATAATAGGAAATGGTTTTGTGCAGGAGAAAATTATGCTAATAACCGAAATATGCAATAAAGCGATATGCGATTAAGTGGAGTCGACTGTATTTATATCTGCAAAGCAGCTAAATAACAAAAATTACAGATTTACACCTATCACAACCAAACCTACAAACGTGTGCCAATATTTTACTACAATTTAAGGATTAGTCAGTACAAAACAGTTGTCTTTTTGATCTATTGTCTAGATTCTCTACTGTCTTGACCCTTCAGGTATCCTTCTATTTTGGCGATTTGTTCCAGGACACTTTTCCTTCCGGTTCCACCATAGACTGAGTACTGGTCTACAGAATTCTCATAGTTCCACACAGACAGTACATCTTCCTCAAATTTGTCACTGCAAAAAGTTAAAAATAAACAGAATTCTGTAATTTGCTTTGGAAAATTTCTTTGCACTTTTTTATAAATTTACCTATTTTTTTGCAAGTGATTCATTTTTGTTAATTTCGCAAGTAAAATAATCTTTCTCTTAAATCACTGCAGGTAAGTCTATATTTATAGGTTTCAAAATAAGTGAAAGTTGAATATTGCAAAATTTCACCTCAAGTTATTTAATTTCAATATCATAACAAATAAGCCTCTGCAAATTAATTATGATATTGAAATTGACAAGAAGTTCTATTTGACAAAACTGGTACTTTATCATGATTTAAACACATAACATAACCATGACAATGTCATGAACACACCTCAAGGAATCTTATAAGTCAATTAGGCAAAATGAGTTGACGTCCCAATGTGCACAAAAACACAAAGTGAGTTGATATTTTACGATATTCAAACTTCACAAGCTGTAAAATCCTTTTCTCTATTATTCGTTTGGAATATTTGACTACTTGACATTTTGCATCTGCCATGGTGGGAATACTATCAATAGTCCATCTATGACATCACCAGTTATTACGGAAGAGCAGCTAAGAAATGTCACAACATCAGTTTTGACCAATCAGATTTTATGGAAAGTGCATCATAATCAGACAACAACCAATCACAACAGTGAATTTTGATATCACTTGTCCATGGATATCTAGCCATCTGAGAAATAGGTAATATGACCAAATCATGGTAAGTAAGAGTGGGGAAACGCTCTCAGACCCACGTAGGGTTTGGGAGTAGGCCAGAGTGTCAACACAGCAGCCCAGCTGCTAGTAGGACATATACTGACTGAGTTCTTCGGTCTGGTATCCCGAAGGCTGGGCTTCATCACCTCCAACTACTAACAGACATCTACTGACACAATCCCTGTAAGGGGCAGTCATGCGAGATCTATAAGGATAGTCAAGACCATAAAAACCACCAATCGGAATAAATTTTACCATTGTAACTAACAACCAAGTCACAAATCCAAAATAAGTAAAATAATGACTTTTAGTTAAATATTATAAAATATACATATAAATGTATATATTACTTATGCATTATCTACACCAGATTAACATACGCTAAAAAGTATACAAAGCAAATATTCCTATTTTGTAAGTATCCTTACTTGACAGTTTTATAGTCATGTAGTGTGAGATCAGACAACTGACACTGTTTTGTCTCTGCCAAGGCAACACAAGTACCAGACAGTCCATGGGCCTCTCTAAATGGAACCTTGAACAGTAAATGGTTGTATATAAGTTCCTCTGTCATCTGGGCAAAATTATTTAAAAACTTCACTTGACCCAAGCTTCTCTCACATAGATAATACAATACTAAGCCTAACATAAGCTATTCTAAAATCAATAATAATTATAGGCACAGATTAATGGATTATGGAAAGGGGGATTAGAAAAAACAAATGAATATAGCGAGCAATGAGAATACCCCTACTTCAGGTGGAGTTAAATATTATATGTACAATACTTGACTTCAACTATCTCCATTTTGTGGCCTCTGACAGTAATTATATTCAGTCATGCACATCAACAACACATAATTCTCACCCAAAATCAAAATCCCTAGAGCAGTTAAGGAGGAGTTGCACTTACAAGAAATATAAACAGACAGACAGGTTGATTCCTATAAAACCCCAAAAAGAAACCTTTTTAGCAGAGGGTACAAAAACTGGGGATTCCAGGCTATTATTTGCTCATTTTAGCCAAAACTTTTGCATAAAATGATCATAGGCATTTAATTTTACATGAGTGAAACATTTTATGAATTTGTACCTGTTATTGAAGAATGACAAAACCACATTATTTAGCAGCACAATCAAATATGACACAACAGATAGAAAATAATTAACATACAAATCAATCAATGAGATCAAGCGGTATACTTTTAATTCTTATCATTTAAATCAAATAATAGGTTTCAGTAATCAACAAAGAATAAAAGGGAGTAATGAAACACCCTTAGAAGACCTGTCAGATGAAGTAGTGCATGAAAAGCAAGAAATTATTTAAGCTGGCCTAAGTATAAAAAATATGTATACCCCTTTTCTGACAAGGTAGTAAGCTAAATCTGTAGCTAACATATCTGGACTTAGGGCATCTCTCATCTTTTCATTATCAATCTGAAATATATAAACATAAAGTCATTGAACAGTCTCCCAATTTTCAATGAATATAGCTAAACTTACAGGAATTGAGTTGGTCTTCCCTTGATTAGACAAACACCTAATGAATTTTCCTAGGTAGTTAACTAAACAATCAACAAAGAAATTTTAATTTTCTATCAAACTTGGATCAAAACAAATGATAGAAATTTTAAATCTCCTTGAGTCCTAGTAAACTGCCCAGTTAACTACCTAAAACATTTCCTAAGTAAAGGTCCTTCAACCAAGCCAAGACCAATTCTATTCCCTGAAGTTTACTATAATACTGGCTGTAAATTCTGTCATCCATCATTGTACATCAAACATAATTCATTGTTAATACTACAGTCAAACCTGTTCAAACCAAACCTTTTCTTTTTACTTTAAAACTGGTTTGGTTACGACATGTGTTCCGTTAAACAAGTTTCAAAATACATTTAAAATTCATATCAAGGGATTTGTCCACCTTGTCTATGTGGTAGTGGTTGGCAGTTGCTAGTTTTCTCCTACACAGTTTTTGCCCCTATAGAGGACTATGATCTGTAGAGCAATTGCATGTCTTGTTGTGAATTGTTGATCTAAAAATCATAGTCTGATAAGAAATTCTTTGCTTCTTAAAAATAACAAGGCTGGCAGTTTTAGTCTGGTTGACTTTTAGACAGACAGAATTTTTTAAACATTACAATGTATTTATTTTCCAGTATTATCTATAGCACTGTTGAATCTTGGATCCAATATTTTTTATATTCCTATGAGCAAAGGCCAGATATGTTATTTTCAAACTTCTGGTTGCCAGAATATTTTTACCAAACCCACTCCCTGCCAAATCGAATGGTCGTCCCTTTAATCATATTCTGTAAAAGTTTGTTTCACACGTTGAATCATTGTCTGCACAAATCACAACAAATATCGGGAAAAATGATGGGTATGGGACAATTCCAAATACGAATGGCATTTTTTGGACACGTTTTCATAGAATCTTCAACTGTGTTTATCTTTTTGTTCAGCACAAAATAATTGGTGGTTGTGTGATTGTTAAGTCACAACATGTTTTCTATAAATGTACGTTAAATCGTCGTAGGTTAAAGTGCTTAACTGATTAGATTCTGACGCGGACATTGCCGAAGACACCCATATAAACAAAAATAAACACTAGAGATCACGATTTTGGAGACATAGCCTAAAGACGGAATGATCTTAGATATCTACTTACTAGATTTTTCTTCATGATTTTTTTGCTTTTATCTTATTCTGCCAGTACCAGACGCTACCGTAGCCGGGTAAAAGTACCAGGTACCGGCTCTTAATGAAAGCACTGCATACAGTATGTACAATATAGTTCCTTTATATCACTTATTTATTATTCTGATTTTCAAGTGTCTGGTTTAGACAGGTTTTTGTGTTTTTCAGGGTTTGGTTGAGACAGATCTGTGTGTTTTCAAGGGTTTGATTAGGCAGGTTTCACAGTATATCATCTTGTGCTCTATGAAACAAATTTCATTTAGCTTCAAAATATAAAGATATAATTCAAATAACATTTAATCATTAGCACTTCAGCAAGAGCAAGGGGCAATAGAACACCAAGCATGACATTAGCGCCCATATCCACATTATTTTTTCCATTGTTTAAAGAAAGTGAGCAGTTTTTTGTTTTTGAATGTCCTTTAATTAAGTACAACTAATATTTATGTAAATAAAGAATTTAGGAAAAAAGTCACAAACTTTTGTTCATAGCCTAAACATCTAGAAAAATTACATTAATGATATATACTGATAAAAGTTGCATGAAAGGTTTCGGAAGTAATGAATGTGGTCTTAACAGCTTAATTGAATTCTATTCCTGTCAGACTTTTTTCAATACCTATCACTTTCTAATGTCATTTTTTTTCTCAACCTTCCCAACCATTTTTTAACTATAAAATTACTATTGAAACATACTGGATGAATTTACACTTTAGAGAAAGTTGACAAAAGTTATGGACTTATACCCTCCGCACAATTCTTAGGTAAACCCATTCTTATAAAATCTGATGATATGATTAGACAAACCTTTAGTGTTGACATGACACCTGTAGCCACTTGCAGTATACCTGTTAAGGTATCATATACATCAAACATTGCCTCTTTATCTTCCTAAGTAATAAAAATGTATGCATCAAATCAACAACATGTTCGTAATATCCCAATATCAGTAATTGTACCATACACAGGCAAATGTGCCACACATGAGAATCATGTGGTTTGCATCACATGATTATCACATGAATCAACCACTATATGATTATCATACGTGGCATATTTGGCTGTGTAGAGCGGGTAACTTTCAGGTAGTTTCTATTTACATTATATTTGGAGGAGGATCAGAAGCATGCAAATAAAAGAAAGCTTATATTTGTAGTATAACAGCATACAACTCATGAAGTTTTTAGGCACAAAAAGACTATAGTTAAAATGTTTTTTCTTTATAGAATATTGACAAACATTTGATACATGCAACAAGAACTTGCTATACAATATTTCTTTTAAGAATTTGCTCCTGCAAGCCATATCTTAATAACTTTTACATATATATGCAAATAATCTCATTTCAATTTCATCATGAGATGCATATAGGCTTAAATATATAGACAGTATTTGTCTGCATAAATAAATTTACTAATAGAAAAAAAACTGTGAGCTAAGCTCACTTGTTGATCCCCCTAGTCCACCTTTTAAAAACCATATAAGAAACCCTAAATGTCATTCAGGTGAAAAACAAAATAGGACGTGCACAATAAGAGTTCGGAAATTTTGACAGCCCATGTCCATCATTTCATCCAACTTAAACAGATGCTTATGTCAGTCTTTTACATACTCAGATCAAGAATAAGCTTACAAAAAACCTTTTTTTTTTGTTATTTAAAAGATAAATATTGGAATTTGTGTTATTTCATCACATACTCTGTCTTTTACAAAATATCTCAACAAGTGAACTAGTTCAGTTTCAACCACAGGTGGACGTTCTAACATGCAAACAAAACATCGTATCTCTCAGACTTTTTCATCACATCAGCAAACAGCTGAAAACTTCAGAGTGATATAAAAAAAATGTTGATTATTTATAGAAGAAAATTGTGAATACATTTTTATATTGATTTAAATTGGTTTTTGACTTCTGTCTTGAAAAGATTCTATCAATAAATTTATAATTACAAACTATGACTGATTCATAGTTTCAGCACAATGTGCTTTCGTTACCACTGAAACTATTGAAAGATCAGCAGAAAAATGATGAATCTGTCAATCTTTTTCTTAATTAAATCAAGTAATAAATGTATGAAAATTCTCCTAACCACTTCAATTAATTGTATACGCAATGGTACTGCACATGTACCATTAATTTAATCATGCAATCAACTCATCAGTTACAGGTAAATCAGTCAGAGGTGGTCAATTAATTTTAAATAAACAATTGGAAGACAGGATGTTTAGACATTCATAAAACCATGCAGACTATAATTTATAAAGTTTGACAATTTTTTATGTCCGATATTGGAAAATGGTCACCAGTCAATTGCAAAATTTGTCGGTCAATGACTGGCATTTTTTACCGTTTCTAGACCCTTGGTGCACAATGACATTGTATGAAAAAGAATGTGTGAAAGTTTTATCAAATTAAATTTAACAGTTTAAGAGTTGTGGGTTAAAACTTAGGACAGAACTGAAGAATGGAGACAGCATTTCCACTTTTCAATATGGAGTATAATAAATAATTATGATGCATATAAAGAAAGAATGTGACTCCAAGTCACATCTTTCGGTATAGTGTAAATGAAACATAAGAATATTTTAAGAATCACCTGAAGATCCTTGTTATAAGTACTTGGTACTCCTTTTAGAGTCATCATAAATCCTGTACACTACAATCAAAAAGAGAATTACCATTTAAAGGGTTTGAAATGTAATATCACAATTAAAACATGATTTGCATAATGTTTAACTTTAGTAAAACCTAATGAATGAGGATAGAGATGTTTTATAAGGTTGTTCATATGTATTTCATGAAATGATCATGATGATGGAGGACAGAAAATTTCCCAATCACAACAATTGCTGCGGAAATAATTTTTATGTTTTATTGAAAGGAAAACTTAAATGTCCACTTAAATATCCAGAAAGCATCAATTACCCGTCCATATATCCTCCCTGCTTTTCCTCTGATCAGTTCGAGACTATCAGCATTCTTCTTCTGTGGCATCAAACTGCTCCCAGTACTACAAAATAGTCATAGAAAACCTCATCAATCTTTTCAAATTCAAAATTCAAATACTAAAAATGGATCATTGATTAATAATTAATATCATTGCTCAAAATGTTTTAAATTCTTATTTTAATCTGAAAAGATTGAAGTCTTCTCTACCTGACTGCAACTTGACCAAAAATGTTAATATTTTTAAGTTCTACACTATTTAACTGAAATTACACCTTAAGTTTTAAAATTTAGCTAAATTACCCTAAATATATGAAAGGTGTATACAGCTGAATTATCTGTAAGAATCTGACACTGTACATAACCAAATTACCAGTATACATTTGAATTACCTGTAAGCATCTGAAAGCTGTACATAGCTGAACTCTTTACTGCAGTACAGAATAAGATCCTCAGCCCATCTACTGAGATGAACACTCAATAGGGATGCCCAGAACAGAAATTCAGCTGGAATAAAGAAATGTATTCACATATAGCACTACTCAGTCACTAGTATCCCTGCACAGTATCTTGGCTACTTTCAGTTTTGCTATTTTCCTGAAATGACATTTTTCTTCTAATCCCTGTGTTTTTCTTAATAACCAAGTTTGTATAAACACTGAAATTTGCTTAATTTTCCCAAGTTTTCTTAATGTTCTTATGATTTTCCATATATTCCTGAGTTTTCCTCAACTTCCTGGATTTTTTTCTTATATCAAAGAGTTCATTCCTTAAATCCCAAAATTCACCTTTAAATCACAAAGATTTTTTCTTGAATCTTTTAGGCCCTAGCTTTTCTATAAGTCCCTCAGTATTATCATAAACATCTGAGTTATTCTTAAATCTTTAATCTCAAACAGTCTGCTTTCATTTCATCAATTCTAAAGAAAGATTTGACGAGAAATGTTATATTAAATTATGTCAATCTTTATAAAGTCAATATTTATGCACAAATTAATACCTTCAAACAATTTGAAACAAGAATACAGAAAAAACAGTCTAATGAAAAACTAATTCCATGTTGATTCTAGTTTTAGGTTATGTCACATGTGAATCAATCAGATCGAAAAAAATTTACAAACCAACAAAGTCTCTGTCACTCACAGCATCAAGACTATTGCCCGATATATCTCCAAAACCTAGCTCTGAAAGTAATGAAGGGCAGAAAAAATAACATTTTGTGATTGTTTTCTTTTTCATTTGTTACTAACAGCCATAATGATTAATTTATGTTAAGTTAAATATATAAAATGGTTATATCTCAAAAATATCTCCTTGTTAATAAAAAATACATGTAATCATGCAACAAATTCTCCCTTTAAATGATTACCCGGCGGCAATACATTTTTAACAATTACTTTGATGAGGCAATAAACTTTTGTTAATGATTACTTTGTGGCATAATCTTTCTGTTAATGATTACTTAGTGGCATTATCTTTCCATTAATGATTACTGAGTGGCATTATCTTTCAATTAATGATTACCTTGTTTCATTATCTTTCAGTTAATGATCACTGTGTGGCAATATTTTTTGTTAAATGTTAATATTGTCATGTTAATGATATTTTTTATATAATTTCACTGTTAACAATAACTCATTGTCAAACTTGACTGTTTGCATAATATCTTCTTGTTAATGATACTTTTCGTTGCCTGTTAATGATTACTTTTACCAATATCTGCCTGTTAATGATTACCTTGTGACAATTTCTCCCTGTTAATGTTAAATGGATTGCCAGCCAATGCACCACTGTTAGTTGTTAATGAAAACATACATAGTGTTAATTCAAACTGTCAACGAAAGACACACATTAATCACATCATGATCAGTCAAACACACCTTCACAAATAATGCCAGGTTCACAAGTACTTTTAACACATGTCAAAAACATTTGTTTTGCTCTGACTTAAAAAATTGACAATATGTTTTGAAAAAGTTTCAGCTAAAACATGAAATTGAAAACAAAAAAATTGACAATACATTTTGAAAAAGTTTCAGCTAAAACATAAAATTGAAAACGCATTTCATATATACAAGTTTTATGTTTTCTCAAATGTTTTAGTTTAACATGTAGCTGAAACATATTTTGATGAGACACTAATATCCCAAACTTTTTGAAACATTCTTAAAACTTTGTCTAAATGCTGCTATTCCAAAACAGTCTTATCAAAGCATTATCTGTGAACCCGGCATAAAACAGTACAGTGAAACCTATCCATATTGAACCCTTAATCAACCAAATACCTGGTAAAACTAGACACTTTTTGTAGTCCCTTTATATCCATTTTAATGTATTTTAAACATGGGTAAACCAAACATCTGCCTTAACCAAACAAATTCTACAGTCCCAGAAATGATTTTTTGAGGTTTACAAACAAAGCAAAAATTTGCAAAATCAGAAGTAAATATACAGAAAAAAAAAGAATCGTGATGGTAAAATCTGGATTTGAAATAGCGCAATTCCGCTAAAAAAGCCGGAAAAAAATCATTTCTGCTGTCAAAAAGAGATTTGGTTTAGGCAGGTTTCACTGTAGTTAATTTCAATAAACCATTAAACATACTGACAAAAGTTTCTTGCTCCAAAATATTCATCACCAGCATGCATGCTCTAAGCACACACAGTAGCATTTAGTTTTGACCATGCACACTGACTAGTTTAATTATTGAGTTTTCTATCAACCAAAATGAAGCAAGTGAATGGAAAGAATGCCAATTACTAATCATTCAAATAGGAATCTAGATAACTGCAATGAAATTAGGATTGGCAAGGTGATTCAAATATACCACCCACTTGTTGACTGGGGACACACAATACTGATGATAACATGGCAGTACATGGGGTTGTTAATATTGTACATGTTAAGTCAAACAGAATAAAAGCAGACAGTCCATGCTTATTGTTTACCTTCCTAATGGCATGATATTAGTTCTATCACTTAGCTGGTCCAGTCTTTCAACATCTCTCTTCAGCATCCAGGCATAACTGAAAATTATAATAATGGAACAAAAATAAAAACAAGATGATGCATGCTACATCATGCTAAAAATACCCCCAATTAACCATTTCAGTCGAAGCAGGGAAAAGAAGACAGTCACACAGTACAAATCATCATGCAGAAGCAATACACCAAATATCTAAGCATTCCCTCCAGTAGAAGCTGAGAAATCTCTTATGAAAATTTCCTTCATGCAGCACCTGAAAAACTACAAAGTCGATCAGTAAACAGGAAGTAGATAAGAAATAAACTTTAAAAGGGAAGACATGTCATCATGAGAAGGCAATATACTAAACACCTTAGCATTCCATCCGGTAGAAGCTGAAAAATCTTACGTAAATGTGTAATGGACGAGCGGATGAACAAAGTGATTGCAATATAGCCAGGGACGGTATCACATAATATCTTGCAACTTCATGTGGTGGGTAAAATATACATGATGCACAATATTTTGAACTTTGCTGATTGTCAACAATTTTTTTTTAAAGGACCTAAATTTGCCATGCATGTCTTTGCATGGTCCTGAAGATTAGAATAAGGTTCTTTTTGGGGGGACATTTCTGAGAATATTGCAAAACAATATATATATATACCCCTACCTTACCGGCTGGTTATATCACAGACCCAAATACCACTTGGATCATCAAGTATAAATGACAAACTGATGAAATGACCTTGATTTTGAACAGAAGAATGTGATATGGACAGACAAGAAAGATGTTCAAATCCATTTAACAGATGCTGATTTGCAAAGTTTTATGCACGGACAATATGACATATTAGGTTTCAAATAACAGTTGACTGATTTATAAAAAAAAAAAAAAAAAAACTCAATATCTTAGTCTTTAGAATAAATCGTGGAAACCTGAAATTTTAGTATATAGCTTGTAAAACTGAAAGTTGGTAACTTCAGAAAAAATCAGAAAAGTGGAACAAACTGTAAACTTGACCTATAACTCATCAAGGTATACTCACATACCAAAAACCAGCTCAATATCTGCAACATTTAGAAAAAAGTGTGGAAAACTTAAATTTCCGTAAATTTTTCAAAGTTCAAGGGCCACAACTCAGGCAAAAATCAGCAAAGCGGAACAAAACATAAACCTGACCTGTAACGTATCAAGACTGACTCACATACCAAAAATCAGCCCAATACCTGCAAGAGTTGAGAAAAGAATGACAGAAAACTTGTTACTTGAAATCACAGCACCGAATGACAAGTTTTACCTTAACAACCAATGGCTCCATCTGATTGGTTGAGCTCTTTGGAGGTGTGTGTACCCTGGCAACAGAACATCTATCTCACTGGAAATATACAACAAAGATATATTCATGAACATTCCCTTCAGCAGAATCATAGATAGAAACAGGAGACTTAGGCTGTCTGGTGTAAAATGTATGCACTTCAAATTTTTGTACATATTTCAAATTTATACTTTTTTTTTCTTCATAATACAGGATTACAAAGCAGATCGTTTGAACAACATGCATATTGTACTGTTTGCAAGATTTTACTATTTGCTTAATCAAACTTGGAAAAGGTGTGGTGTGAGATGATATCGAACGTCCCTACAAAATTTCAGTACATGTATATCCATCACTGGCTTCTAAGGGAAGTGCCCATTACGTAGCTCATTTGATGGCCAGGAGGATAGGCAGGCCAATTAGTTCAAATTTACCTTTTTGCTCTATCAACTAAAACAGACATTAATTGAACGGTGTAGCTCTTAAGCTGGTTTGCCGCATCACATAACCAGAGCCTCATGTCTGTAGCAACTTGGTCATTACGACTCCTTCCTGTATGCAGCTTTCCAGCAACTGGTCCTACAAGTGACTACAAAGAAAATTTGTTTTTTTCGTATACAGCAAGACTTCAACATTTTAATATAACAAGAAAAGGTATGGTGTATATTTCAAAGAGACAAAAACCCAACCAGGATGAAAATGTCCACCCAAGGCCACCTATTGGTCTTCAATTACCGATAACGATGAGGAAATCCTCATACCACAGGGCAGGCTTCAACTGGCCCCAAAACATCATTATACACAGGTACAGCCAAAGAGTTGCCGTTATATACTCAAGTAACATAAAAAATAGACTAAAGATAAGAGCAAAACAAGCATCCTTTCAATCAACTAGGAATAATGTACCTACTGGCATATTACACATTAAAAACCTGTGAAAATAAATCACATGTACATGATACTAGAAAACTGGCCATGATAGTTGTTTCAAAAAATAATCATTTATTACACAGACAAGTTTCTTTGAAACAACTACAGTAGACATTTACTTTATATGTATATGTACCAAAGAACGTTTTGTAAAGACAGCTTCACTAGATAGCTTCCATCAGGGTATGACGTTAACATTTTATGAACCTTGTCCCATTGGGCAAGTCGATGAAAATTCTACTTGCCCAAATTAAAAATTAGATTGTCCTTTAAAAAATATATGGTAAAAATGATTAAAAAAATGGGTTGTCCTCTGGGCAAGTATAATTTAACTTTTACTTGTCCAAATATTAGTATCACTTGTTACAGGCAATAGGACAACCTTTAACTTCATACCCTTTTCATGTAAAATTAATGGAAAGCTCTTTTTGACACAAAATTCATTTAGAAAAGTAAAGCATCAGTAGGTTTGATATTTGGCAGCGACATACCAAAGACTTCAAAAATTAGTAGTCAATGCTACTCTGTCAAGTAATTGGCATATAACAGATAGAGTGCTAGCTAGTTGGGTTAGAATCAGAATAATGTTTGAATGGGTTGAGATCACTTCCTGCAAGCTGTTGCTTTTGTGATGTAGCACATTTAAATTCTGACTCAGAACATCAGTCAAGTAAAATAAGCTGAGTCAAACATTCTCCACCTTAAATGCATAAAATACAAACTGTCAGTCTGCCAATGGATGATAAACAACAATCAATCAAATATAAGAAATTTGCCTTATTAATTAAAATCCCTTTAAGTACTTCTCCATCTAAGAATCGGGTAAAATGTATATCAGGTGTGGCACATGAAGGAAAAATGCAGAGATTTTATTGCATTGGCCAATTAATTATACCTGATAACTACCAGAAATAACCATCCAAGTGTTTGTAAAATTTGCCTTTTTAAGAAATTGATAGGTCAAATTTAGTTGAAATGCGCCACAGAAAAATGGTTGGAAAATTTTTCCACTCTGTCCCCATATAAACAGTAAAAAAATATCTACGTCACAGATGCTTCAGAATAAACTTACATAGCTTTTTGGTTGTTTTCTACATGTTCTGAATATATTTTAGGCAAAAATAACTAAATTGGGGAAAATGATATGCCACCCATTGCCCAATTCTTACACAGAAAGGTACTTAAACATTTTCATATATGAGGGAAGAACAGGGGGTCATCATCTCCTTTCACCGATTCCTTTTTCTCCAGCTACTCTTCACCCTGTCCTTACCCTTGTTTATAGACTATCCTAAGTATGTACAATAACATACCTTTAGCATTCTCTCATTAGCAGTGTGTATATCTTCATCACCAGGCATCACTTCAAATTCTCCAGCCTCCCACTTTGTATAGACCTAAATGCAACATAGTTTGAGTTACTGCTTATTTACTGCAACTAAAAGTTCAATGATGACTACATAAAATAGAACTCTTCTTTGTAGGGAAAAATGAGGTAATGGCTATAAATCTATTAATTATAAATCTTCAAAGGCTCAACTAAAAAGGAGATTAATTAAATTACAAAATTTTGTTTTAGTGCTTCCAAAACTAAGACATTTCACGTTTTAATTCTAAATCTGGAACCTGATCTTTCAGCACAAAGATATTTTCTTACATTATGACATCCTACCAATTCATATACCAGGTAAGAAATTACCAGTTAGTGCATACTCGAATTTCATCATCTCCAAACCTAAACTTCCATTATTACTCCTAATTCATATGAAACATAATTATCCAACCTGCTGGAGTCCTTTCTTTATTTCATCTCTTTCCTCCTGTGTAACTAACCCTGCTTCACATGTGGCATTTACGTAAGCTTGACTACCCTGTAAGAAATATGTTTCATTGTACAAAAGCCAAAACCTATTTAGTCAAAATGAACATGTTATCTTTTTACTGGTAATTGAGGGAATATGGTCATAACTAATTGTAGCTTCTAAGTTAAACTTGTTTGTTTTTCATTCACTAGTATCTGCTTTTTTATTTTCTTATTTTAAACTGGGGGCTTCCTGAACATTTTCATGTATTACAATGTGCTTAAACTTCTTTAAAAACATAACAAATCTTTAATTTGATTATCATTACATCTCTTTTCACATGGAAAACACAGGTTATTTCTTTTCAAATTATTCCCAAGCATTCTTGTAAAATTAATAGGAACTGTTCAAATTCACTGAAAATACTTCCAACCATGAATTTTGCAATACAACTTTTAGAACAGAATCCATTTCTTTGCGTTGGCAGGGGTAGACTAAACAAATCGTTGGCAGGGGTAGACTAAACAAATCGTTGGCAGGGGTACACTAAACAAATTGTTGGCAGGGGTAGACTAAACAAATATCTTAAAACAACTTCATTTCATCGGTTGCCAATTTTCATTTGTTCAGTGGTTGGGACTTACCAGTACCACTAATTCAAATTCCAAACAAAATGTAAAATTTCAATTAAAACTTTCATGCTCTTATGAAATCCACAAACCAACAAAAATTAAGAAAAAACATGGAAATTGATCCATATGAAGCATGTTCACAGTACAAGTACTATACTCATTTCATTTGTGTATGACCTTCACTTCACCTTGATATCTTGTTTCCACATCCTTCTATCATATGATAAGGACTCGTTGAACTTTTCCATGATAGGATCTGTAGCTCCAGTGAACCTTCCTCCCCACAATTTACTTCCCTGTTAAAATATTTCAATAAAATTATAAAATATCATCTTAAGCTATGCCTATGATGGACAAAGCTCGTATTAATGAACAAACAGCGCCTCTGCACTTGCATGTCTACTTCCATGTCAACAATTTTTTTCACTTCTGTCAGAATACTTTTCAGCCATTCAAAGTTTTCTTCATATACAAGACATCACCGATGCTTCGTTCATATAATTGGTAAGTATTACAAGTTTTATAAAACGTGAATATTTTAGCCTGAGTCAACTTAATGCTATATTGTAACAAAATATAAAGTGAAATGTGATACTTTGCTTGCTGAAGCCTATTTACAACTATTTTTTTTAATTCACAACCCCAGTTCATTGCACATAGGAAAACCTCATATGCACAGATGGAGGAATTTTTTTAGAGCTTTTTGCTCATATATATATATATATAAATGTTTTGACAGTATCTTCATTACAATATATTGTGTGTTAACCCAATTCCAGTGGTCAAAATATTAAACTCTGATAAAAAGTTCAAAACAAACAGTGATGGACATGTTTTGTTTCGATTCTATACATGTAACCTGGATATTCTTCTATTCAATTTTCAAAAATTAATATGATTGTAAATGCTAAACTACTTAAGAAATGGATGAATGACACGGGTCTTTGGCTGCCATTATTGTTTTTGTTTAACCTAGTTACGGTGCAAAGGTCAAATTCTCAGTCGTGTGTACATTTCATTATCATCTTACATAGCAAATCATTAATCAGTTCTGTTTATTTTATTGTATGTTGAAGATCAATGTTTAAATTTTAATTTAATTTTGAATGCATACAATGATTTTTAGAGTATACAGTAAATCACAAGGCGAGACTTATAAACGGAATATTATAACATATACATGAAATGTTGAGCTGATCTGAAATGTTAGTAAACACTCCTTCACCTGACCTTGATTATGTATGATCCACATGCACAGGCCCTGTTATTTGTTACAAAAAAATCCAACTTTGTAATTGTATCAGAAATAGGTTGCCCCAGAACAGGTTAAACCACTATTAATTTTTTTAAACCGTGAAAACTGATATCCCTGAATATGTTCACTTGACAGAATCTGTGAAAATTAATACATTGACAGTATTCAGGGGTTCAAATTTACTTTTAAGAACAGAAGTTCCTGGACTTTTGCAAATTTCAAATGAAAAGGCCACTTAAGAAAAATCAAAAGTCCACAATAAAGTATCAATTTAAAGGGCTAAAGGTCCAGAACCCATGTAAATGAATTTCAAAGGTCCAAAGTCAGAAATTGAGGGTCCTAGAAGCTCTGACCACCATGAAAACAGCAAAAAAATTAGTACACCGCATGAATTAATATGTTTATAGTAAATAAATTGAACATAGTTACATTGTTTTGATCAATCTGAGTGCACATGTACCTCATTCCCAGCCTTCTCAGACATTATCCAAAATTTCCTGGTTAGCTCTTCTTTTCTATCAATTATTACTTTAAACTGCTACTGAATGAAGTTTTTTCCCTGTAATAAACAAAACAAATTAGGACAGAAATTGTAAATATATATATGAATATTCTTTAACAGAAATTTTAAACAAAATTTACCCAGCATATTTCAAGTAGTGTAATTGGGCTACTGAGCAAGTGAAGCTTTTAGTTACATTATATGGTTATATACATGGAACTTACATTATGGTAATACCATGCATTTTTTTTTAGAATATACGTAATACCATTAAGTCATTTTTAGAATATTGTAATACAAAATGTACCATAAAGTTATTTTCCCCTCAAATTGCCAACTTACATGTACATGTATATATAATCCATAAGACAAGCTGCAGCCTGTCCTGTGGTGTGAGGATGTTCTGATAGTTCATTTAAAGCCCATGGGTGACCATAAGCCAACATTTTCATCCCAGTGGGGTTGTCTCCTTGACATATTAATCATATCAATTCTCTCTATATGTAGTTGCAGTTGCTGGTCGAAATTGTTTATACCAAGTTAGGCAAAAATCAATATTAAGACATAATCAATGACAGAAAAGTTAAAAGTGTAATCAACTTGTCTTTCTTCAAATCCAGATGCAAAATGCAGTATGCTGTTTTATACAGTTGCACCAAACAGTTGACTACGTGAATAACTGTATAACCATGAAGATAATGGTAAATATAAGTTATCCTCAGAATCGTTCTTCTGTAGTGTATTTGTACCTATACAGAACTTTTAACATTTATCACAGTTACATATCCTCATTTTGCAAGTCTGAACTTAAAAAAAACATTTAACAAATTCATAATGGTGTGCTCTATTACACATTCTATGGGCAATTTATTTAATAGCCTACTTAAAGTCGCAAATACATTAGTTAAGAAAAACAGCATGCATATATAGTTACAGTTTAAAAGAGTTTTAGACATATATATTATTATACTAGAGTTTTATCATCTAAATCATTCAGACAACTCACATCTTACACTTGACAGGAAAACACAAGAATACACCAACTTTCACACATCGGACTATATACATGTAAATACTTTGCAGATTATCAACCTATATTGTAAGAGTAAATATAAACCAAAGGTCAGCAAAGAATAAGAACGGAACTAACCTGTCCACAAAGCATAAAGACCCACCAAAGAAAATTATACTATGGTAAGCATAAATGTTTCGATAACTGATAGTCAGTTTAAATTAAGTAGTATGTCAGCAAAACCTAAGCTAAGGCTAAGGCTAAATTCAGTGTGTACTATTTCAAGGTAATTTTAAGAGACTACTGTTTCCAAGAAAAGAACAAAAAATTACTGCCCAAGAACAATTACATCATTTATAGTATATTTATAGTTATTTCATGTCATATTAAATCTTTAAAGTTGGCAAATTCTACGACTAACTTTCACAAAAAATCCCGTAATTTTCCCCTGTGAGTTGCTGTTCTTGTTAGTTTGGTAAAGCTAAAACAAGATTGTCATTCCCCCATTCCGTATCCTATATCATAGACCATATCGATATGGGGCGGTTGATATTTATATCGAAGTATTTATTGATGTCAAATGGCCACGTAAAATATTTAAAACTAATGTATGCAGTGAAGTGGCTTGAAGTAAAACGTAAACAGGAATAATGAATAAGTGAACAATAACCTCGTAAAGGTAAGAAAGTAACTACATACAAATACATGTAAAATACAAATAAAATATAAAAAACATGAAGAGTATGGGCCCAACACGCTATTTTCTGACTTGGTGCCATCCTACTCCAGCAATGCTAGGGGTTGTCTGGCAAGCTATTTTCTGACTTATTGCCATCCTTAGGTATGGAGGAACGGAACTCCAACCTCTTACGTTGTAGGAGTAAGTCAGCATGGTGTTATGTTGCATTGGGTTAATGCTTACCTCAGTTTCTACCAAATAACGCCTTACAGATACTTCAAAATATGAGGATCATATACATTTAATAATTTTGGTTCATCACTTACTTTTGTTTAAAAATTATTGTGTACGAATGATGTCTGTTTTCTATAGTAACAAATGTATCAATGACAAATCTATAAAAAAAAAGTTGATTAAGCTAGATAAAATTCGAATAGTTTTTTTTATTTTTTTTTTCCAAAATACTTTTTTTAGCGCAAACAAAAGTTTAAAGCAAGTCTAGAATTACACGTTGACTCAACATATACATAAAAAACAAGTTTTCTGTTGCAAAATGGATTGAAAACTTTCATGCTACGATGTCCTGGCACATGGGATATATATTAATGTTGAATGTTCATAAATCCAAAGCAGTAATGGATCAAACTAGAAATTCAGAATTTAAATCAAACCTAAGATGCACGGAGTTTAATTGCACCCATCGAACTCGTCATATGACAAAATACGCCATCTAAACATAATTATCTTGATTGCTTTCTAACAATGCAGTTCATCTTTAACATTTCCAACTGTAACAATTAATGGCGGATCCAACCACGTTCTTGGGGGGAGGGGGGCTGACTGGCCTAAGTGGACCCATTTTCGGGGGTTTCCTATAAAATCAACAAAAAAATTATGAGCATAATGATGGGGGCACTTTCATCTTTAGGAGTATCCAGTGGTAGATCCAAGGTGGGGGTTCCGGGAGTGGGAACCCCTAAACCTTTTGTTGGAAAATTTGGTTAATTTCGCCAAGAAATCTTGCAAAAATTAGCAACTAATAACCTGGAATCCCCCTTTTCTCTTGAACCCAACATAAATGAAATCCCCCTTTTTTCTCTTTAACCCCATGCACTTAAATGAACCCGCTTTTCAAAATATCTGGATCCGCCCTGGGTATGGGCTGATAGAAATAAAATTTATACTAAATCATGCATGTAAAAGCAATCTTACCATATTAGCACATGCTGGTCGGAGGAAGTTGGATCGATGACCGCTAACACCGATATCTGAGTAAATAATAAAAGTCTGTTCCTTAACAATAATTGAAAATAAAGCCATAAAGCCTGCATTTGTTGACAAAGAAAATTATTGGACAAACCCACACGAGGAAATGTACTTATAGAGCTATTCAAGACCTTGTTGCAAAGATGCATTACTATATATTTTGTAGTTTACTAATCTGCTAACAAGGTATTTGAATGAATAGGGGCTTGAGGTCATGAGTTAGATCAATTACATGGGCAGAAATTGTACTAAAATGCTGTTTTTTTTTGCTTTTTTTTTTGCATTTTACTATCCATGGCCACACACTAAAAAACCCATGACCTCAAGCCCCTGTGTTTAAAAGGAATTGACTCTTTAAGTAAAGATGATATTTCAAAAGACAATTTTCTTTCTCTTCCCTAATGGTGCTACATGTATGTAGCTAATTTGGTTTTGCATGAAAATATATATCAGAAATGCAGATAATATAGATATGTAAAAAAACAAAGGAAGAAGTTACTCAATTACACGATGTTTATAGGGGAAGCCTTACTGGGGCCCATTCACCAAAACTAAAAAGGATTTTATACTAGCTTCATTTGGACCTAACAAGGAAGCTTCGGGCAATGCTACAAGAATTAGGAATACATGTACATGCAGTTGTAAGTTGGTGGTCAAACTGTTTGCACTGAAAATTATCTGTTTATGCAGTCCAGTTATTTAAACCGTTTGAGATTTGCTGGAGTTTCAGTGGCAGATTCCGGGGGGGGAGGGGTGTCCGAACCACTTGGAAAATTTAGATAATTTTGTGCAAAATTGGTAAAAATGAGAAAATGGTAGCCTGCTCCCCCTTTTTTTGTAATACCCTTTTACTAAATATCTGGATCCCCTCCTGGTGTTTCACAAGTAATATGAAGGAAACAGTACTGCATATGCATAAGACATAGTTATTTAAGTACCATTCTGTGTGAGAATGAGGCAATGGGTGGCACTTCATTTTCCCCAATTTAGTCATTATTGCCTAAAATATATTCAGTACATCTAGAAAACAACTGAAAAGCTATTTAAATTCACCCTGAAGCATCTATGATGTAGATGTTTTGACTGCTTATATAGGGAAAGAATGCGTGAAAATTTTCCCGCCATTTTCCGTAGTGCATTTAAAAAAAATTCGACCTATCAATATCTTAAAAAGGCAACTTTTACAAACACTTTGATGGTTATTTGTGGTGGTTTTTTTTCAGGTTTTAATATTTGTTTAATGCTATAAAATCTCTGCGTTTTTTCCCTTCATGTGCCACACCTATTTGCCCGATTCTTAGACGGAGAAGTACTTAAGTGCTTTAAATTGGTGATGGGGTTTTACGGTCTTGACTATCCTCGCACTACCGCCTTTTAAGTGGTTCTTATACAAGCGTTATGTATACTTTAAACAAGTTAAGGATGTTCTTGTTATGTTCTGTTGTGGAGGTATTTAGGTGTCGACATAAAGACAAAGGATTTTGCATTGTTTATTCAGGAACCATGTTTGATTATCTATTACAAAAAACGAATACGGAATAGACATGAAATTACAATGTAGTATATAAAGAAAGATAACTCCAAATCTTATAATGACAATTACTTGGATATTACATTCCTCCCTTTCTTTGGATTTAGAATCAATATTAATAAAATAAATCTTGAAATAAAAATACTAAAATTTTAGAAACGGAAATGTATATGTATATTAAAATGACTAGAAACTCTTCTCTTTGACTAGATTATCAATTATACAAATAAATAAAATGACAAAATTAATGTAATGATTCTGATGAATAAATGCATAAACAAATTGAATTGAAATTAAAATTTCTTTTTGCAAATTCCAAATACTTCTTACTAAACTTCACAAGTCTATAGTGTTCAGGTAAGCAAATGTTTTAAGGACCGATTCAAATAATTGATTGTCTATCATATTAAAATTGCAAGACTGAAATAATTAACTGTTCATTAAAGTTTAGGAATCATTCATATGTTCATCATGTTCATAGTTTATCAAGTTCCAAAAGTTTTGTTTCATACATGTCATAATTCAAGTTAAAATGTTAAACAGCTTTTTTTTCTTTGGTTTTCACATAAAACCTCTAATCTAATTTTGAATCACTAAACTATTTATGATGCATTAATAAGCAAATATACAATGCACTAATAAATTTCATATTCTAGGGGACTATTATGCCCCATAACATTTTTCAACACGTTCATTATTCCACATGAATGAATATTTGAATTTCTATCTGAATAAGATATAGGGGATTATTATGCCCCTCACTTTACATTTATCTCACATAATCTTGAAGATAAGCCGGTGGTTTATGTATACGTTTCGGACGGCTTTGAATTGGAGTATATGTAGTAGCAGTGTTGTTTGATTCACTCTTCTCCTGTGGATGAGTAATATTGAATTCTTCTTCTTCATCCATGTTATCAGATAGTTAAGCCTTGTGAGTAGTTTTCTTGAAGAAAGATGTATTCCTCGTTGTATTTTTTCCATTATAATCTGTAACAGTTATCATAGTTCCTTTTTCTTAATAACGGTTCGTGGTGTTGGGTCAAATGACGGAGTAATTTTGTTTTTCTTTACTTCGTTTCTAACTAAGACATTGTCGCCTTCTTGGATGTCGTTTGGTTTAGCTTTATTTCGTAGATCGGCAAGTTCTTTCATTCTGGTCTTTGCATTTTCATCATTTTGACGGGAAAATTAATCTATTTCTGTTTTTTTTTATTTCAAAACGCTTGGGAGTTTTGTGTTTGACTCTCTTCCAAAACGAAGTTTGAATGGTGTTATTCCTGTAGAACTATGAGGTGTGTTGCGGTATTGTCGCAAAAATTTATACATTGATTGTTTCCAACATCGTCTTTCTATTTCTGCTGCTTTAATGTTTTTCATAAGCGGTTTATTGAAAGATTCGGCTTGTGCATTTGATCGTGGCCATCTAGGTGTGATTCTTCTGCGAGCAAATCCTGTATTTTCAGCATATTCTCGAAATTCATGCGAACTGAATGGACTACCATTGTCAGTTTTAATGACCTTAGGGATACCATATGCTGCAAGCACTTTGTCTAATACCGATATAACAGTATGTCCAGACAGAGATCGGATTGCCTCAACAAAAGGATATCTTAAGTATATGTCAGTTATAACAAATAAGAAATCTCCAGAAGGTATTGGGCCACAAAAGTCTGCGCTGAGTGCAGTCCATGGTTCTCCTGGCATTTCTGACATCTTGAGTGGTTCCATCAGTTTAGAACGTGTAATAGCTTGACATGCTATACAGTCTTTGATTAGTGAGTCTACATGGTCATTTATACCAGGAAACCAAACTTTTGAGCGGATAAAAGCCTTCGTCTTTGTTGGTCCTTGATGTCCCTCATGCGCAAGACTAACAGCACGGTCACGTAGTGAAATTGGCATTACAATTCTATTGTCTCTGAGAAAAATGTTTTCATCATGACTGACTAGTTCATCTTGTATACTGCGATACACTTGAAGTTCTTGAATGTCTATATCTGGGTCTTGCAGTTTCTTAAATTCATACCACTTTCCAGTTCGTGTCCATTCGATAGCCTTTTGTAATGTCCTATCAGTCATACTTGCATGTTTGACTTCACTTAGTGTCATTGCTTTCGGAATTGCCTGATTTGCGATAAAGTTAACATATTGTTCAGCTACTTTTTCTTCGTGTGATCGCTTTTTGTCATTTAGTCATTTACTGCAACAGGATGGCGAGACATGTAGTCTGCTGGATTGTCACTTCCAGGCTGATATTTAATAGTTAGCTTGTAGGGTTGCAACCGTAAACCCCATCGTTCTATTCTTAGTGGCATTTTGGCTTTCTGCCATATTCTTGCTAGTGGCTTATGATCTGTTGTGATGTTAACATTTCTTGCCCCTCGAATAAAAGTATCGAAGTGTTCGCAAGCCCATACTATAGTCAGAGCTTCCCTTTCCGTCTGACTATATCTGGACTCTACGTCAGACTGGCGTATGCAATTGTCTTTTGGTCTTGTGAGATGATAGCTCCGAGTCCCACTGGACTAGCATCGACTAAAATATCTGTTTGCAGTGATGGGTTGAAATATGTCATTACTGTCTGACTTGACAACTCATTTTTCAGATTCTTGAATGCATCCTCCTGTTCAGAAGTCCATTACCAGCTTACATTATGTCTTGTTAACCTTCGCAATGGTTCGCAAATGGATGCATAGTGTCTAATAAATCTGGACGAGTAATTTGTCATACCGAGAAAACTCCTAAGTTCTGAAACTGATGTTGGCGGTGCTGCGTCTTTGATTGCCTGTACCGTGTTTGGATCAGGTGAGATTCCTTCTTTTGAGAACATTACTCCGAAGAATATTACTTTATTCTTGTTGAATACACACTTGTCTTTGTTAACAGTAAAACCATATATCTGCAGTGCTTGTAATGTGTTGTTTAGGACTCGGTCATGTTCCTCCCGAGACTTTCCATATATTATAATGTCATTAGAAATGTTCTTTGCATTTTGTATGTTTGAATGACACCACGGATTGTCTCTGAAGCTGAGGAGAAACCAAAACTTAGTCTCTTGTATTTGAACAGGCCTAAGTGTGTGCTGAAAGTAGTTATGTACCTAGAAGGTTCATCTAGCTCCAGCTGATGATAACCCGCTTTTAAATCTATTTTACTGAAGACGGAAACGTTTGCGTTTTGTTTCAACTTCTAGCTTGCATGCACCTGCAACTTCAAGTTGCTTATCATCTCCATAGGGCAAAAGTTTTGTGTCACTTTTGTTGAGTTTTGGAGACCCAATGTTTTTGTGTGTCTTGACATCTAAAATATTGACTGTCGCACCCGTGTCAATCAGCATTCACATGTATTTGCATTAACTTTTATTTTAACAAAGGGTGATTTCTGAACTGAACAAACTGACATTACTTCCTTTATGCTGTATGAGTACTCTTCATCTGAACTATCTGTGATTTGAAATGTCTCTCTTTTGGTCGATTTAGTTTGAATTTCGTTAATGTGTTGTTGTTTTGTAGTCTGTTTACCTGTGTACTTGTTTTGGTTGCTGCGACATACTTTGGCAAAGTGATTTTGTTTGTGACATGCGTTACAGGTTTTGCCACTGGCTGGACAAGGTCCATTTTTTGTGCGGGTAATGTCCACCACAGTTTCTGCATTGTGTTGACCTTCTTGGGCGCTTAGGATAGTATCGTACTGATGTATGTTCCCCTTTCTTCTGTTTGGAATTTGATTTTGTTTTATTTACATTTGTAACTTTATTTACTGATTCTCTTTCCATCTCTGTGGCCTGTGCATCAGCCATTTCGAGAGTTCCGCCTAGTGTTAGTACGTCATTTAGTGTTTTGTCAGGCTCTCGTCAGCCTCTTCTGCGTAATCTATTTGATTTGCAGTTTTGAATGACTTGTGACAAGATTTCATTGTCAACATTTGTGAATTCACAGGTTTTAGCTAGTTTTCTTAGCTCGGTGACGAATTCATCAAGTGATTGACCTTCTTTCTGTTTGTATGAACGGAATTTGTAAACCTCCATTTGTGTGTTCTTCTTTGGTTCAAAGTATTTTGTCAACACCTGTTTTGTTGGTGTATATGTGGCCTCAGTTTCCCTTTTTTCTGCAACATAAATGTCATGAACCCCTTCACCAGCATAGTGGAGCAGTAGGGCACGCTTACAATCATCATTTTCAATTTTCAAACCAACAAATACATTTTCAAGGCGAGAGACCCATCGTTCCCACCTGGGACTTGTATTGGACTTGTCACTGGCATAATCAAACGTTGGATAAGGTGGAAGACTACCTTCCATTGTTACTTATTGCTTGAGGTTCTGTTTTCAACTCGTCGGCAATGTTATGTTCTGTTGTGGGGGTATTTAGGTGTCGACATAAAGACAAAGCATCTTGCATTGTTTATTCAGGAACCATGCTTAATTATCTATTACAAAAAACGAATACAGAATAGACATTAAATTAAAATGTAGTATATAAAGAACGATAACTCCAAATCTTATAATGACAATTACTTGGATATTACATTCCTCCCTTTCTTTGGATTTAGAATCAATATTAATAAAATAAATCTTGAAATAAAAATATTAAACTGAAATGTATATGTATATTAAAATGACTAGAAACTCTTTTCTTTGACTAGATTATCAATTACACAAATAAATAAAATGACAAAAATGAATGTAATGATTTCGATGAATAAATGCATAAAAAAAATTGAATTGAAATTAAAATTTAAAAATTCACAAATACTTCTTACTTTGTTATATATGCCACCATTCTGACAAGTTTCAGTTAAATCCAACACATTTTGATCCGGCAAATTGGATTCAAACACACCCACTGTGATCCTTTAACCACCTCCTTATACTAGAAAAAGCCAAAATCTGAAAATGACCACTTATTTAAAAACTTCTCTAACTTTTTTGTAAACAAAGATTTTCTCAAAAACTAAAGTGTTAATTATTCTCCAATCATTATGTTATCAGTAATAAAAGCTGCTTTAACAAAAACACTTATTAGAAAATAAGTATGAATTATCTAATTCTTAATATGGTAAAAATGTTGAAGAAAACACAGCTATAACAAATAAAAGCAATTTTTAAAGTACTTCTTTGATATAAAAAAATTGTATATATAATATACAATAAAATTGTAATAATAAAATAAAGAAATGATACAAAAACCAGAAACAATTCACAAATTGGGGACAAAATGATTATCCCGTGTGTAAATAAATATTTTCACAACAGCTGATTTGACCAAATACCCAAAGGTTCAGGATTTAGAAGTTCACAACTTGTTGGCTTGCTCTACAGGACATCTGCATAATTTGACAATTTTTTTTGGACAAAATGAAATGAAATTGACTTCTTAATGTTTTTTTTTATCATATTTTGATACATTTAGACAGAAAAATGATGAAAAAAGTAAAAAAAAATGCCAAAATTATTTATTTTTTGGAAATAAAATTCAGGAAGGAAAATCAAGAACATGTTTTTAATAAAACCACTAAGAAAATTTCTAAATCAAATATATTGTTTCCATTTCAAAGATTTTGCACACCATATTTGATTTCTATTGAAGTTTCTTTGATCCCCCCTCCACTCAGAGGGGTTATCCCAGAATCCTATTAGAGTTAATTTATCTGATAAAAGAAATAAAAGACTTCAACCTGAGCCTTTTTAAGACTAAACAAACATAAACAGCATCAAACAAATACAATCTAAATTAGCAAAAGAACTGAAAAGTATATAATGTGGCCATTTGAAAGCAAATATCACATCAAAATTTGGTGCCAAGACTGACTGCAAAAATATTCCCAAATGTTTCCTGCTGATAATTCTCCACACAACAAAGGTAAAACTGGTCTGAAGAGGAGGTCATCGCCTAAGAATGCTGGATGGTACAAGAAAAGTCATACTCCATGGTTGAAAGGTCTTGTGTTTGAGAATGCAGTTTCACCAGATGAAGATAATTCAAAAACTTACATCCGAATGAATTTGCAAGGTCACCAACAGGACGATAAGCATGTTGAAGCTGATACAGAAGAACCGCATAACATTGGCAGTGACAGCGTTCCCAGTTTGGAATTGATGATGATCCTGCTGTTGACAATTCTCAGAAGATGATATTGCGACCACTTCACCTGAAAAGAGGCGAGACACAGACAACATTATGTTCAAATTCTCGCATCATTGATGAAGAACAGATGTTTGCTCTGTTTAACTCAGCATACGAGCAACACAGATTAACTCTACGTACCTGCAAGAAGCCTTAGATGGAATCCCATACCATTAAGAAATGGGGTTGTGGTGCTACGTACAAACTTAGATGCAAGAACTGTTGGTTTGTGTCCAATGAAGTAGTGAAGCTCTACAAAGAAATTGAAAACAACAAGCCGGGACCGAATCCGTCAACTTCAAATGTGGGATTGGCATCGGCGGGCTTAGACAGTCCAATAGGAAACAGGAAGACACAAGAGATTTTGGCCCGTTTGAAAGTTCCACCACCTAGCAGAAGTAGCATGCAGAGAAACTCAGAAAGAGTAGCAAAGGAGATGATAGACCTGAATATAGACGACATGAAGGAGAAAACAGAACTAGTAAAAGCTGATAACAAAAATAAGGGAAAACCTGAAAATCTTGTAGATTTGACGATATCCTGGTTCAAGCCGCTCAAGCCGAAAAAAAACCAGGGCTTAACGCTTCTCAGGCACAGATGTTGGAGATAGAGCAAAACACAGACAGAAAATACATAATTGTTGCAGTGTCCCAAAACCTATTATGTTGGAAGGGAGCATGGTTACGAGGACTTGGTTTTGAAGTAGTGTGTCCCGGAGGCCACGAAGGATGTACTGCATCTCACAAAAGATTGGCACCTGTGTCAGAATATGAGATGGGAAAGGATGTAGGAAGCCAACTAGCACTACAGGGTATTTTAATTCGATATGCTACTACTGACGGAGATGCCAAGTCGGCGCAAGGAGTTGAAGGTGCTATCCAAGCCTTAGTACCTTTGTGGGAAGTGCAGAGACTCGCTGACTCGGTGCACCTGAGCCAACATCAGTTTCGTACAGGATTACGTGCCGAGTTTAGTGAGACCATGTTCCACGGTAAAACAAAGATGGAAAATAAAGAATTGAAACAGAAATTTAGCCTTGATTTGAGATGTCGATGTTCGATGATTTTAAACCAACTGATGAATGATCATGAAAGAAACATAGAAAAAATTGGTAAAATGTTACCTGAAATTGTAACTGCTACACTATAGTGCTATGATGGGGACTGCTCATCCTGCTTCAGGGATTCCGTGGTGTGTGGTGGAACAGAAACAAGTAACTGGTGGTTGCGGTCCTACTACTTCAGCTGCTATAACATCACTGTGCTAAAAATGGACAAAACAGACACAAAATTAGTCACTGAACTGGTAAAGATGATACTAAGTGAAGAAGCAATCAATAGTATGAAAATGTATCACACGACGAACAAAACTGAAGGTTTTTACCGTACACTGAGTGTAAGCCTACCTAAAAATGTAACCCATAGCAAAAATATGGAGGGGAGGTTACATTCTGCAGTTTTTGATGCAAAAAAAAATAAATAAAAAATTAAATAAATAAAGACTGCCTTCCCCTAGCCTGGCCTCCCCCTCCCTTAATTTTGTCAAAAATACCTAAATCATTGTCTGCCATCCTGAGGGCTACTAAACATGGTGGCAATGGGGCAATGTGACCAACACATTCCCCTTTTGACACGCATGTCTGCCTACTGTTGTTAAAGCCGTGAGGCTCTAACACCAAATGGGCAACATTAGTGCACCTAGTGTTGTGGCACAAGTGACAAACATCAACTGCAGGTAAATAAGCAGATTGATGCTCTATCATGTATGCTAGCCTGTGCACATAAACTGATTTCCACCCAATGGCACCAGGAAATCTACAATTTATGATCCCATATTTGCCATTGGGTGTATATAATACATTCCCTGTTCTCTCCAAGAGCTGATTTATCTTGTAGCTTTGTTCTGTACTTTTGGTAAAATGTCCCCATTTTGCTAAAATGAACTTTTTCAGAATGGGTGTGTAGGAATTTACCCCTAAACTTCAATTTAAAACCCCCTTTGACAAAAAATATGAAAAAATTAGAAATCTAATCCAATTTCCCCCAAATTAGCCAGAATTTCAGAAAAATAAACTTCTTCTTACATATTTCAGTACCCAAAGGCATTATCTACACAGAAATATACAAAAAATACAAAAATAATCAGTACTGGAGCAATAACAGCTGATTTTATATGAAAACACACTCCTCTATTAGGTACGAGGACACAATTGACCTTTTCTGACCTCACCAAATCACACCCTATATGTATTTTTTTTTATTAATTCAAGACATCTATTCAATTATTTCCATTATTCTTCTTTCAATTGAACCAAAAAAGAATAATAAATTCTAAAGGTAAGGTTGTCTAAATAATTTAAAACAAAAATATCGTATTAAAATAGGAACTATATTCGGGCAGATAATTGTGATCTCGTACCTACAATTACTTGGATATAACAGTTCTTGAGAATTACATAGTTTCTTCCTGGTTCCTATATCATAAAAGGTACAACAACAAACGAACAATATTATTTGTCTGGAGACGTTTTATACAGAAAATAGGGTAAGAATTATTATGAAAAATGTATTGTTTTTGTTTTTCTTTCTTGTGTGCTGGATTTTTTTTCCGTCGGAATTTTCTATTTTCACGGATTCTCTTGTTTTTATTTTAAAAAGTCAGTTTATTCTTTCATCTATATAGATTTTTGTAATAAAGACGTTTTCTTAGCTATTAAAACATCCTCCAAACATTGATAATTTATATCTGTTTTATTTCAGAACTGTTAAATTCGGAAACTATTTTGCAGATTGTTACTTATCTTAAACTTGGTACAAAATGTCTTCCAAAATTTTTTTTCCCATTGTGAGTCTGATATTGCTCGCATTTTGCTGTAATCAGTTTGAGTGTAACGTAATAACGGAGTGTTGGAACACCTGGAGCCGTTGTTCGGGATGGAGTTCTGCAGCAAATGGAATAGCGTGGCAGACTTGCCAACAACGTTGTGTCTGTAAAGGATATAGTTCTGGAAGTTGTGTCCTCCGGCCAACTAGATGTCCTTTAGCTCGGGAGGCATACAGATGTGAATGTAGTGGACGAAGATCAGGGAGTCGACCTCGATGGTGCGGATTATAAAAGACAACCGATGATTTTTGTGTTTATTTCCGTGCTTTATTTACTTTTATAAAATACATGTTTATACTAATGTCGCTTTAAAGAAATAAATTCTCATATTATTATATCGTCGCTTGCTCTAATTTTAGAATTAACTACATTTTGTACTTGTATTAGATTGATTTAAACGTTTAGGTTAAAGTACATGTATTATGTTACTGAGTAATATGATTTATGATATTTAGTTAACTTTACTTTATCTCTATAAAAAACTTCCAAATGACGATATAAGGCATCATTGACGGCCTAACATTTCATTGTAATCTCAGTATGGATTGTTATGTTGATTTTGACCGGATGACTGTTTTCTTCACATTCTATTGCTGAATGTTGTGTATAAATTTATGAGGGACAGAATAGTCCGCGTATCTGAATGAAGTAAACTGCTGAAAGCTAAAAATGGTTTTCCTAGCAAGGATTAATAAGGAGTAAGACCTGTTTTGGAGGAGTTCATAGTGGAACTGGCCAACTCTGAAACAAACTTCACATGATACCTTTGGGCTTCTCTGGGTTTGTGAGTGAATTGTTCTAATTTAAACACCCATAAACTATTCAAAAATATATTTTAATGAAAGTAAAGAGATCAAGCTGCATGTTGTTACCACAAGGGGGCCTCCTCTCTTTTTTTTTTCTACATTCCCTTTAAAAACTAAATCAATAATAAAACTTATTACTACCTCGAAGTAGACATTGGCTGTTAATTCCCTATTTATATATAGGGTATTGTAGAGAAAAAAGTGGTGATGGGGAATAATATCCATTCTGCACATACCTGTGATTATTATTATTTTTTTGTAATTGCCTTATGAGATTTAAAAACTTATCTTACGTTCAAACATGCAAAATCAAAATCATGCCAGCTACACAATTTGTAAAACTGTGAGGCCAGATATTTATAGATAATAAACTAAAAAGAAAAAAAAACAATGTTTGTGAGGTGTCTTCAACCTATGCCAGCATTATAAAATATCATATTCAATATTACAATAGTACATAATTTATGGCTTAATTACAGGTAATTATCAGGTAATAAAAAATAGAAAAAAATCATTTTATTACAAGGATGAATTTTAATTAAAATATAAAAGAAGTTTGTTAAAAAAGAGACTTTAAAAAATGAATATATGAATAAAGTTTGATAAGTTAATGAAGAAATGAAATGAAATCTTATCAAATGTAAATTATATTAAATAAAGAAATATAAATCTAGAAATTAAGGGTAATTATGATATTATTCCTCTAATGATTGTTGATGTTTAAGCTTTTTTATTTTATATTTTATGGTGGCCCATCCATGCTTGGGATGACGTTTTTAGCTATTTTAGCTTTTAAGTAGATGTCTTTGTAAGAATCATGCAAAATCTGAAAAATGTGATGCACCCCAAAAAAGGCTTCATATTTTTATTTCTGTAATTAAGTTGTTTTATGGGTCTTTACTATGAAATGTGTAATTATTCATTCAAATCTGCCTGCTCTTAGGAGATAATCCACATTGAAAATCCAGTAGTATCTATCGTATTTGAGAGCCATTTTCAGAGTTATCTCCCTGAATTTTGAAATCTACAGTGCATTCTACATAAATTTTATCTCCAAAGAGCACGGTTTATATGAAAAAAATCATATGTTAATTTCTGTTTACTATGACATTTCAAACAAAATATCAAAAATAAAAATATGTAGGCTTTTTACCCATGAATCACATTCTGCATGATCCTTAGCTGGAGTGCTACTTAATTTAATTGCAAATTAATTTTAATACTAATTATTTCATGACATGAATCTTGATAATGGTGAACATACCAAGCCATCTTAATGTGTTAAATTAAACTTAAATTAAAATGCAACAAACTTTCAACACAATCATTACAAACTATTGTACATGTACAAATAACATTTGCACCAAAATAAAATGGAAGTAAATGTACAAAATTTACCAAAAAAAGCTTTTAAGCTTTTAAGTAGCTGTCTTTGTAAGAATCATGCAAATTCTGAAAAATATGATGCACCCCAAAAAAGGCTTCATATTTTTATTTTTGTAATTTAGTTGTTTTATGGGTCTATACTATGAAATGTGTAATTATTCATTCGAATCTGCCTGCTCTTAGGAGATAATCCACATTGAAAATCCAGTAGATTATATTGTATTTGAGCGCCATTTACAGAGTTATCTCCCTTAATTTTGAAATCTACAGTGCATTCTATATAATTTTTATCTCCAAAGAGCACGGGTTATATGAAAAATCACATGTTAATTTCTGTTTACTATGACATTTCAAACAAAATATCAAAAATAAAAATATGTAGGCTTTTTACCCATGAATCACATTCTGCATGATCCTTAGATGGAGTGCTACTTAATTTAATTGCATATTAGTTTTAATACCAATTATTTCATAACATGAATCTTGATAATGGTGAACATACCAAGCCATCTTAATGTGTTAGCAAGACACTTTGAATGATGTTCACTTTGTTTGATAATTAAACTGAGTTTGCCGAGCCTATCTCGAACTGTCAGAATGATGGTGAGTATACCAAGCCTGAGTAGGTATAAAGAGACATGTTGTTCCATTTTCACTCATAATTCACTAGTAACAATTATGGCAAATGCTCAGTTAGATATTCGCTTTGTAACAAACAGACTAGGTAACCATCCTTTATTATACAAACTTCAAACACAAAGAGACAAAAACAAATCATGTAAAGTCAACCGGAAATTATACAAAAAGCTGTGGATCCCATATCTATGAAAAAAACTTATGGAAAGTTATCCACTCCCAATCTTTTTGATAATAATTAAGATAATAGTATTGAATAATCCATGCATGACATTTTAGTATATCATTGAATTAATTTTACAGTTAATTGGCTAAGTTAGGGCTACCAAAAAACTATTGTGGAACACATAAAGATATAAAATTATAAGGAAGCAGGTGCAACCTCTGAATTAGAAACAATTCATATTAAAAAAAATCGTAACTGAATACAACAAATCCATTTTCTAATATTAGAAAATCAATTTCTAATATTAAAAAATCATTTTTTAATATTAGAAATTCAACCGAATTTTTTATATTAAAAAGGGTTTTGTGATATTAGAAATCCAATTTGTAATATTAGAAAATGAATTTGTTATATTAAAAAATTTGTTAATATTAGAAATTCACTTAGTAATATTAAAAATTCATTTTCTAATATTACAAATTCCCGATTTAGTAATATTACAAATTATCACATATTTAGTAATATTGAATCTGTAATATTACAAAATTAATTTGTAATATTAAAAAATGAATTTGTAATATTAAAAAATCACTTTGCAATATTGCAAAATCTGTCACATTTTTTAATATTACAAAATGATTTTCAAATATTATATAAAAAAAAAAAACGTAATTGAATACTACAAATCCATTGTGTAATATTAGAAAATCAATTTCTAATATTAAAAATCATTTTTTAATATTAGAAATTAAATTGAATTTTTAATATCAAAAAAGGATCTACAAATAACCCACTGCCCACACATTTAGTATGGATCATTGTAATTCTGTAGAAAGTCCGTCACCTCAAGGAAATTTGACTTATATTTTCTTCTATACAATCTTAATGGTGCAGTTATTCGTTTAATATGTCTTTTGATACTTTGATATCATGCGTTTTCAAAAGTATCTCTTCTATTTGAGTAATTGTGAGATGCATTCTAAAATAGTACTCAATTAAATAGTTTCTACCCATGGCTGTGAACTTCCAGAAAATGGAATTGAATAACAACCAGCTTTTAATTTATAGTTAATAATTTGATATAACAAGTTAGTAATTTGATATAATAAGTAAGTAATTTGATATAACAAGTTAATAATTTGATATAACAAATTAAAAAAAAAAAGAAATACCATGTCCCCAATACGCTTCCGTAAATTTGGTACATGTACCTTGGTTCCCTTGATTACTCTTTCTAGTAGTGGGAACATGAAACTTGGGTTTTTGTAGTTCAACAGATCAAAATTTTACGTTTCAAGAATTTCGTGTGTTTAAATACATGTATGAAGAAATGTGTAAAAAGATTAGTTTTTGTGGTTTCCAATTTGTGAAGTGAACATATCCAAGGGCCGGATCCAGACACTTCGAAAAGGAGGAGTGCCAGCTAAGGTTCCTCACCAAAAGGGTTCATCAGAAAAAAGGGGGAGGGATGCTAGGACATTATTTGCCATTTTTTTGGTCAGTTTTATACATGGAAATGACAACTTTCCAATAGAGAGGAAGGGTGCCAACCTCCGCACCACCCTCCGGATCAGCCATTGTATTCACGGATTGCAACTTTTGTCAGCTTTGAAAACTCTGAGCATTTCATAAGTGTTAAAAATCAGTTTCATGGGTAGTATTTTGTTTTTCTGTCGACTACGAAAATAGTAAAAAAACGTACACCATGAAAATTAACACGTTACATTAAATTACCAACAAAAAAAGTTCATTTAATAAAGCAAAAAGCGAATTACGCCCTTCAAATGATATACAAATTGTTCCATTAAATTAGGATTTAGCTCCACGTATTACAGGACACCAGTAAGTAGAAGGGAATCGTCCCAACTTAATTTGTCAAATTTTGTGGACCTTTTGGAAAAAGACTTACTTAATACAAGTTAAATACGTGCAATTTGTCAACACTCAACATTCGAACTTTTGACTGAAATG